>JASCZI010060418.1:413586-449486 GCA_036250425.1 Stylosanthes scabra
TTAATAGAACATTTGAAAACCTCGCAAATAACTGAATAACCACACAAATCAACGGTAACTCTCATATTATTCAACATGATTTTGCATCATTTAACATTTGAATATGATTGGTTTCCCAAGGTATGCCTCGGCTCATGAGGCGAAGGGCTAACCGTCGTGGATCGAAGCTCCATTTAAGGGCGAGTGAGACTCGACCACTCAGACATTTGATATGAAATCATGGTAGGTATTCAAAAACACACCCTACCCTAATCCACAGGAGAGAGAAGTTAAGGCAATTGTTTGCCATTGCCAAGGCACCTCCCATGGCTGGAGAATAGGCCATTTTTCCAATCCAGATTCCTGAAGTAAGAGAATATTACAAAAGTAAGCACTAAAAAGGCCTCTTATTCTTCTCTCATCTTCTCACTTTCATGGGGAACGAGAAAACAACAAAAATGGTACCTTGTCCTGCAACTTGGTTTCAGATTCGTCTCGAGCACTGGAGAAACAAACTGAAGGAAGAGCCCTTTCACTTAGAGAACGAAAATGAAAGGGAAGAGAAGAGAAGGCTGGTGTTGTTGTTCGAAGGTGTTGGGGAAATAAGGGTTTAGAGGAAGAGAGGTTGATGTTGTTGGAATTGAATTGGAAACATAGCGAGGACGAAGGTAGAGAAGAAGTAGCAAGCTTTGACAACATTGTGTGGAGTTGAGGTTGACATCAACTTTGATCAACGTCAAAATTTTAGTTAAATAGTCTAATATCACTTATCAGCCAGCTGGGTTTTGCCGTTTTGGTTTAGATTAGGGGTTATTTTTCCTTGGACCAGGATTAGGCTTTTTTTTTTTTGGACAAAGGATTAAGGTTTTATGTAGGATTGTTTTGTTAATATTTTGTTATTGGACTTGATTTAGTTGAAGAGTAGCCCAAGACCAATAAAAAAAAAGTTTCAAGAGTAACTTCCAAATCCGAACTTTCTAAGTCCAATTTATATTTTCAACGTGTCATTAACTATATTTTCCCCTACTATATTTCTCAATCCCACGAGTCAAGCTCAAGGATAATCTGTCATACATCAAAACTCAATTTAATAATTTGTCCATGGTCAATAAATTGTTACATTCAATGCTTTGAATTCATCATCATCTCTATTGATTTACATACAAATCTAATGTAATGTCAAAAAAAAATATCACCCAAGAGATAATTCAACATTGGTTAAATGAAAAAAAAAAAATTTTAATTGAATATCAAGTGGTTACTGATTTTTTTAATTATTTTAGACCTGAACATTTTAAAATTGAGAAAGTCTTCATAGCCAATACTAAGGAGACAATAGGTAGCCAACATCATTTTTTTTTTCTCTCATTCTTTTTATCACTCACTATTTCCCTAATTACACCCATTCGCTCCCTATTGATCTCCTAACATTAGTTCCGTAGTATTACTCTTTAAAATTACATAAATGTTGAAATGTTAAGTGCATTAACTTTTTTAATTAAGTTTTAATCAAGTTGATTATCATAGATTTGTTGGCTTTTAAGTTTTAACTGATAGCATCTATTCTTAAAACAATTCTTTATCTATAAAAGTAGTAGTTTCATGCTTTTAAATTCCTAAAAAATTTCCTTAAAACAATTGTTAGCTAATAAAAATAATCCGTATAATAATTTAGATGCATCATATACCTCAGACACCCATGCGCCCCTTCTATTGTTCTCCATTAGCCTAAAATTCTTAGCTTACAGTGTTCCCATTATTGCATTGACTAATGAAAAATCCAACACCTTTCCATTTGCATAGATGGTGTTGAACTCCCACTAATTTAGGTTAAACTGCAATAATTTCTTTGTTATTCTTAGGGCGTTAGTTAAAGTTTTATATTATTTCTATTTTCTATTACATTGGATAGTTATGCTTGACCATATCCACTCCTACCGTTTTATTTTATGCGTAAAGAATTTGCAAACCCACTTCCTTGTTAGTCAAAACTCAAAAGAAGATATTTTATTTTATTATATATGAGATCTTGATTGGATCTAAATATCTAATATACTGAAATTCAATGAAATCAAACTTTCGTAGATCGGGCGATACTCAGATGCAACATGTATATCGGAGTGTGTATCTTAAAAAAAATAGTATAATAATATTGTACAAAGTTGTGCACCATATTTATATGACAAAATATGTATGGGATATTAAGAGACATGAGAATAATAAAAGAGAATAAAAAACTAGATATAAATTAAAGTATAGGACGGCATAGGTAGGCATGGCCATTGGGCACCACACAAATCTTTGTTCTTAATTTTGTAAAGGTCACACAGTTCAGTGCCATTTGCGAAGTTGAGCCAGCTTCAATTCATCCAACTTTGACACATTAATATTAAATTATTAATATTAATATTAATATTTTTTATGATTAATATTGAAATTACTAGAGATTAGAGATTTTGCTATTGTCTAACTTTCTCAATCATTTTTGGAAAAGGATCCACCAGTTACGGACAAACAAAGCCATTTATTTTAGCAAAGCATCACCAAATTTCAACAATAAGGAAACCAGTGAAATAAAACTTCATTAATTCGTACCACTGATTAAAAATTAAAAATAATAAATGTATACCACGACCCATGTTCCTCTGTTGTCGGTGGCCCATTTAGATCTAAGATAATAAAGATATTTTGAAAGATGTCGATTTATTTATTTATTTATTTTTCTATATGTAAATATGTTTTGAAAACATTATGGTAGTCATTGGTAATTGAGACCGTCACACTAAGAATCAGGATTGTATTTGTTGGATAGAGATTGTAATTAAAATTTTAATCTCAATTTTAAAAATTTTTATATTTTCGATACCTCTAGTTAGGAGGAACTAGAGGACTAGAAACTGATACCGAAATTTTAATAAATATTTTCTTTATTCAAATACCATCATATAATATTAAAGTTTGTAATATTAGTATTTGTCTTCATTGACTTAATTCAATCTATATTTTTCAGTATCTATATTTTAATAATTTTTTATAAATACAATATACAAATTTAATTTACTATCAATTTTTCAGTCTCAATCTCTCAGTCTTAATTTTTTAATCTCAACCTCTCCTCCAAACACACTTTATGTGGACATCAGAAATTACTAAACTAATTATCAGGATAAAGCTCTTCTATGCCTATGCAAGTCTTTGACAAAGCTTTACGGAAGGAAGAATCATTTGCAAAGACCACTCTGATGATGCTCAAATCAGTGAAACATCCACTTGTTAAAGTTTTTTTATGTCTAAGCAAAGAAAAAAACAACTAGACTAAGTTATGAACAAGAAATTTTCCAAGCTCATCATCAAGAGCATTCTACAAGCAATAATAAATACCAGAATGTGCATTTTTTTTAGCTATTCAATCAGAGATAGAGTTGGCTTTCCTATGAACCCAAATAAATTTAACTTGTCAGTTTCTTCACTTGTTAGAATTTGGTGAGTAGCTTTCTATTTCTTAAAAAGTCAAAAATATAATGAGATTGATTTGAATATGAGTTTGTTAGAAGTTTATTGTCTTTATCTTACTTGTGCATAAATTTTGCACACGATAAATAAATCTAAGAATGAGCTGAGATATAAAGTATTGTCCAGTCTTATAAATGGACAAATGGACTAAATTAAGTACTATTTTAGTCCTTATGGTTTTCGTTGAAAATCAAAATCATTCATAACATTTTTTTTTTCAAAATAGTTCATAACGTTTATTTTATATTTTAAAATTATACTTTCAATAATACTTTTCGTTTAACAATAAAATTATCCCCTAAATTATATTACACTAGGATACAACCCTGCGTGGCATGGCTAATGAATTATTTAGTATTTTTATTTTACAGTAATTACTATGACAAAATTATTTTATCATGCTAAGTTATAAAAGTAATATAATGATATATATATTTTTGTTTTACTCATAATATTAAGATTAACACGTTAAAACACATGATTTGCTCACGCGCCCTAAAAAAAACTCCCAGCTCGTGAAATGCGTTTCTTTTTCTTCTTCTTCTTCTTCTCTTTATCTTCTTCTTCTTCACCGCCTCCGCTTCCATTTTCGTACTCCGCCTCCGCCTCTACTTCGTACTCCGCCTCTTTCCCTTCTTTTTTCTCATCATCCTTCTTCTTTTATGTTACGTTGTTGTTGTCCTTCTTCTTCTTCTCCTTCCTCTGTTTTTTGTTTGATTATGAGTGCTTGAAACCCTTGAATGGTGAATGCTAAAGTTATTTGGGATTCTATTAATCTATATATTAAAATTCTGCTCAAATTGGTTTTGTATTCTGTTTTAAATTTGATTATGAGTGTTTGAAACCCTTGATTGGTGAATGCTAAAGTTATTTGGGATTTTGTTCACCTAAATATGAAAATTCTGCTCAAATTGGTTTTACATTCTGTTTTTGATTTGATTATGAGTGCTTGAAACCATTGAATGGTGAATGCTAAAGTAATTTGAGATTTTGTTCATCTAGATATCAAAAAATTATGCTTAAATTAGTTTAACATTCTTTTATGGTTTGGTTATGGGTGCTTATGGTTGTCAAACTCTAGTGTTAATTCTTAAACTCTTACGAGTTTACGAGTTTAGGTAATGGAATCGAGTCAACTTGGCACTAAACTCGCACCTCGGTAAACTCAACTGAACTCGTGTAAACTCGGGTAAACTCACATAAACTCGCTCAAACTCGCGAGTTTATGAGTGAGTCAACGAATTTGAATTTGACCCAATTTTGCCCAAAACAGCGTCATATTACTAAAAAAGAAGACTTTCCCCTCAAAAGTCAGAGTTATAAAATTGTTGACTTACTCACACACACTCCTCTTTGCATCCAATTTGTGCATTGTGTGTTATATGTTATTGTACTTATTGCATAATTGATAATTTTCATTTGAATCATATATATATACAACTAGTTTAACTTAATATGTACTTTAAAATTAAAAATTTAATTTTAAATGCCTAAATTTAAGATTATGTATGATATATTTTTGTTTTTATATAATAAGTAAACTCGTACGAGTTTACCAGTTAACTCACAAGTCGAGTTTAGGTTGGCTCTACGAGTTTACTTAAACTCGCGAGTTTGGCAACCTTGTGGGTGCTTGAAACCCTTGAATGGTGAATGCTAAATTATTTGGAATTCTGTTCATCTAAATATGAAAATTCTGCTCAAATTGGTTTTACATTCTGTTTTTGGTTTGGTTATGAGCGCTTGAACCCTTAAATGGTGAATGCTAAAGTGATTTAAGATTCTTTTCATCTAGATATCAAAATTCTGCTCAAATTGATTTAAAATTATGCTCAAATTGGTTTAACAACAACAAGAACAACAACAAAAACAACACAAACCACAACCACCATCACGTAACAGATGAAGGAGAAGTGGTAGAAGAAGAAGGACAACAACAACCACGGAAGGAGAAGAACAACAACAACAACAATGTAACATAAAAGAAGATGGAGGAGAAGAAAAAAGAAGAGAATGAGGCGGAGTACGAAGTGGAGGCGGAAGCGAAGTACGAAGTGAAGGTGGAGTACCAAATGCAAGCGGATGCGGATGCAGATACAGAGGCGGACTAGAGATGGAGAAGAAGAAGAAGAAGAAGTTGGGCAATGGATGCGTTCGTCAGTTGTGGGTGCGTGCGTGACGCGTTTGGAGTGAAAGTGGGGAAGGAATGTGTGTTTTGTGTGTTTGTGTGTACATGTAACATAACTGTAATATTAAAATAGAAATGTAATGACCTGTTTAACTATTTTTTAAAATTTTTATATTAATTTTTATGAGTATTAGTGCCAATTTATTAAATTGGACACTTGTCAACCATTAAAGTTAAACACTTTATCAAGTAACTAATTTACTACCATTATTCTCTTTTTATATAGTAAAAATATGAAATAAAAATATAGTGTGATGACTTTTTCAATTATCATTTTTAAATTTTCACATTACTTATTATGAGTATTTATGTCTATTTATTAAATTGGACACTCGTCAAATAACTAATATATTACTACTTTCTTTTCATATAGTGACACTTGTTAAGTAATTAATTTACTGCTACTCTTTTTTTATATAATGGGGAATGTCAAGTAATTAATTTATTACTATTTTCTCTTTTTATATAGTAGAAATATGAAATAAAAATTAATAGTGTATAATGACTTTTTCAAATATTTTTTTTTTAAAATTTTCATATTATTTTTTATGGGTATTTATATCTATTTATTAAATTGGACATTTGTCAATTCAAATAACTAATTTATTACTATTTTCTTTTTATATAATGACATTTATCATATAATTAATCTACTGCTACTTTCTTTTTATAAATTAGGGATTCACTACCATTGCTTCGTCTTTCATGATAATCACCATTAATAACACTAGTAATTTTTCTCAAAGGCTATCTCCGAAAAAGGCGCTATGGTTTACTCGCAGTCGAAGAAGAACACGTTGGTTGAAGTGACAAAAGAAAAACTATAACAGCCATAGTTGTAAAAACCGTACCGGTTATCAAACCGGTGAGGCTACTAGTTTAATGGTTTAAAGGTTCAACCGTTATATCAGTGGTTGAACCGCATAACCGGTGTAATTAATTATTTAAATAAAATTTTATCATTTCTTATTTATAATAACAAATTTTATCTTATTTTTATATTAAAATAATAATTATTTTTGAATTTTAATCATTTATTTATTAATTTAAATCTTTTATATTATTATTAATTACATGTATTTCTGTAAAAAATAATAATATTAGTAGATATTATATAAATAACATTGAAAGAAAATATAAGTTGTTATTAATACAAAGATTTTGTTTTTTTAATTTGCATAGCTATATATTTAATAATATTTATTTTTATATTAATAGTATTGCATAAATAAAAATATAGTTAATTTAAAAATAAGTAAATATTTTTTTTTGTGAACAAAAATAAGTAAAGTATAAATTAGTTAAGACAAAAGAAAAAAAACTGAATTAACATCATTTATTATTTTATTTAGTGAAATGTTTTATATATATATATGTTTTGGCACTCCAAGCCTTTGTAGAGGTGACGCCTTGAAGGGGAGGGGTTCAAAACCATGGGGAGTGTTTTTGACAAAATAACCAAAATTTAAGCATTTAGACTACGGTGGATATGCAAAATGCTGGAGCATTGTAGCCTTCCCCTTTCATTATTTAAAACAAAATTGACCCGGATCGGTTTGTCAGAAAAACCGACCAAATCACCGGTTTTCAACAAAACCGGCCGGTCTAATCCGGTTGACACCGGTTTAGATGCATATCCGATAAATTGACCCGGAGCGGTTTGTTAGAAAAACCAACCGAATCACCGGTTTTCAACAAAACCGGCCGGTCTAATCCGGTTGACACCGATTTAGATGCATATCCGATCCTTTCACCGTGTCGAATCGGTCAGGGGTCCGGTTTTCCGGTCGAACCGGCCAGTTCGATACGGTTTTTACAACTATGATAACAGCCCTTTGAGTAAGTAAATAAAATTAAATTTTAAATTGTGATTTGAAAAAAATTAATATTGAATTTTAAAATAAAATTAGTTTATATTATTAGAGACCATAATTTCATTCGTTTTACTAATAAGACCAAAAGAGATTTATTATTTATATGTTAATATTTTATGCAGACTTAACGTATATTATGTGAACGGTGGAAAACTCGAATGCATTTAAGGGTCAAATATGTGTAATTAAAAAAAAATAATTTGATAGTGAAGTATGGGTACAATTGAGAGATATTTACTAATTGATAAATTCTTTTCTATGCGCATATAATAATAATTTTGGAATTATTTATTTAAATAAAAAATCTCTTAAGATAAAAAATAAATTTTAGGCTATGTTATTGGAAAAGAAACAGAAATTAAAAGATTAAGACTTAGAAATTGAAATATTGAGATTAAAAAATTGAGATTGAATTAAGTTTGTTATTGTGTTTGATTTAAAATTTATTAAGAAATAAATATTGGGAGATAGAGATTAAATTAAATTAATGAAAAAAATAAAAATTAATATTAAAAATTTTAATATCAAATAAAAATATTTAAATTAAAAAATTTATTAAAATTTCAGTCTTAATCTTCAATTCCTCATCTCACTATTTAAAAATATTGAAAATACTAAAATTTAAAAAATTAAAATTAAAATTTTAATTTTAATTCTTTTCCTCCAAACACTACAATATTAAATCCTCAATCTTAGGGCCGTCAAAATGGCCAAACCCGTCGGGCCAGCCCGTTTATCCGTCTAAACGGACGAGTTTTTGTCTCTGAGTCCGGACCGTTTAAAATTCGGGCTTAAATGGGCTAGCCCGTTTAACCCGGAAAAATCCGGGCTTAAACTGGTTGGCCCGTTTATTTAATTTATTTTAAAATTTTTTAAAAAATAACATTTTTTCCTATATTTTACCTTACTCGATCCGAAAACCCGACCCATCGACGAAAAATTTCATTTTTTTATATGATTTTTTCGCTAAAAAAAGGTATTTTTTTTTTCAAAAGTAATTTTTTAAATTAAAAATTAAAAATTGGAAGTAATTTTGTCAAAAGTCAATCTCAATCCCAACACTAAAAATCAAACGATACCTTTTGTTTGAAGTGAAATTGGAAGGAAGGAGAAGGAAAGAAGAGAAGTTGAAAGGAAAATGAGTATTTTTCCTTATTTGATTAGAAGAAGAAGTCAAAGGAAAAATATGAATAGTGTAAAAAAGCTAGTGGGACCCACTGAAATTTTTTTCACTCCCACAATGGACAAAAAGTGAGTGGAGAATGTCACATCAATTAGTTTGTCCATATTAACCTTTAGTTTTTAATGCATTTCAAAAATATATAAAAATAAAATAATAATTTCGTATTATTACATGTTTTTCTTTCCTTTACATTTTTCTTTCAACTAAACATATCTAGTGTGTGTTTGGATTGGCGTTGGTTAAACTGAAATTTGGCTAAACTGAATTTTATAGAATTGATTTTGGGTAGAAGTGAATTTGTGCCAACATGATTTATGTTTGGCAATCCTATACCAAAATTGATTTTGATAAAATAAATTTTGTTTGAATAATAGTAAATAAAATCACTTTTTAATAAATAATTACTATAAAAGATATCACATTAAATTATAATGTTATAGTATATTTATTTTTTTATATTTTTTAGTACTTTTAGTACTTTTTTAGTATATTATAATTTTTATAAAAATTACAATTATAAAATACATAATTTTAAACAAAAAAAATTTACTAAAAAGTTAATAAATATATAATATAAATTTTTTTAAAAAGAATATTGAAAAACGTAGATAGAAAATAAATTTCTTTATTTAATAGTCTAACGTGAAAATGCTAACGCAAAAGCTACAATTTTTAGCTTTTGCAAAACGTGGGTTGAAAGGGAGAATCATGTTTGCGTTTAGAAAAAAAAAGCCAAACATAAAATTGTAACTTTCAAGAAATCTAAACATGCGTTTAAGACTCCAAACGCTAAAACAAACACATCTCTAATCAAAATAAAAATCCATTCAACTTCATTCATTTCTTTTCTTTCTTTTCTATTCTCTTTTTCTCTACTTCCTTGCTTCCTACCATACATACCCTAAAGTAATTTATCCGAGGTGGGAAGCAGAAGCACAACACAACATAAACTGTGAGCTTTGGATGTGGGATCCACGCGTCAATTACTAGTCCAAAACCGGCTTGATTCGCGGGTGGGACCCTGGATGGTTATCACCGCCAAATTCCCCATCGTTGTTCTTAATCTTCTGAGTTTTGAGATGTCTATGAACCAGTGAAGTACATCAGTTTGCTCATGCTGAATATTTGGATAACTAATAATAAGAAATCAATATTATTATTATTATTATTTTTATCATCTATTAATTTTTTAATTACATTTATTTATTTTTTATTAGTCTTCTAATATTAATTTCATAACATTATTTTAATAAAAAAATATGATTTGTACTTTGAATCTGTTTAGCAAAAAATTAAAGATAAAACTGATCCCGATCACTAATTTAATTTCTTTACCTTTTGTTTTATTTTGACTAATAAAAGCACCGAGTATTAAGAAATTTCAAATATAAAATAATTCAAAACATGATTTCATTAGTTTATCTATAATAAATTTTACAACTTCATATTTTTAAATACTAAATAGGTAAATGCTCTAAAACCTCCATCTTTTATGACCAAATTTTTAATTAGTTTCTATATTTTTGTTCTTTCAATTAGTCCATATACAATTTTAAATTTATAATTAAGTCTCTATTAAAAATAAATGACAAAATAAAATATTTATAAAATATAAATTTTTTATTATTCTCGTACCTTACACTTTAAATAAGATTTATATTCACATAAATATATTTTTCTTTTATTTTTTTCATCAATATTTTTGAAAATATTTTCAATTTGTATGAATCAAAGTAGCATATTTTTAGGAAGTTTAAAGTATATTAAAGAAGAGGGAAAATGTTTATTTTATCATTCTAAAATAGAGAAAATTATCATATTTAGCGAGTTAACCATTAGTTTTTGTGTTATTTTCAATTTAAAGATGAAATCTTTTATTAATTCTTTACGACAAGAACTTAATTATAAAATTTAAAACAATAAAAAATCTAATTAAAAGAAAAAAAATTATAGAAATCTAATTGAAAATTTTATGAAATTATAAGAATTTATGAGTTAATTTAACTAATTTAAAATTTCGGATATAGACTTAGAATTCATAATTAAGGATTTAAGAGTTAACATTCAAGAATTGGACTCTTTTAGTTTTCTTCGAAGCATAGTTGCTAAATAAATGTAACACTTAAAAGTTAGAAGAATGATAATACTAAACAAATTTCAAAAGACTTGAGAAATAAAAATGTTTTACGGAATTTATCCTTTAATTGCAAGTACACAAAACTCATAAAAATCACCTATAAATCAAGTTTATGTCCTTATAAAAATAGATTAAGGATCTTTTTACAGCCAGAAAAAATGAATTTATATTTTATACTGCATTTCATGTTTAATGAAGTAAAAACAAAATGTAAAACAATGTACAGTTCTATTTTATGTGAAATATAAGAACTGTTCTAATGTCAATTTTATTTATAAAATTTATTTATTTATTTATTATTTTCATTTAGAATAATACTCAATTCCTAAATTTTTTTTAATTGTCAACAAATTTTAATCACCAAATTAATACTTTAATTTTTTATTTTGTTAGACAAATAAAATTTTTATCAAATTTTAATAAAACATAGATAAATCAGTTCCTATTATTGTTTAATAAATACGCCATTATTCTTAAAAAAATAAATTATTAGATTACAGAGAAATAATTTGATAAGAAGAATTTTTTTTTTAACAAAATAGAATTTAGATATTTATTTAATAATTAAAATTTGTTAAAAGCTAAAGCTGCTAAAGGGCTTCACTAAAATTTTAGAATTTTGTATTCTCTAAAGTTAACCAATCGAAAAAAGTGATAAAGTGAAAAATTAATTACTATTAATTCTATAGTATCCAACTACCCATTATAGGTAAACTTGAGTGACTTAATTTAATGGATTTTTATTAGGTGCACATAAAAAATAAGCTCATAAATTAGTTATTAGTATAAAAGATATATTAAAATTAATTTAAACATTACATATAATTCATAAATATTTAATGGCTATTTGCTGATTAAATGTTAATTTACAAAGCATTTGTATAATTTAAAAGTAATTAACTTATTATTTTATTTTACCACTTTGTTAACATCCTCCACAGGATTTTGATTAAAAAAAATTGTTACCAACAAATTTGAAGTATTAGTTTTTTTTTTTTAAATTATAATTTTCATTTTAACTTTTGCTTTCCCTTTCTCTTTTGTTATATGGTGAGTGGTGATGGCGCTAGTGTGTCCCTTCATGTGAACATTCATTGATTGCTGCTAATTGCTGATGGAAAAAGAACCTCATTTCTATTAAACACATTTGACACGTCTCACTCCTCTAACTGGATTCTCTTCTTCACATCATCATTACAATATTAAAGAATTTCACTCTTTGCTTCCCCACAAAAAAATTATATAAGCCTCCAAGAATTTCTTTCTTTCTTTCATTCATTCTCTCTCTCTCTCTCTCTCTCTGGGAAGGAAGGAAAGAATCATCTCAGATCTTCCAAACATTGCCCCAGCCCCAGCTTCATATGATCGGTAACAGATTTTCACATTTTCTTCGTTTCAATTTTCTTTCTTTCAAGTTTTGGTGATTTTTTTTTTTTTCTATCTTGGTACTTTTTTTTAGCAAGGTTTGGTGGGTCTTCTTTCATTAATTATAACAGCGAAACGCATTTTCAATGTTTGATACTTCGATGTGTGATCTTGGATTGCATTTAACGTGAAGCTGGATCCCACATCATTAACACCTTGTACTTTGTTTAGTTAATCATAACTCTCTCTTTCATTCATGTTCTGTTCTTTTGTCCTGTCTCTGTCTTTTTCCTTAATATAGTACTAAACAAAATGGTTAAACTTTTTCCTAATGGAGCTTAAGCTCTGACTCTCTTCAACAGATCTGAAGCTTTCTTTGAGATTTTTCTTGAACCGTATGATTCAGACTAATAATGATTAATTCCTTCACGATGATGATGATGATTGGAAGTGATTTGATTTGATTCACTGAAGCTTAGTTTCTTTCCTTGGAACTTCTTTGCAGATTGAAAGTTAATTTACATCTTTCTATTTTTGTCTTGAGATCTTTATTCTTGATCTTGAGATTGGATCATGTAGTACTTAATCTTGAGGGGGTTTTCATTGAGTTTTGAATAAGGATTGGTTAATTACTTAATTACTCAATTTCAGGTTCTAAATGGCAAAACCAAGGGAAGCTGATAATAGGACTAGAAGCTCTGTGCAGGTCTTTATAGTAGTTGGTTTGTGCTGTTTCTTCTATATATTGGGTGCTTGGCAGAGAAGTGGTTTTGGAAAAGGAGATAGCATAGCATTGGAGATCACCAAGAAAGGTGAAGAGTGTAACACCGTTCCAAATTTAAGTTTTGACTCTCACCATGCTGGTGAGGTTAGCAAGATCGATGAGGCCGATTCTGAAGCTAAGAAGTTTGAGCCCTGTCCTGCTAAGTACACGGATTACACTCCGTGTCAAGATCAGCAGCGTGCAATGACGTTTCCAAGAGAAAACATGAATTACCGAGAGAGGCACTGCCCTCCTGAGGGACAGAAGCTACGCTGTATGATTCCAGCACCCCATGGGTATGTCACTCCATTTCCATGGCCAAAGAGCCGTGACTACGTTCCTTACGCGAATGCACCTTACAAGAGCCTTACAGTTGAGAAGGCTATTCAGAACTGGATCCAATACGAAGGATCGGTGTTTAGGTTCCCCGGTGGTGGAACCCAATTTCCTCTAGGTGCAGATAAATATATCGACCAACTTGCTTCTGTGATCCCTATAAAGGATGGGACAGTTAGGACAGCTCTTGACACTGGTTGTGGGGTATGTTCCTCATCAAATTCTTAGAACATACCTCAAACCACTCTTTTGCCTTCTATTACATGTTGGTTTGATAAAAAGGTATCGGTACTTAGTAGTTTCTTTTAGCTTTGTGTCCTTAACGTAAGGTCGGTCTTTCTTGCCCAGGTTGCTAGTTGGGGTGCTTATCTTTGGAGCAGAAATGTTATTGCAATGTCATTTGCGCCAAGGGACTCTCACGAAGCACAAGTTCAGTTTGCTCTTGAAAGAGGTGTACCTGCTGTCATTGGTGTTCTTGGAACCATAAAAACGCCTTATCCATCTGCAGCCTTCGACATGGCTCATTGTTCTCGTTGCTTAATTCCTTGGGGAGCAAATGGTGAGAATTTTGCATTTGGAACAATCTCTGAAATATTTGCTGTATATTCGACAGAACAATAATGTTTGGGCTGTTATTCTGTTTGATCTGTTTTTCTTATAGCCTATTTTTGTGATAACAATTGTTAATTTTGCATTATTCATTTGCAGATGGAATGTATATGATGGAAGTAGACCGAGTTCTAAGACCTGGTGGTTATTGGGTGCTTTCGGGACCTCCAATCAACTGGAAGTCAAATTATAGAAACTGGCAGAGACCGAAGGAGGAGCTCGAGGAAGAACAAAGAAAGATTGAAGATGTTGCTAGGCTCCTTTGCTGGGAGAAGAAGTCAGAGCAGGCTGAGATTGCCATTTGGCAAAAAACTATGGACACCGAATCATGCCGTAGCAGACAAGAAGAATCAGGTGTGAACTTTTGTGAAACAACCGATGTTAATGATGTCTGGTAAGAATCTTCCTGTGTTAAACAAATTGTATATTTCAACGTTGCATTATTATTATTATTATTCCCTTTATTAATTTATTTCTTTCTATAAGCCACGTGCAAGGATGTAGACATGTACATTATGCATCAAACTAAAAGCAATTCGGGGAAATAATACAGTGATTTTTCATGCATAATTATGCGCTTAGCTAGTTTCCGAAGTATCTTGATGAATAAAGCTTTGAAGTAGTCTGTGACTGCATATTTTCCTTGCCTTCTTTCCAATTTATCATTGTTTTATATATCTTATGAACTCTCTTTATAGTCAGTCCAGAATACTATTGTTAAAATCATTCTTCGCTATGATTTCAAAGTGTCTATGTTTGGATTTGATCCTTCGAAACTTATGAGCTGAACTTAACCTATGTTAATGGATAGCAGAAAACTGAGGTTGCATGCCTTTGTGTCTACAGGTATAAGAAAATGGAGGCCTGTGTTACCCGCACACCTAAAGTTGATGGTGAACTCAAGCCATTCCCCGAGAGGCTATATGCAACCCCTCCTAGAATTGCTAGTGGTGCAGTTCCTGGAGTTACGGTTGAGACATTCGTGGAGGATAACAACAAGTGGAAAAGGCATGTAGATGCTTATAAGAAAATTAATAGACTACTTGATACCGGAAGGTATCGCAACATTATGGATATGAATGCCGGTTTGGGTAGTTTTGCCGCAACTATTGAATCTTCAAAGTTATGGGTCATGAATGTTGTGCCTACTATCGCCAAGAGAAGTACACTTGGTGTCATATATGAACGAGGACTTACTGGAATCTATCATGATTGGTATGGTTTTCCTGCGCATTGAGAATGATTTTCGGTTACGATGATACTAATCTCGTGCTATTAGTGAAATGAATCATTAGTTTTTCATCTCTCTCATGGTTTTCTCTCTTATTTGTTGATACCTTAGGTGTGAAGGCTTCTCCACATATCCAAGAACCTATGACCTCATTCACAGCGAAGGTCTTTTTAGTCTGTATAAGGACAAGTAAGTGTTCCTTTGGTTGAATGGTTATTCAATTTTTCTTCATGTTACTTTAAAATTCTTATTTATATCAATCTGTTCTTGATCAAAATGCTTCTATCTAATGTGCTTAAACAACTTGTTTAGCGTTTAAAACTTTTGTGTAACATTTGAATCTATATAACCATTATTACCAGCATATCACTTGATTTTAGAAGATATGTTCATCATGTACCCTTATAATCTTTTATCACGGTTGAATGCAGCTGTAACATCGAAGACATTCTTCTCGAGATGGACCGGATTTTGCGGCCAGAAGGAGCAGTCATCTTCCGTGACGAAGTAGACGTCTTAATTAAGGTGAAGAAAATCATCGGAGGAATGAGATGGCAGAGCAAAATGTATGACCACGAGGATGGTCCACTTGTACCCGAAAAGATACTGATCGCCGTCAAGCAGTATTGGGTCGTTGGTGGAAATTCCACGTCATCCTAATAAAGCGTGGGACGCAAGTTGAAAGGGCATGAATGAGAGGCCTTAGCCCTTGGGGTTCAATGTAGATCGTAACTGAGTTCATATGGTTTTGATATGAGCATTTTTTGGCTTGAATGATCAACCACAACTTTGGCACAAATTAGGGCCATTGCAAGAGTTCTGCTGACTGCAATTTGCAATAGGTTTGGTATCTAGTTTATTTATTATTTATTAATTAATGAACAAATTTATGAAGCTACTATGCTCAGGGTTTATGTATGGTATTAGCCATTTTTGTTTCATTAATCAATTATCTTGTTATACGAATGTTGCATTAAAAAATCAAGGAAATATTGACCACTTTTCTTTTCGTTTTGGTCCCAACTCCCAATAGATTTCTTATATTTTCTTAACAAAGAATAGTAGTATATGGTATAATCTTTGTAGCTGTAACTTTCTTTTGCAAGTTAGACTCAAATTTGAATTTTGAAGTGCTTCCTGATTAATTAATTACCTTTAACTTTTCCTCAGGTTACATGATATTTTTTTTTGGGTGTCTCCTCAGATTACATGATATGCTTATGCTTTGATTGTAGGTTACTCTGAAATATTTTTGTTTTGTTTTGTTTTTTTTTTTTTTAAATTTCCCTTGATTAATTTGTTTTGGAATTACCTATATTTTCTAATTGGTTACAATTCTCTTGATGTCCGAGATTCTGCAAAATATATGACTCTTCTCTTCTGAAATCAAACCTAGAATGGATCTACTTGAATGTGTCTTATGTCTTAGGGTTTTGAAATTTTTCTTTATAATATGTATGTAATATCTGCCCTGTTATTTTATTAATCGAGTAAATACTCAAAATGGTTCTAGAAAGATCACGCATTCTCTAAATTAGTCATTCAAAGATAAAATTAATCAAATTGGTCTCTGAATGTTACAATAGTCAATCACGTTAATTCTCACGTTACATCTTCTCATGACACCATTAACTCTTGCTTATCTAGCGACTTTAAGTGACAATGTACCTCATATTTGGCTATCTAGTTGTGCCACAAGATAAGTTTGTGAAATTGAATCAAATAAGTCCTCAATTGCATAAACCGTAAACCCCTTACCATACATAAATATCTCCTCTCATTCCTGCATAAAATTGTTGTAGATTAGGAATTTATGTGCCACAACCATGATGAGTCGCAGAAATAATGCTCGTGGTAGTGGGTTACTGTGTTACTCACATGGTAGCTGTGATTCTAACTCGTCAACTCATCCATGCGAAGTGGGAGGAAGAATGTTGATCAACCATGCTCCTCATTAGCATCCTCATTTCTTTTGTCAATGTCAATATAGGCCTGTTTTTATCCTTTACATATTTATCTCAAAGTCATTCCTAATTCGTGACCTTGCACATGTCCACACCAAGTCCTTCAACTCCAAGTTGCCCCATTGCTTTGAGAAGTTCCTCCAAAAATGCCACACATGAAATTTCTGGTGAACTCTAGTAGTTGTAAAACAAAACCCTAAATCAAAATGATAATGAGGTGCAAATTTTTCTAAAAATAACAAGCAAATGGGAAGTTATTTTTGCACTACATTTGGCAACTGGTATTTGAGACCTAATAGTTGTAAAACAAAAACTCTAAACTCAAAATGATAATTTGTTGGGGATTTTTAACACAAACAAATCAAAAATAGGAGAACATCATGAAAAAAGGTAACAAGAAGATTAACGTGATTGACTATTGTAACATTTAAGAACTAATTTGATTAATTCTATCTTTGTGGGATCAATTTGGAGAATGTGTTATCTTTGGAGGACCATTTTGAGTATTTACTCTTTATTAACCTAGGTGCAAAATTTTTAGTACTGTATTTTCCTGGCTTCCTAAAATTTATGTATCATTCATTACTTCCAACAATTTTTTCTATATTCTATTACTCTTACTTGAGAGGATTTTTTTTTAAATAAATAATATAAATACCAAATTTACTGAGTTGGGCACGAATTGAAATTTTTATCGATTTGGGCCTTCTTAACATAACACGGGCTTAGATGAGCCGTGTTGGGCTTTATGAGTAACACGTTTGTGTGTAGCCCGTATTAGGGTTAATCCAGCCTAATAAGATCATAACACTGTGCTGGATCTTGCGTGATAGCCATATTGGGCTTAGATAGCCCGTGTTATGTGTATTGGGCTTAGGAAGCCCGTGTTACGTATGTTGGGCATAGGAAGCCCGTGTTATGCATAATGCGGTATCCAAGCTCGTGTTATATAAAATGGGCTTTGCTAGCCGGTGTTACGTATGTTGGGCCTTCCAAGCCCGTGTTATGGATGACCGGGGGCCTATAAAATGACCTGTTAATGCACCTCATAATGCAAAAAATATCACCATACTTCTTCCATCCCTCCTCTAAAAAATTCTTTCATAAAGAAGAGATGCCAAATCCCAATTTAATTGTCAGTACGCTATATCTCGACGGTGAGCTGAAAAGGGATGTAGATGGTATCGGGTTTGCATGTCCAAATCCTATACTGTGCTATATTAATCGCGTTGATACGCTTGATGAGCTGAAGAATTTTATTTTGCGCACAATGAGGGCGGTTGGTTGGAAGCACGTGAGGCGAATTGCGTACAAGTTTCTTGACATCCTGCCGCCCTTGGAATACAAGTTCGAGCTATTTTGGCTTGAAAGTGATGTCCATGTTCGGACCATGTTCGATATGCATCACAGGTACGACCCAAGCCAAGTGATGGAGCTTCTTATTGAGATACAGAATGTGAACCATTCCGAAGCTGGTCCATTCAGCTCAAGGGCAGGCCCGGTGGATGCTATTGCAGCACCACCACTCCAGATCGCCACACCGGTTGTCACTACAAAAAACGCGCCCATTACCGGCAGATTTTTTGAGGATTTTGGCCGTTTTTGAGGTTGGGGGGAATATCCGCCGGTAAAAGTGGCAACGGTAACATGTTACCGGCGGATCCGGTAATTACCTGCGGATCCGGTAATTACCTGCGGATTTTTCTGCCGGTAACATGACTTTGGTGGCCAATTCTGTTTTAGTATTACTGGCGGAATTACCGGCGAAAAAAATCCGCCGGTAATTCCCCCCGATAACATTGGCAGAATTTTAAAAAAATATATATAATTGTATGCAATATTCTAACATCATGAACTACCACCTAAAGCATTTCAGTTCAAATTTGACAAACATGCAGATGGTAAAATGACAATTTATGTTAGAATAACCAATTCAACTCAGAAAATGCCAATTCCTGTTAGATAACACAGAGAGTTGCTTCTAATAAAATTGAATACAAGTCTAGGGGAGAATGTGTACACTTGAATAAACAAAATAAAAATTGATTAGGCACAAGTGAAAGTATTCATATACAAGTGTACATCAGCTGCAACTTTGTAAAAAAAAATTAGTTCACCTAGGCAAAACTGGATCCAGTGCTTTGAAGCTATCAACTTGCAAGTTCCTCCCCCATTTATCAATTTACTCATCTGCATCATAGTTCATAGATGGAAAATTTGCAAGTGCAATTAGACTAAGTAAAGATATAATTAAATTAAGGGTGAAATGGTATTGCTTGATCTATGTAGCTAGTCACAACCAGTGGGATTAGGCTATGCTTTACCTAATCTGAAATAACAGATACAAAACAAAATGAAAGCTCTAGCAGAAATTGGTTTAATTAAGAGATCTCAAAATAAGTGACATCAAATACTGCAACTGAAATAAGCCAACTAAGCCAAATAGGGATTAAAATAAGCTTACACACAAAGCACCTTCATAGATATTCAACGCAAAGAATCTTCGGTATTCTAACCCATTCTTTTAATTATATCTCTACTTCCATAGATGCTCTAGGCTAGGCTCTAAATAACAGAAATTTTTTGGCTTTGACATAATGTAGAATCATACAATTAGAATAAAGACAAGTTGCATATACAAGTTGCTGCTGCAATTATACTTTTTGTAGCAAAAAATTGTTAGTTCGTTGCAAAAATTTATACTAATGCAGAAGTCATTAGTCCTCTTGAACATATACACACTTCCAAATTCAGATTGAACCAAATCCACAACTATGATGCAGATAAAACAAAACCAATAATTGTTTGTTTCATTTTGTTATGATAGAATTGTAGCATTCCAAGATATAGACCATGTAAGAACATTGAAGGATAAGGCATTAAGGAACTGAGGCTTAAGTACCTGAATCTTCTGATGCACAATTGAAGGCCTAAGTACCTGCAATTCAAAGTTGCAGCTTCAATGATGGCAATCTCAAATAATGGGACTTCATATTCATTCCTCTCACTCCTACTACCTCTTCCATCACTATATTGAAGGCCCCCTTTTCCAACTGCTAACACCAGCAAGAAGCCAATTATTAATTACTATCAATAATACTAATTATGAAAACAAAATCGCATAAAAAGTTACAAGAGATCTTATATATACCTCCATTTCTTTGTCATATCTTAGTTATGAACCACAACGCGCTTGCATTCACATCTAATTTATAAAGGTTACAAAGACTAGCATAGATACGCAAGACAATGCAGATAACTAAATTTTGTTGAACAAAAATTCAAGTTTGAGCTTGAAACTTGAGAACCCTAAACTCCAACAAGAAAAATAAATCTTGAGATTCATATAGTTCAAGGTTTTATTAATCAGTAAAAAGGAACAATAATAAACATTAAACATAATTATAATGAGGAGCTGTATCATCCACGTGCACGAAATACTGCCTAATCAACACAAAGAACAAATAAATAATCATCATCTTCAACTGTAACTGGAGAGAAAGAGTGAGAGAGTTTTGTACAGGAAGATTTGAAATATAGTCGGAGAAGAACTCCGACAGTGGTTTGCGGCGGCGGGAAGAACTCCGACGATGTACTCTCTCTCTCAACTCGGATCGCCCTTCACCTTCTTCGTAGTCCGTCGACGACCACCGAGGAGTCTCCGTCGGCGACGGCTCTACCATCAACAGCAACGGTGGAATCGTGGCGGAGAAACGGTAGCCACTCGAAGTTGCAGCAGCGGCGGAACCTTCTTCCTCTTCCCGTTGCGTCTCTCTCTCTTCGATCCTCCCTCTCTATCTCGATATCTCTCTCTTTTGCAACTCCGGCGACGGAGACGGAGTTCCCAGCAACGACGGCGTCCATCACCACCGTTGTTCTCTCCATCAACTCGTGCTTCTCTCTCAACTCCGATCCTCTCCCTCTGATGTCATCGGCGACAGGGGCGACGGCATTCCCTTTGGCCGGCGCCGTCACCATCCCCCCTCCTCTCTTTCTCTCTTTCCCGTGTGTGTGGGGGTTAGTGATGTTAGGGTTTGGTGTGAAATGTGAGTGTGAGGCGGCTGCAGTTTGTGAGTGAAGTAAGAGTGTGTGTTTTGATTTAGAGATTTAGGGATTTGATAAAATAAACAACGTTACCGGCGGAATTACCGTCGAAAAGAAAATCCGCCGGTAATGTTCTTGTCCCTAAACACGGAGACTGAAATTCGCCGGTAATTTCCACCTTAATTCCGCCGGTAACGTCCCTCCTTAAATCCGCCGGTAACAGGCGCATTTCTTGTAGTGTGTGTCCATGGAGCTGGATTCTGGCTCAGATGATGGATCTGACGAAGAATACCTTGGTGAGACTGAGGAATCAACTGACACCTTCGACGAGGCTGAGTATGTTGATGAGATGCAACATGGTCGTAGGTTTTTACTCCAAGCACCAACAGCTATACTCGATTTGTCCTCTATTAGCAGCCACTTTTATACGCTTAACTTGGATGATATGCAAGAGGAGCCTAGAGATGGAGGGGGGGGAGGGGGAATGATTACCTCAACCTAGACGGAGGGGAGGCGTTCAGGGTTGGGCATCGCTTTAGTTGCAGGGAAACTGTGCACATGGCTGTGAAGAACTATAACATCCGACGGGCAGCTGAGTACAGAGTGCTAGAGTCCAATCAATACAAGTATGTGTGCCGCTGCAAGTAGCACGAGGCAAGTTGTTCTTGGAGGCTACGCGTGTCGTTGCGCATAAACCTTGGTTATTGATAAGTGTCGTGAATTAAATCTTCTCAAACTATTTATTAAGTTTTGTATGGTGATGGGTTCTCTGTGTTGCAATAGGGAAATTAGGAGGTTTGGAGCCATACTCTTATCTCGAATAACTATTAATTAAATTGTCATGAGCCGGTGGTGATCGTTTCCCAAGAAACTCCTCCACCAAGTTTCATGGCTCACTCTGGTAATATGTGGCAAAATCTTGCAGCCATCCCGCGATGGGGCACCGATTCGTGCGAAGATCTAAATGATAGGCCACATCCTAAAGCTTGATAGTGCACTCGCCCCAGGGAAAGTGGAAAGAATGGGTCTGAGACCTTCAGCACTCCAGGAATGCGGAGAGGAGCGCTATGTCAAAACGGAAGTCTCGCAGCTGTACTGCGTGCTCAAACCCTGCTTGCCTGATAAATGGGATCAACGACGCAGGTGGGGGCATCAAGAAGGCACAATGCCTAGGTAGGAGCACCCTATATAGATATATATTACAAACAAGGTAATATTAAATCTAAAATAAATTAATCTCGCAACATAAATAAGTATTTTATGACCTATATAAATATTAAAAACGAATTCAGAACACAAATTAAGACATAAATACATGCACAAATAAATGCATAAATAAAAACATCCGTTAGAATTTTAATTAATTCTTACAAAAAAATTACAAATTAGCAACACATAATTTATAATTCAAACATTCTTCATTAATATATTACTAATTAATATATTACAGAAATATTATAATTAACGAATTTATAATTCAAACACAAATTAAGACATAAATACATACATAAATAAATTTATAAATAACAATGTTTGTTAGCATTTTAATTAGTTCTTCCAAAAAAATTACAAATTAACAACAAATAATTTATAATTCAAACATTCCTAATTAATATATTACATAAATATTATAATTAACGAATTTATAATTCAGACAAACCTAATTGTTGAGCGCTCCTGCGATATGCCTTGTGTAAATTTATCGGTTCATCCACAACCAGCTGGTCTAGTTGTGCACCATCGCGTGCCCCTCTACTGCCTCTGCCTCACGCAACTATATCTACACCAAACCTACTAATAAGAGAGATAAATGGGTGGGTGAAGGAAGAAAGAAGTTGGAAATTGAAGTGTGGGGTTGGAGTGGGGCAACACGCCCCTTTTATAGACGTGGAAGCCAACATGGGCTAGCCACTACCGATATTGCTTTCAGTCGTAACACGGGCTAGCCCATAGCATGATAATAATACTCCATAACATGGGCTATAAGCCTGCGTGTTAGCCAAATTGTTGTTTGCTTAGCCCGTGTTAGTGTGTTCCAATTGGGTCGTTACTTAACACGCACCTCACACAAGCGTGTTATGTACAAGGGTCAACACAGCTCACACAATCGGTAATTCAATCTTTGTCCATCTTGGTAAATTTGATATTTATATTATTTATTTTAAAAAAATCCTATTTGAGACTATTGGTAAATGATAAACTTCTCCAGAATGATTAGAATGATTAATAACAACTTTAGAGAAAAAAAAAAGTAATGTTCTAATAACCTTTAAATTAAAATAGTGGAATCCACAACTAATAAAAGTTATAGAATTTCAGTTTTTAGAAATATAAAAAATGAGTAAATGGATAAAAGTACACATGAAAGTTTTTAGAATGAATAAAAGTACACATTAAATATTTGAAATTCAAAATGTACACATCAAAGATTATAATCGATGCACAAAAGTACCCTATCGTTAGAGGAGTCTCGTTTTCGTTAAGTTTAGTGTCCAGTTGACAATTATTATATGATTACTTGGCACTATATATTATTATTTGGGATTTGTGATGTGGAAATACCTAATTTAATAAAAAAAATTAAAATACAAAATTATAAAGCCCTAAAATCCTATTGATAGGAACCCTAATCAAACCTGCATGACTACAAGCAATCAGAATCGAAAGGAAGGTTACATTATTAGGGTTCTCAACCATCTCATTGAATAACTTCAATGCTGCTTCTACTTGGCTATTGATTCCATAAGCTACAATGATTGATCTCCTCACAACAATGCTCATTGACTTGTTAGCCACTCTAATTTTAACATACCCATTAAACAAAACAGCCCAAGAAACTACAGTCTTCTCGAACATTCTATTGAAGAAGCTAATTGCATGTTCAGGTTTATTGTACTCCTAATGGGATTTACTCTGAACTTTTGACCATCATGGTCTGCTTGAAGTTTTTGTAACTTCACTCACCCGAACTATGGGTTTTTTGTGAGTTAACAAATGATAAAAAAAAAAGGGGGATTTCATCTTCCCTTCAAAACTGGTGGTAGTGGCTTCGCCACCCATACTTGATTTTAGTTAGAACGATATTTCATAGCAATGGAATAGCAATTGTGTGAAATGAGAACTTAGGTTCCTATCAATAGGTTTTTGGACTTTCCAATTTTGTATATTTTTTTGGGATTAAATTAGGAAATTTCAACGTCATAAATCCCAAACAGTAATATACTGCGCAACTGTACACTAAACTTGACAGAAACGAGATTCCTTTTAGACACAAAAAAAATGAGATTCTTTTAATGGTATAGTACTTTTGTCCATCAATTATCATCTTTGATGTGTACATTTTGAATTTTGAATTTTTAATATATATTTTTGTCCACTCATATGCTTTAACCATTTACTCTATTAAAAAACTGAAATTTTTGGAGCGAGAAACTGAAACTCTAATGGTATTTCTTTCCAAAATAATGTCACTCAACTTTAAAATTCCAACTCTAACCTAGCTTTCCTTTTCTCCCCAAACCATTCCCTTTATTTCCAACTTTATTAGCATTAGTTGTTGCTTGATGATCTGGAAAAAGAAGGAAAATGAATTGATATGTTTTCATCATTGTTTTGGTGGTCGAAAATTTTGTCAGAGATCCTTAATGGACATAGTAATCTACTTCCCTTTCTATCGGAAACAGTGGCGGAATTAGAAATTTTATACGAGGGAGCCGAAAAAAAATATAGTCTATTAAATAATTATGGACAATTTTATTTATACATCAAAATCAGCCACCATGTATAATACACATTGAAATATAAAATACATATATAGTTTAACTTATTTTTAGTGTGTATTTTGTTATTTAATACGTATTATACAGTGGTGGCTAATTTTAGTAGTTGATTTTAATGTACACCTAGTATAACCAAAAAATTATTTAGTTAAATTTTTTATCATATATAAAAAGTTAAAATTTAAAAATACATTATAAAGATTTTAGTTTTAAGATATGTTTGATGATAATACTTCACAAAAATAAAGGATTAATAATAAATATTAAAAATAATTTTTTAAATAATTTAATTTATAATATTATTTAATAGATTGATCAATAAAATATTGAATATTATTACTCATTGAATTAGAACTAAAGAATTATAACTTAATTCAAATTACTTTTTCTCTTAAAAAAGATAAACCAATTACTTCTAAATAATAATTATAAAAATATTTAGATACAAAAATATTGTATTAGAAGTAATAAATAATATGAACACAAGTAAAAAATAATTAATTTTATTTGGTTTTAAAATGAATATTAGACTAATATTTTGTTATTTCATATATATTAACAAATAATTAGATTAATATTATTTTCTTAAAAATATAATTAACTATACTTTTAAATTTTTTGAAAAACTTTGGGGTGACCATGGCCACCTCTTGTCTCCTCTTGGTTCCGCCACCGATCGAAAATATATAATAACTAAAAATAAATAAGTGTTTTATTATTGCATTGTTTTTCTTCTTTCATCATGCTATCTTCTTTTTCTTTGCAGCGTATCTCCTACGATTCCTTCTTCCACATTCCTCCTCCTCTACAATGGCAGTATTTTCGTAGTCATCTTCTTTCTCCTCCTCCTTCTTTTCTCTTCGTCCTCCTCCTCTGCAATTGCAGCAACGTCATCGTCATCATCAATCTTTTTTATATTTTTCCTCCTCGCCCTCCTCCATTTAAGAAGAGGAAGAGGAGGAGGCGGTGGTGGTGACGACATAAACGACGAGGAGGTGGGGGAAGAAGAAGAGGACGACGCCGCTGGAAAAACGAGAAGAAATTCGCTTCGTTTTTTTTATTAGATATAATTTTATTTTCTTTTCACGCTCCTTTTGGCGAGAATGAGTTAGGAATGCTTTGTTGGACTTAGTTATATAAAATAGGTATACATGTAGCATTACTATTAATAAAAATCTAAATAGGTTTTTTCCCTTTTAACTAATAATAGGGTAAAATATATATATATATATATATATAAATAAAACGTTTATTAAAAATCCTCCCAAAGTTTAATTTTTTTCAATTTTATTTCTAACATTTTCAATTGACTAATGATTGACAGTTAAATAATTAACGATAGGAGTAGAATTGAAATTTATTAAAATATTTGGACTAAAATTAAAACAAATTAAACCATTTTTTTAAAACTTTAAATAAATGTTAGGGATAAAAAAAAAATTAGCATTGCTAATAAGACGCCTAAATATTATAGGAAGTGGATCAAGTGTTACCAGATATCAGGTGTTTCCGTATTTTTAGCCGTTGATTTTAAATTAATTTTAATAATAAAATATTTTATAATTAAAATTAATGATTAAAAATACAGGAATACCTAATACTCGATAAGACTTGATCATCTTCCAACATTATATATACAATGATGAGAAATCTTTTCCTTACCTTCCTTCCATTTTCCCATATAAAACAAACTTGCAAACAAGCACTTGCCCAGTTGCCCATTCAATCACAACATAGAAAAAGGCCCTGCTAGCCACAACCTTGAGTTATGCATGGTTTAATCAGATGTTGAAAGATTTGCAATGAGCCAAATACCTACCAAGAGTCTAGATTGATTCTAAATCAGGGTGAATCAGGGTCACGGGTCTAAGCTTAATATGCCTCACAAATGTCTATAAATTTTACATCAAATAGTTGTATAGTACATAACATACACATGTATTTGTCATTTGTGAATCCATGAGAAGCCAGCAAGGTGTGTCCGTGGGGGTCTGCTTTAATTTCTTGCAACCTCCTCCTATGGCTGTGTGGTATATAGAAGTACAAGCTTCTCCTTTCATGAAAATATAAAATTATTAATTTTTTTTATAAAAGTTTGATTTTCTAAATCACATTTTAAAAGAAATAATAATAAAATAAAATTTTTATAATATATTAAAATCTAATTATTTAATTTAGATGAATACTATCGTGAGAATTTTAAAAGTGCCTTTATATAAAAAAATTTTATTTTATCTATTAGATGATAAATTAAATGATTAAATTTAATATATTATAAACCATGATTATAAATTATCGTCCAATATTATAAATTAAATGATTAAATTTAATATATTATAGAAGGAAGTTGCAAGAAACTGAATCAATCAAATCATCAATATTTTATATAATCGTGCAATTTTATTTTTTTTTATGACTAATTATATGATCAATGAAAAAAAATTAATTTTTATGATATGGCGTCGCATAATTGGATTATTATGTATAAAATATTTTTACGGTGACGATACTTTAAAATTAAATTCTATCTTTTATTTTTATTTTTATTTTATTAGCAAATGAGAAACTGGTGTGACATTTAGTGGTGACTTGACACGTGTTGCTCTAATTGAAATAGAGCAGTAGACTTTGCATCAGCACTGATTGGCAATAGTCAGGAGGTTATAAATTATGATTAATGCTATGACATTTTTAGTGGAATTTTGTTAATACAGCATTGATATTTGTATAGGGGTGCATAAGCACGTTTTCTAAGCCTGAAATTATTTGAAAGGAGATTTAATCTCAAGTTCTCAACCATATTAGTTCAAATTAAAATTCAACTTAAGAACATCCTTGATGGATGAAGACTTTTGTAGCTATGACAATTGATAAGACCATCCTCTTGAAAGACCTAACATGGAAAAGTATAGGAAGTCAACACATTGGAGCCAATAAAAAATCCATATGAATTAAGAATGATAATTCATATAAATTTTGGATGATAATTTTATTATTGATATATGAATTACGAATAATAATTCATATAAATTTTGGATAATAACTTAATTATTTACTTTCTATTGATCTCCTTATATTGATTTCATAGCATTACTCCCCTAACATATATAGAGTTATAGACACAAACATATGTAACCAACTAATCATGAAATAGTCGTTACAGCTTACAGGTTTCTTCAAAAGGCAATTGGAGAATATATTTATCCCATAATAGTTTCCAATAGTTTATTCCTCTAACTTGATTTGGAATAAGAGATAAATTAGATTTCAATTTAATTTTAATACATTATTAATATAAAAATATTTTACATATGCATTTAGTTATAAAATATCATATAAAAAAGATATATTTTTTTTTCTATTAAGCCCATAATTAATCATCCAAAACAACAAATATAATTACATAACTGTATAAAACATTTATATTATCAGTATCTTAAAATTAAGTAACTTTTTAAAAAACAATTTAACAAATTCATCCCTAACCTTTTAGGATATTAGATAAATTAGTCTAAAAAAAGTTAAATAAATAGAAAAATTAATCTTTTATTAAAAATTTTACATAATTCAATCCTTCAATCATATTATTGTTTAGAAAATTTAAAGACTAATTTGTCATTTTTAAAAACTTTGTCACTTCCAATCATATTAATAACTAATTTTATAAAAAAATTACAAATTAATTAAAATGATTTAAAAATTGTTAAAGACCAATTTGGAGTTACTCCTTCCATAACATAATAATCAAACATCTCACAAAACACACTCTACTAATCTTTATAGTTTTACTTAATTTTCAATTTGGTTCATGTAACTTTTATTTTCTTTAATTTTAAACTAGGTCCTATATCATATTATATTTTGTAAGGAAATTCTACAGTGACAAAAATGTTAAAAATAACGAAATATTCCATTATATTAGGTATATTTGTTTAAGATTTGTACTTTAAGAATTAGTATATTTTATTATATGTAAAAAAATTCTATTATATTTAATACTTTTGTCATTGTAGAAATTTAATTACAAAATCTGATATGCTAAGGGACTAATTAAAAAAAAAAAGTATAAAAAACTAATTTAAAATTCAATAAATCTATGGAAACTAACACAGTAATAATTAAATAAAAAACACATACACAAAACTCACAAAACATGGTTATTAACAACCTCCATATATTATTAGGATATATATTTAATTAGAGGTGTTCATGGATTAGATCCTTTTCACATATTCAACTCTCAAATTGCGAATACGATTAGATCCGCAAAGTTATCGGATCAGATAATAGATTTTAGATAAATTTCCGCAAATCCAACATACATATGCTTAGATCTGCAAAATAAAAAATTAATACAAATAAATAAAAACATATATACTCTAGTCCTTATATTTTATTCAATGCATAATTATTACTCATACATTTTATATGATTTTATTTTGTTATTCAATAAAAGTTTATGTAATAACATTTTAAGAGTAAATTAGTTTAAAAGAATGACAAAAAGGTTTTATTAGCTTACTTTTTTTTTTTTAAAAAAATAAATTTTTAAAATATTTTTCTATTTGTGCGGATATATCTGTATTTGATCCGCACATTTGCAGGTGCGGATCGGATGTATGGGATCCAGTTATTTTAGTGCGGATCAGATTTGAATTTTTGTCATATCTAATCCAATTAGATTCACGAATACCCCTAAATTTAATTCTTGATAACTACATTTATTTGAGTAATAAAATAGGTAGGTTTTCGAAAGTAAATTTGTGATAGAATATTTTATTATTATATCTAACATTTTTGTCATGATAAAGACTTAATTACAAATCTGGTATAGTACTGAAACCTAATTAAAAGAAAAAGATATAGAGAGCAAATTAAAAGTTCGATGAAAGTAAGGGAGCAACATAGTAATTTAATCTTAAAACTAATCGCTAACAATTTGATTAAAGAGCTTTAAGGTCATTACTCGCTAATCTTCCCATATGTTTTTATTTTCCACGTATTCTCCAACTTAGCAAATTTAATCTTTTCCTGCTTATAACATGAAGGCCTCATTCATGACTTAGCCATTAACAACACTCTACATTTAACTGAAGGGCCACCCTTACCAATTCCCATTTAAAGCCACCAAAAATGGGGTCCGGGGAAGCAAATTGTTGTCCATCCTTCATTTTGATTTTAGCATCAAGTGTGGTCTATACAACAACCATTGTGTAATCTTGTCAATATTTTTGTGTCTGGTTTGGTTTTATTTGGTTGACATGATGGACTAATTAATTATATTCATGTCACTACTGGTAATAATTTCGATTATCTTTAATTTCCTCTTATTACTACCAATTTTTTTGTGGACATTATAGCTCTCCATTCTATTCCGGGTTGGTTACTCTCTTAAGGCATTCGTTTATGTGGCTTTTGGCATTCCAAGCATGACCCTTTAATTTGTTCATTTCCTGAATATAACCAACAAGCCATATTATTCGTACCATTTTGCATCATCTATGATCTATCTTATCCCAAACAATAGTACATTTGCATTAATTAGCTTAAATATTGTGTTTCTACGTGTCAATATATAATTTTCGTATTTTACATTAAGATGAATTTAAGTAAAAAAAAAAATTTAAGTCGAATATTTGTAATATTAAAGATCTATTATTGAGATATTAGATCATGTACGTCCTGTAGTGGAGATGGAAAATGAATAGATAATAGGCAAGTCCCACTATTTATCTCAGTTTGATGTCCATGAATTTAACAACTAACATTTGACGCGAATATATATGAACTTATTAATATTATCGATATCATCAAGTATTAATTAAGACTAAAAATTATAAAAAATTTTAAAAAAAAGTGTGAGAAAATTTTTTAAAATTAGAGCTAAAAAGGTTTCTAAGGGATATTTTTTTTCTAATTCTTCTCGCTAATTTGATATATCTCTTGTCCTAATATCGGTTATATAGTCTAAGAAAACTTTTTAAGTTTTAGTCATTATCTCAATTATATACCTATAAATATGATTGAGATTATACTAAATATTTCTACTATAGTTGAAACTAAGCGTTCCTGGTTCCTAACTTCCAATAATATATAAGTGAAGAAGGGAAAAGGCAAAATACATACATTTTGAGTTCTATAGCGACGGAACTATATAGATTAAGTAATCAAAGATATTTTATGGAACATGTTCCTCAATAGTAGTTGTCACCCTTCTTCCTGGAAGGAGACAAATCATCAGAGGGGTCTCTCACTCTCTCCAATGTAAGGGATACGTGCATCGGTTCATTTAGAGTGATGGCTTCTCCATATAAAAAACTTTCTATTTAAACACTTTAACCAATGTTTTTTAAATTATTTTTAACTAATTTCTTTTGGATATCATATATTAAGTTTTGTAAAATAATATGAAAAAAAATACCAAAACTATCCACAAAAGATTCAGACAGAGAAAACTATTCATGAAAGAAAGAAACGAGTTTTTTATCAATGAAAGATGAGTTTTGTATGACAAAACTACATAAACGTCATTAACGAGACATTGATTTTGAGTAGTTTTGGAAGGTGCTTTGGATAGTTTTGTCATACAAAACTCATCTTTCATGGATAGAAAATTCGTTTCTTTCTTTCATGGATAGTTTTATCAGCGTTCAAATCTTTTATGCGTAATTTTGGTATTTTTTTCAACGTCTTCGTCTTTTGCAATAATTCCAAACGTCTCTGTAAACACAATGCTTACTTTTTTTTGAAATGGAGTTGTAATAACTTGTAACTAAGTTTTTTTCCCCTTTGTGTCTCCTCTTTCTTTCTCCTTTTCATTTTTTTAAAAAAATTAATGTAAGTAATTTTTGTTGGATCGAGGCTAACTTGATTAAACTTAGTTGATAAAAATATTTATACATCTAACAATTAGGAAAAGTATAGGTAACTAATAATTTTCTAACCAACAAATCAGCCAACAAAGAATAGAACATTCGAAACTACTATTTACAGAACATTCACAATGAAAACTATAGAATATTTGAAACCTAAAACAACCTTAGCTAACTTTATATTTTTTTAAAAATAGAACATCCGAAACTTAAAAACAGAACATCCGAAATATAAAGAAATAGAACATCTAATTCAAGTTGTTGGCTATTGGCTAAATTTTTATTGACTATCTAACGTGGTTGTAATAATAATAATAAGAATAAGAAAATAATGTCACCTAAACAAATAGAAGAAGATTACAATAATTTTTTTAAAAAAAAAGAGACAATAAAAAAAATAGTACAAAATAGTCCAAAATTGATTTATTTTACATTTTTTTATTATTAGTGTAATAATTGAGTAATATTAAATGTAATAACTAATAAATATATAATTATAGATATTTTTCTACAGTAATACTATACGTATGTCTATTTTGACTAACCAAATTCAATCAAGTCGTTTATTTATTTTTGTTCGAAATAAAAGAATATTCCGATGTCAAATAATACAAAAGTAGTGCCAAAATAAATTTCTATTTAACATAAAATAAATAATTTAATTAGATTTGTTTAGACAAAATAGATGTACACCTATAATTATTGTTTCTCTATAAAATTATAATTATTAATTTAAGCAAAATAATTTTGTAATATTTCGTGTCTAGCATTACCAAAATTTCACTTGGCCTTAACATGTGAGGGTAATTTGCCAATTTTCTAATAAGCATGCTTAAATTTTGGAGGAATCTATGAACAGAACAGGGCATGTAGACTTATTATGATGGGTTTCAAGAAAATTCCGCGTGAAAATCATAGACGAAGATGAAGTGTCAATTAGGCTAAGTAGCACATGGTCCTACCTACTTTGACATTTTCCTTCCATGTTCCAACTTTTTAAACACCCACTCCTAATTCATCCCTAAATATATGCACATGCATTATGCAACCATATTCTTCATCATCCCTTCATCCTTTGCCTATCCTTCTCTTCCATCCTTGCCAATTGAAACATACACCTACCTTTTATCACACCTTATTTTCCTCCAAACTATTCTATTTAATTTAATTTCACTATATATAAGCCACCAATTAAGCTATTTTATCTTAAGTGCGTTTAACTTTCATAAAAATGGTAGTCAATTAATCATAGCATCCACTTCTGCAAATTATAGTTACATGAATTCACCGATTAGGTAGTGTGTCAGATTCGCGCTTATTCATTCACATTTCTGCACCAACTGTAACATGCAACAACAAGAGACTGCTGCTGACTCATCAAGCCAACACTACAACACTAAAAAGGAGGGAGAGCCTCTTCATCTTCTTCTTCACCATGGAATGATGAAGGAAGAAGACAACGAAATCGGCGTCTTCGAGGCCACAAAGTACTTCAATGGAGGAGAAGGAGAAGGAGGAGAGGTTCTTATGAGTCAAAGAAGAAAGCAGCAACATCATGAACATTATTACCAGAAGAAAGATGAACAAAAATCAATGATAACTGGCGGAAGGTTCAGCAACAGAAGAAGCAGTAGTAGCAGCAAGTTTGGAACTCCAAGAAGCGTTCGTTCTGAATCAAGTTGGAACAGCCAAAGTGCACTTTTACAGGGTTCCATGAAAGAATCTTCAAGAAACAAGAACAGCAGCATCAAGGTACAAAGAAATATGACTAGTTTTCTTGCAAACCTTGGATGCAAATGCTATTGTTCTGATAAAGATTCTGTTGATATTAGCAACGACGCTAAAAGCGCCAAAAAGAACTTGATGAACAATCCAGTTCTAGATTCGGTTAAAGAAACTAAGCCTCATGCAGAAGCAGAAATCTCGATGGACAGAGAAACCAGTTTATTAGCACTGAAAAAAATTCAACTTCAGCAAGAGACAGAGAAAGCAAGAAAATCATTAGAAGTGTTTGGTTCTCCAATCATGGATCATTGCAGGAGCAAGTCCTTGAGCTTTGATAAAAGATTGGTAATGCGTTCTTCTTGGGATGATGATCATGATCATGATGATGTTGTTCTTCAAAAAATAGAGGAAATTGATTTAGCAAAAAATGGAAATAATGGAAACTACAACAATGATGACGATGATGATTGTGAGAGTGATGCAAGCTCAGATTTATTTGAAATTGATAGTCTCACAGGGAAGGCGAATAATAATCCCTTCCTTGTGAGACCAATTAGAACATCCTGCGATGTTGTTTCATTCTGTGCTAGTCCCACTCAAACGTGTTATGCACCGAGTGAGGCTAGCATAGAATGGAGCGTGGTAACTGCCAGCGCCTTAGACTACTCAGCCATGTCGGATTGGGAAGATCAAAGGTCTGTTGCAACCGTTAGGAGTCCGGCTAGACTGCAGCCGAAAGCCGGCGGGAAAGTGGTGTATAGTAGGCGGCGTCCGGGAATGCTGCTGGGCTGCAAGAGCCAGAAAGCAGTTGGAGTGGCCTTGGACGCCGTGCCGGCATCGGAGAAGCCGAGTGGTCGCAAATTGGATGGCGTTAATCAAGTGACAAGGTTTCAAGAAGAGACAAAGCAGGGAAGACCACCAATGCAACAGCGTTCACACTCACCACATGCTTCACAACTCTTGTGCATTTAGCTGAATATTATTATTATTATTATTATTATTATTATTATTATTATTATTATTATTATTATGTCTTATATCTTTTGTTGGATTTGGAAAAATTTGTTTAAATTATGATATTTGTTCGCAATTCATGTATGTTTTTCTCAGAATAATGGTAGCATAAATATTAGAACTTGCTTATTGAAATAAATGGATGATTTTATTATTATATATATGCATGAATTTGGTTTCATGTGAAGAATTAAAGATGGGATGGTGAAATGTGACATATACTATTAGAAAGTGCCTCTTTCCAATGTCCATGTGCTCATCAAGATCATGCTTGTTGTTGTAAAGCTTTTTTTTTTTTTATGTGTTGTTTGTTGGATCATAGCCATTTAGAAAGTTTTCCTTTTCACTTTCCATATTTTCTCCTTCCTCTCTTTCTCTTAAAGGACCACAAGCAAAAGGGGAAAAGAAAATTTATGGATGTGTGCGGTTTAGGCGTTTATTTCATGTATTGTTGCCAATTATTGCATTCAAATTTAATTTTGATGGATCGAAGAATGTAATACGTTTTATAGTTACATACATTTTCTCATAATTAATTACGAGGTTAATAAAAAATATTATTATTTTTGATATGTAATTATGTAATTGACCATATGTATAAAATATTTTTTATCGAAAGTATGTCAAAATTAAATTCTTTTAATTGGATACAAATTCTGGAAAACGGGCTCATGTAAATCATGTGATGATTATTGGAGCTAATGTATATCACATTATCACTTTATCCGAATGAGACAGAAAAAAGTTCACATTGATGAGGAACTTAATAATTAATATTCATATATTTATATATTGCATTTAAAACCTCAAGAGGATGGAGGAATGTCATAAAAGCTACATTCAACTAGAAAAAACAACACCAAAATATGATCACCAAGGAATGAAGGTAATCCTGCATTCAATTCTAGAACTACCTCATAAATAAGGTGGTCCATCATGATAATGAATCATTTTTTATCCTTTGTTATTATAATCAACAAGCTAATAACCTAAGCTATAATATAAGATAAAGCTAAGAGTGATCAAACTTTGGGTGATCTTTTATGGTAGATACTCAAATACAGTTATTTCATGTGAAATTGCTTATTTATCACTTTTAAATAAATTAATATGTTTGACCAAAATATAATCTAACGATTTTAAATGACAACTTCACGTGAAGTCAACTGCACTTGAACGACTCGTTTTATGAAAAATACTCAAATACGTATGTCCCTCTACTGAACGACTCGTTTTAAGAAATATTTGCCGGCAAACATAAACGACGTCGTTCTACCGAATTCAGTGTGACAGGAATCGTGTCAGGCTGTCAGCTCACTTAAGG
>JASCZI010060419.1:0-24736 GCA_036250425.1 Stylosanthes scabra
AATGGAAAATTTACCTATACAAATCATTTGAGATTAGATATGGCTTGGAATGGGAGTCCTTTATGGGAAGTGAACAGTGGAGGGGGAAATGAAGAGAAGTGTGAATTGTTATGATGGGATTATATATAATTAGTTAGGGACTTGGGATTTGTGTATATGTCTGTACTCCTTGAGTTAAAAGAGTTTGTTTCTAAGCTTGAAGATGCTAAATATTATCATAACATTGTTGGTGCTAATATAATTTGTTTTCCCTTTCATCATGCTGATAAATGATTTTGCTTATGATTATGTTAGTGGCACTCTGTTGCTTAGAGTAAATGATGATTTTTGTGTTTCTCACAGAGCTGTAGAACACTATTGGAATTGATGGTTTTGGATAAACACTTAATTGTGAGGAAGATGCATCAAGAAAGATTTGAAGGTCCCCCATCTATACTACAGAATCTTTTTGGACGAAAATCCACTCAATCAAAGTGGATATGTCGTGAGCATTACTTTGCCAATCCCATGAGTAGTTCCTTCTTGTAGGGAATCTCATTGGACATGTAAAGCCCATAGTCATAGATAATCTGTTACATTACATGTATATATAAGGACGAGCAAATATACCTGACCAAAATATAAAAAAAAAAGGATGAGCAAATATATATGGTAAGAAGAATTTATCTTAGTCTTTATGTATAGGACTTCAGAGAATTTGTTAAACTTAGATCATTCTATATTTCTAGCTATATATTTAGTTTTGATGCACTAACTTTTGTAAAGTGTATAAAGTATTTGGAATTATTATTTAATCAAATATATATGTTTATATAAAGAGTTGTGCTATTCACACACCAAAATTAGCCACCAAAATTAATCGCTAGCGTATAATACATATTAAAATACAAAATATAAATTGAAAATGATAAAATTGTACATATATTTGTACATATGATAATTATACGGTGATTGATTTTAGCGGTGGATAAACTACTGATAAACTACTGTGCAAATACTAATGGTAATGAAGATTTTTTCTTTTCTCAAGAGTTATTACTTATTAGCAACAGTAACATTGACAATTTTTTTTTTTTATAACTGTTCTATACATTTCTATGTAATTAATGAGAATCAAATTTGATAATCAGATTTGATGTGTAACCAATCATATCAATTAGACTTTTCTAATTTACCATTAGGATATCAATCATGTATTTTAGGAAATATTTTAATAGTACTATATTATCCATTCTTGCTATAATTAGGAGATTGTTATATAGATATGGTTTGGTTCTCATTAGTGATGTTCGAAGAAAATAATTTTTATATTTGTATGAAAATTTTTATATTATTAATATAAATTATAGAAAAGCGTATAAGAACAAAAGCTGAATCATTTTAATTTAGACCTGTTCATGGCGTTTTCCGCGGCGTCGCGAATAACCAATCTTCGCCGACACTTGGATTCACCTCAGGTCCCCGAGCTTCCACTTCTTCCTGTGTATGATCCAATTTTTCTGCCTGATTTAATTATTTATATATAACATTTGTTTTGCTCTTATTATTATAGGTTTCAATCAATGTGAAGGTAGCTCCAGAGGTTTCTGAAGCCTTATCACTTGGCCGTGCCGTCTTGGCTCTCGAATCCACCATCATTTCACATGGTTCGCTTTGGCTCTTAGCTTTTCTTCTATGAATTCTTAGGGTTTAGATAGGGTTTAGGGTTTATCCATTGAACGATTATGATGCTATGTTGTTATTTGTAGGAATGCCTTATCCTCAAAATTTGGAAACTGCAAAAGAGGTGGAAGCTATTGTCAGACAGAACGGTGCTGTTCCTGCAACCGTTGCAATTCTAGATGGCACGCCTTGCGTAGGTCTTTATTTTAATATAATTCTCCTTTTTTTGTGTGTGTGTTGGAATGCATTCAATTGATATCACAATTCTTGTTACTTGATAAAGCATAAGTTATGTGGTGTAAGATGGATGATGAACTTGTTGCAGTTAATTACTTCATCATGTTTTTGTGAGTGAAGTTTGATGTTTGTAGTATATAATATATAAATTTTGTGTGTCTACAACGTTGAAGAAATAGAATGAAGGGTTTGTCACCACATTTGATTGGTTTTCATAGCTTGATGCTTGATTTGGTTAAATCTGCTTTTTCTTATTGGATAGGCCTAAGTGTGGAAGAACTTGAGAAGCTAGCCACTCTGGGAACCAAAGCTCGCAAAACAGCTCGAAGGGACATTGCACATGTTGTGAGTATTTTTTGGAATCAGTACACTGTATTCATGTTGGCATTCTCCTGTCATTGTTTTTTCCATACACTAACAAGTATTTTTTAGGTGGCTAGTGGTGGAAATGGTGCTACTACTGTTTCAGCAACAATGTTGTTGGCTTCTATGGTGATTATCTTATATTTCATCTACAGTTCTCCTTATGCAAAAATCTGTTTCATTCTCTATCCTAGGAATAGGTCATTTTGATTTCACCATTTTTTTTATATGTATTGCAGGTTCAGATTCCTGTCTTTGTGACTGGGGGCATTGGGGGAGTGCATAGAGATGGGGAACAAAGTAGGTTAATCTCCTATATCTTAATAATAAATGAATTACTTTCTGTGATAGATGCTGATGAATTTTGTAAAATACAACATGTTCTGGCTTGGGCCAAATGAATCCACCTTGTGCATGATTTTCTTATTATTGTTGTTTTGGAAGGTGTATGAAAGTCCTGAAATTTGCAAGTTAAAAAAACTCAAGGGAGATTTATGGCCTGGGATTGCGTTTTGGAATTTTATGAGTTTAGAATTAGAATGCTAAATGTTTGGTTTAGAATGGGAACTTTAAAAATATATGGGTCCTTTTATTTTTCTCTCACTGGGACTACAACTAATAGATATGGGATTTTTACATTATCTTCATTTTTCTTTGGGCAGCGATGGACATATCTTCAGATCTCACTGAGCTAGGTAGAACTCCAGTGGCAGTTTTCTGTGCTGGCGTAAAATCAATATTAGATATTCCCAGGACCCTTGAATATCTGGTAACAATCAACTTTCGAGCTAATATTGTCGCTGAAGTAGTTCAACTATGCAAGCCAAACTATATCTTGTATTCATGTTTTGTTCTATCTTGGACAGGAAACACAGGGAGTCTGTGTCGCTGGTTACAAGACAAACGAGTTTCCTGCATTTTTCACGGAATCTAGTGGCTGTAAGGTATGTTTGGTTGGGTTCTCCCATGGCTGTAACATGCTGATTCTGAATACTTGAAGTAGCAATAGAAGTTTTGGAAATTAGGTTGATATGATGTGGCATCTATCCTGATTTAAATGATTGATTTAGCTCATATTATGTTCAAAAGACACAAGGATGATTATGAGATATATTTTCCAAAACTCATGACATTTATTCTCATTTTCAGAGTGTAGACTTTTTGATAAGTTTGTATGAAATGATTGACTGTTAAAATAGAAAGTACCTATAAACAAGTTTAATTGAGTCTATATTTTTCTTTGTTATGCCGTAATCTCCAGGTTTCATGTCAACTTGATAGCCCAGAAGAGTGTGCTCGTCTAATAGGCAAGGATTACCTTACATTTCACGTGTAAATTTGTATCTTTTTGTTTTTAATTTTTTTAATTACAGCTTCATACCATTAATTTTTTTTCCTCTTCAAACAGAAGCAAACAGCAAACTCAGGCTTGGAACTGGAATTGTAATAGCTGTTCCTATTCCTCGAGAACACTCAGCTTCTGGACACATAATTGAATCTGCCATTCAGAAAGCCCTTCAAGAAGCTAGGTAAGCTTTTTATTTTCTCTCCGCGTACGTATTAGGGCATATGCAAGTTGTAAAATAGTACTGCTTAACTGGTTTCGTATGCTTTCATCGCACCATTTGCAGGGAACAAAATATAACAGGAAATGCTGCAACTCCATTCTTGCTTGCTAGAATAAATGACTTGACAGGAGGTGCTTCACTTGCATCCAGTATCCTCATTTAAAGTTTTTCCAACATAATGTTAGAAGCATATATGTTTAAATAAATAAATTATATTCTAATTTTTATTAACATGGTTCAAACTAGTTTAAATTTAATATTTGGCGTACTGTTAAATGAAGTCTTAACCATATTTTAGACATTGCTCTTGTGAAGAATAATGCTATTGTTGGAGCTAAAGTTGCTGCTGCCCTTGCTCAGCTAAGAAAAAGGGAACATTGTCAGAAGTGAGCTTATATCATCAATGAAATTGAACCTTATCTAATGGTGGTGGTGAACAGATCACTCAAATATTTGATGTAGTTGGTTATGATTCTGAAGTCTTTGTCTAGGCCCGGAAGCTTACCTTAATGTGTACAAATTTTGTGGGTGATCATTGTGTTTCACTCATGTTTTTATAATCTACTTATAATATATTAAATTTAAAATTTTCCATAACACTGTCAACAACTCAACAAATTGAAGTTAGTTATCTCTTTTTACATCATATTTAATCTTTCAAGTATCAATGACTTAAGTGTTGATTTCCTATTTAGATACAACTACATAAGAGATATAGCTATTGGAAGGACAAGCAAAATCTCTACTTGGGGATTAAATATAAAATGGTATGTTCACCGTATCTATTTGACGTATGAAAAACTTCTTAGCATGTTACAAGATAAATTTATGGACACATATTAGAAAGATTTATATTAGCTATTCTAATTTCTAAGAGCATATAAATAAGTTACATGGCATAAAAGCATACTTACACGAAAGAATAATGTAATTTTTGGTACTGGCATTAAATCCACCCCTATATCTGTGTACAAACAGCTTTACACAATCGGAAGTTTGTGGATTACCAATAATCATTGCAAGAACATTTTCCATCCCTGAAATGATGAAACCGGTTTGCATCTCGCACCACAATTTCTCTTCCGGTGACCACTGAAATATACTTTATTGCCATATGACAGTCACCACAAACCCTTAGATTCTTAAATATTCTTATAGGTTTGGGTTTCTTGGTGCTGATCAGTGCAAACGCCACTGCAATTTTCTCACTGTGTTGAAACAGAAACTGTTCCTTCAGTTCTTCCTCTACATCATGAAGAACAGAATCTGTATTTGGGACATAACCCAAGTTTCTTATTTTTAAAGCCAATTCATCAAGCTTATCATATATCTTTTGAGCTTCGGGGTGTGAAGTATCCCCTACATGGAATTTGTGCACCTGGTTTTCAACTTCAATCCAGCTACATCCAGCTTCTTTTGTTAGTTTTCTCAGTTTCATGTTTTTCCTAATGGCTGCTACGTCGTCCCAACGCCCTTCTGCAGCATACAAGTTTGACAACAATATGTATGCGGCTGGATCATGAGGTTCAAGCTCAAGAACCTTTTTCGCAGCGTGCTCTCCAAATTTGGTGTTATGATGAATCCGGCAAGAACCGAGAAATGTGCGCCATACCATTGCGTCGGCAGGGAAAGGCATAGAGTTAATAAATTCCATGGCTTCCGAAAGCAACCCAGATCGACCAAGCAAATCCACCATACATGCATAATGTTCTGTCCTTGGAGCAATACCATGGTCGCGGCGCATGGAAGCAAAGTGTTTCCATGCCTCATCGATCAAACCAACATGACTACAAGCTGATAAAACTGCAATGTAAGTAACCCCATTAGGCTTTACACCCGCTTCAAGCATTTCACCGAACAATTCTAAGGCTTTCGTAGCACATCCATGTTTCGCAAAACCACTTATGATTGAAGTCCAAGAAATGACATTTCGATCTTCCATGTCATCGAATACTCGTAAAGCAGCTTCTTCATTTCCGCACTTTGAATACATGGAAATCAATGCATTATTAATGCATAGGTTGTTCCTAAACCCAGATTTCAATACCCTGGAATGAATTTGTTCACCCTTACTAATTGTACCAATACAAGCAGCACCACTTAAGAGGCTTCCATATGTAAAAGCATTAGGTCCATTACCTGTGCCTTCAGTTTCAAGGTCGAGTGTATCATCTTCAGGATCCAAATTTCTCGCATTCGGATCAACAGCCGTGTCACACAAAATCAAGCTCTTCTCGAATAGAATATCAAAGCATTTTCGAGCGCACTCCATTCTTCCAGACCTTGCATACATGTTAACAAGACTATTCCCCACACAATTAACTGCAGAAATGCCTAGCTTAATTGTTTGACTGTGAAGTTGTTCCCCTAAGCCGAAATCAGGCAGGTTTGTACAAGCCTTGAGGACGCCGGCAAAAGTGAAACAATTTGGCGCGACATAACCCTGAATCATTTCACCAAACAACCCAACAGCTTCCCGTTCTAGTCCACCCTGCACATACGCCGCGATAATTGCAGTCCAAGACACAACATTCCGTTCCGGCATTCTATCAAACACCTTCCTAGCATCTTCCACCGATCCCTCCGCGCCACATTTCGCATACATATCTACCAAACTAGACCCAACACACACATCCAAACCCATTCCAGACTTAACAACCCAAGAATGTAACTGCTTCCCGAGCGCCAACAACTCCGATTCAGCGCAAGCTGATAAAACAGAGCTCAGAGTAAACCTATCAGGACTAAACCCACTCTCCACCATGCTGAAAAACAAGTGAAATGCATCATCATTATAACTAAAGTGAACAAACCTAGTAATCATGAGGTTCCACGTGACCACATTCTTCTCAGGCATTTTATCAAACACCTTGAATGCAGAATCCAAATCACCACCACCCTTAACAAACATATCAATCAAAGCGCAACCGACGCAAACATCAGCGTCAAGGTAACCAGTCTTCAACAGGAAACCGAAAACCGCAAGACCGGTGGAGAAGAACTCGGCGTTGGAACATGAACGAAGCAACGCCGTAAAGGAGAACTCGTTAGGGTAAAAGTCGGTGGTTCGGAGCATTTGGATGAAGGTGGAGAGGGAATGGCGGTGCATGCGGTGGTTGGCGAAGCAAGAAACGATGGCGGTCCATGAGACCAGGTCTCGCATGGCGGGGTCCATGGATTGGAAGATGGAGAGAGCTTGTTGCCATTGGCCGGATTTGGAGTAGAGAGTGATAAGTGAGTTGAGGAGGGGCGAGTCAAGGACGAGTTGTGACTCAGTGAGTTTGCGGTGGAGGAGCTTGCCGAGGGCGAAGTTGCGGGAACGAATGCAGGATTTGAGGAGATCGTGAGAGTCACGCGCGGGGTCGAGCGTGGAGATGGCTCTGCGTAGCTCAAAGGTTTTGTTGTTGTTGTTGAGAGGAGGAGGTAGAGATAGGCTTAAGCTCAGGCTCGGCATGGGTTTCTCACTAAGGCTGTGTTTGGGTGAACACAAATATAGCAACTTGTTAATGCGAGATTTTCTGTTCCAGATTGAATAAATGTCTGTTTTTTTATTTTCTTTTTTGTTATTTTAAGCTTTTATAAATAAAGTCACACAGAAAAAAAAGGAGAAAATATTTGCCACACTATGTTTTAAGGATTTGGCTGAAGAATATCTTCAGGAAATGTTAAGAGGGTAAATTTAAAAAAAAAATGATTTTTCTAATAAATGTATTAAAAGTTTCAAACATTAACATTCACTTTGTATTTTTTCTTTTATAAAAATGTTGTTGGTATTTTTATTCTTAAGATACTTGTTAGTAAGATTTTTTTTTTTAATTAATGTAGCTCGCTAAAATTGCAAGGAATATAAATATTGTAGAGAGTTCACAAAGAAAATTTTATCTATGTCTTTTTGTTTATTAATTTCTATCTCAAAATAATATCAAAATACAGTTTAAATAATAGTTATTGGATTAATATATAGAAAAATTGAGAAGATGTAAATAATAACTTAATAAGAGTTGATATTACTAGTCCATTTTAATAACACTCTATAACTTAACATATTCACGTAATATGGGAATGAAATTATTAAAATTGACGTGAGAATATCGTAACTTAAAAAGATAGAAAGAGTAATAATACATAAAGACTAGAAATTAATCAATAGTTGTAAATTATGCGTCTAAAATGTTGATTAATTTTGATATACAAATATCATATTCCTTGACATGTAAGGCTCCCATTGCTAATTCTAATTGTACCTATGGATCAAATTATAGACAGTCACATAGGGGGAAAAAAAATAACTGTTGGGAACAAACCTACGGTTTTTGGGCAAAAACATTAATCTTCGAATGTAACCTAAGTGAAGATAATTTTGGGTTAGAACATTAAAACAAAAGCATTGAAAGCCATGAAAGTGCAGAAAATTATAACATACATGGGGCACCTCTGTGTGTGTGTGTGTGTGAACCTGGATTCACACTTCACAAAAATGGATTTGATAATGCAACTCAACCACTGTTCTTTTTTTCCTTTTGAATCCTATCAGATAAATACTAAGTCAACAGCCTCGTTGCTTCTTAAGTATATATTTCTCCAAATTCAATGGCTATGTACACTGAGAAGAGAAGATTTTAAATTATGAAGCCATTGTTTTGGATTTGGCTTAAATCGCTTCAAACAGAACTCTGTGCTCAAGAAGTTCAGATAAAACACCCCTCATTTTGTCAACAGAAACAGGTTTCAGTATAAGGCCATCCATACCAACCCTCATACAGTTCTCTTTTGTCACCTTGTTTGTGTTCCCAGTAAGAGCAACTATTAGAGGCCTATCTTGGCGTTTCTTAAACTTCTCCTGTATTCGTATAGCTAGTTCATATCCATCTAACCCTGTACACACGTCCATGAATACCACTCTGTGTTCCGGCGAAATGATGCGCAGACACTCTTCACTTGAGCCTGCTGCTGTAACGTCACATCCTAAATGTAGTAGTAATCCCTTTGTTACTGACCTGTTAACTCTGCAATACAAAAATTTACCATCAGGTTTGATAAGGACTTTCAAACAAGGCAATGAAGATCAGTTTCTTCACCGAGTTTGGAAAGAGAAAACAAAGATTAAACAAGATAACACTTTAAACATTATAATGAATGAAGCACAGAAAAACAAATGCCCTTGAAGTTTGGGTAGCATTTACCAAGTTGGGGCTTAAGCAATCAACTCAAAGTCTAGTTTTCTGTGAGTTTTACTAGAACTCTAATAATGGTTTTACCGTTTTCTTCAAATAATTGATAAGTGGTAAAGTAAAAAATATCAGAACTGAAGATGCAAAAAATGAAGCTATACTACTGACCCATTATCATCCATGACAAGCACCTTGAGCCCTCCAAAGTTTGTAGTTACATGATTTCCCATAACTTTAGGGGCAAACGCCAATTTAGATTCATTTGATCGGTCGGGGATTCCAAGTTTCACAAAGAAAGTGACTGTACATCCTTTTCCAATACCTTCGCTTTCGATCCAAATATGCCCTTCCATGAGATTTACAAACCTGCTCACAAAGTTAAAGAGTAAATAAGAGTGAAATCACAAACAAGAACAATTCAAGTGAGAACCTAGTTTCAATTTTGCAAGAAATAAGAAAACAGTACCTCCTACAAATGGCAAGGCCAAGTCCACTTCCAGCAGGACCTTTTGTTGTAACTGCTTGGCTTTGTGCAAACTTGGTGAATAACTTTGGAATATCTTGTGGGTGAATTCCTGATCCTGAATCTTTTACCTATAATGTTGGGGGGAAATAATCGAAGTCAAATAACAAAGCACGCAATGCTCCAACACAGAATAGTGCTGATTAAGGCTTTAGGCAACAAACCTGCACTCGCAAATAAAAATGATTGTCACTTGACACCGGATGAAACTCAGGAATTCTAGCATCCTTGAAGGATTCAGGCTTTGCAACAATGGCAGAGATGGAAATGCTGCCCTCTTTTGAGAACTTCACAGCATTACCAACAACATTAAGAATAGTTTGCATCAGACGTTTGTCGTCGCCAACCGCGTACGCTGGCAAATCTGAAGCTAGATGTAAAGTGAGAGACAATTTTTTGACAGATGCGACGGGCTTAATCAAGCTAAGGACCTGCAATCAAAATAATATGGATCTTACAGCATTGGGATTTTGAAGAATTCCAGATCATCAATTAAACTATGGGCTAAATAGCTTGAATAATTATATTAGAAAATGAAAAGTATACCTCTCTAAAAACAGAATGAAGGCTAAATGTTGTTGTTTCAAGTTGAAGACTACCATCTTCAAGCCGTGAAAGATCCAAAACATCATTGATGAGAGTAGCCAACAAATTGCTGCTTTTCAATATTGTCTCTACCATCAGACGTTGCTCAGCTGTCAACTCTGTTTCCTGTAACAACGAAGAGAGTGCAATAATCGCATGCATGGGAGTTCTCATCTCATGATTCATAACTGCCAAAAAATCATTGCGCGCATGGATTGCAGTTTCAGCTTCTCTTCTTGCTAGATCAAGTGCAACATTCTGCTCCATCAGCATATTCCTTGCCCTCATTGATTCTTCTAAGATTGCAGCATGTGAAAGAGCAACAGCTACCTGGTGTGGAAAGACAATTGTGATTAAGTAATTATTGTACTACATGGATGGTAGTAACTTCTCTCATTAATCAAAGGTAGAAAATGAGAAAAATGAGTATACCTATTATTATGGAAAGAATGCATATAAATTAGAAAACAATTGCAACTTGCAGCACATGAAGTAAGAAAACAAGTTAATAACACTTTGATTTTTTAGCAAAAGTACTATTGGAAGACTATATTGTCCTTTGTGTTTGTTGAATTAAGAAGTTAATTATTTTGTAGCATACTTCAAGTATAGCAGAGTTTAGCTAGAACTGATGCCTGTGACTAATATGTTGTTCCACTTGATTTGTACAATATCAAGAATAATAGGAATATTGCATTGGAAATAATCAAAATAATGGCCCTAAATATGATTATTAGGAAATAGTTTAAATATCTATTATCGTTCTTCAAAAAGTAAATTGTATTTATTAATCTCCTATTTAGGCGTATTTAGGCTGCCCTGCGTGGGGCGAGGGATAGGGTGGGATATGAAGTTGAGCCAGAGACACCAAACATAGAAACACTAGTGTCCTTCCTTGTTAGATCAAAAATTCTATTTGCACGCCAAAATCAACCACCATGTATTAATGTATAAATACATATGTAGTTTAACTCATTTTAAGTGTATATTTTGTATTTCAATGCGTATTATACACTAGTGGCTGATTTTAGTGGCTGATTTTGGTGTACACCTAGCATAACCCTTGTTAGATATATGCACACTGAAAACAGTCTATTTAGTCTCACTATGTCCTAGCCTTTGCTCTCAGTGCAACCAAACAGATTTTGAGTCCACAGACACTAACCATACATAACCCTGGTGTTGGTTATCTACACCCAAGCACCTAAAAACTAAATGCACTTTGTGCCACACATAATTGCATCAATTATATGATCCATCCCTCCTCCTCAATACAAATTTAAGAATGTCATCAATTGCAAATAATATCAGTATATCACAAAAGATGAAAATCACCTAAACATAGAAACTCAATGCAAAGTAATAACACTAAATAACAAACATATCCAACACCATCAAAGCATAGCATCTTAATCTTCAAAAAACCAAAAAAGGAAAGAAGCTAACCTGATCAGCAACCACCTCAACCAACTCTAGCTCATGTACATGCCATTGTCTAGCACTATCTGATGGAAGCATCAACACCATCAAAGCATAGCTTCTCGTCGAAACCTCCGGCCAATCATATATTTGAAAATTAGACAAATTCAGCAAAGGCACCCTCACCGCAACCACCTCTCCTGGCATGTATTTCCCGGTATGAGGCCTTAACCTCGCGACCGGGCAATTCGGCGAAATCTTCACTGCCCTGTTGCTACTAAACACTTGGTTAATCACAGGAAGATGAATTGGCACAGTATACCCAACCGGATTCTGCTGCCGCAAAGTATAAGCCAATTGAAGCTCCAACCCCGTCCTCGTTGGCATCCATAACGCACACTCCTCAAGAGCCAAAGTTCTTCCCAACTCTATAAGCGTAGTCTTCAAGATCGTGTGCCTATCCAAAGTGCTTCTAATTTCATGAGTTAACATCCTAACATGCCTTCCAGTTTCTTCCTGAGTACGAATCAATCCCATTTCCCTATCAAGTTCAGCTGCCTTGTTCTTCAAGAACAGCTCTCTGGTTTTAACGCTAAGCAAATCAGGAATAATATGTACAAGCATAAGCGCGGTAATGCAAGAAACGACGGCGGTTAGAACCTTAGCGGCGGTCATGACGATAGCGACGGTTCTGGTGTGAATCGTGAAGGTCCACAGGTTAATAAGGTGCGTAGCTCCGCAGAGAACAATGAAGGCACCGAACTGTACGAGAACCCATCTGTAGGGAAAAACCGCCGATTTCTTAACGAAGTAGATGAGTTCGAGAGGGATTGAGAAGTAGGCGAGTGCGATGAAGAAATCTGAGATGTATTGATATTTTACCAATAATTCATCAGCTGGCCATTGCGGCTCTATACAGTTGCAAGATTCCGGAGCTTTGAACCACATCTTCGTAATTTCTTCTTCTTGTTTTTCACATAATCATGGAAGATGAAGATGAATTGAATTGAATCGAGTAGGGTTTTTGGTAAAGTTAGGAGCAGAGTATAATATGAGTCAAGGGATGAAGAAGAAGAAGAAGAAATGAAGAGAAAAGAAAAAGAGGTATATATCAAGTTGCATAAGTTGAAGAGATTGGTTTATATTTGATTATTTTATTATTAAAGAAAGAAATGGTGGGTTTATTTATATAATTAAATATAATAATAATGAATAGTTTAATAGCGTACGGTACATGGTATGGCGGTCAAGTGCAATGAACATTACCGGTTACCGCTAATGATGGAGGGAGGCAGATAGATGATAGATCTCTAGAAGTTGGTCCCAAAATAGTCAACCTTCTCAATTCTCACCATCTTTTTGATTATTTGTCCTAATCACTTGAAAAAATTAGTAACCATTTCTCAAGGATGGTTATTTAATGGAAAACGGTCCGACGTACTTTAACACGATTGATGTGCAGAAGGACTATTATCGGTAAAAGTATTATCGGCCAAACTCTTTTAATAATTGAATTGACTGATCCACTCATTCTCAATCTGTTCTCTTTGCTTCGTCGCCTCATGTCCTGCTCTCCGTCCTCCGGCTCCGTCTCCGCCTCCACCATCTTAGCTCACCGCTCATCCTTACCAGAAACCACCACTTGGTATTTATAGGAGTGGCTCCACGAACCTAAATTCGTGGCACCCTTCCACGGATCCCTTTTAGTTTATTTCACAATACTCGGAATCCTCCAATTTTTTTCTTGCATCTCTGTGGTGGCACGGATTCACCAAATTTCTACACCCTGCCACGGATTCCATAGTATATTGGGAACGGTTAATTTTATTATTTATCTGGTTTTGATGTAATTTGATAATATTAAAATTGTAATGGTGTAATATGGCAACTTACCCTAGAAAAAATTACATCTAACTCTAATATTTAAAGTATTTTTTAAGAGCACTTTTTAAAAATACCTTAAAGATATTTTATGTAGTTAAAATGGTAAAAGATATTTCTATTAATGTAATTAAAAGATCGGAGATATTTTAATAATTTAATCAAATAAAGATAACTCGTTGCGAGGAAGATTCGATAAATTAGTAGTTGGAATTGATACGTAAAGCTTTGCCTCCTTTAAAGGATAGCAAATCTTGCCGCGAATTTGATGGCCAAAACAGCGGCGCGCATTTAGGAGGGTATACAGAATAACTTTAATCATAGTATAGTATACTTTGACTGAAGATATTATTGCTGGGGAGTAGCTTACTGCTTATCCTTAGTTTTTTTTGATAAAGTATAATTTTTGTCATCAATATTTGTAAAAAATTTTAAAAATATCTCTAACGTTTAATTTGATTTAATTTTACTCCTAATAATATTTTTGAGTAGTTTCAAATTGATCTATCCTTTATTAAAAAAATTTTGATCAACATATAATCAATATTTCTTTTTCAATTTTATCATTCTTTATATATTATCCACCACCACAATACTTACCAAATTTTCGCCCCAAATTTATGATCAATTTTCACTGCTAGAACTCGTTTTAGTAATTATTAACAACAAATATATACATAAACATCAAAATTCAATTTCTATTTTTTTCTTTTTTTTAAATTATTGATCATAAAAAAAATAATCTTTAAAAAATTACTAACTGAAATATTATCAAATTTTAAATATAAAAATATTTTATTTTTTAATTTTACTTAAAAAAACTACATCAAAATCCAATATCCAAACTACTTTTTAAAAGAACCTTCCAAAAATATTTTAAAGATATTTCTGTAGCTAAAAAAAAGGTAAAAGATATTTTTGTTAGCATAATTAAAAGATCGGAGATAATTTTAGATGCGTTTGGTTTAGTGTTTGGAACATCAAACACACGTTCAATATTCTTAAAAGTTATACTTTTTGTTTGGCAATTTTTTCTTTCCCTAAACGTAAACGTGATTCTGAACTCTAACCTGCATTTTACTGAAAGCTAAAAATTCTAGCTTTCACATTCAGTTTTTTATGTTTAAATATAAATTAAAGAAATTTATTTTTCATCTATCAATTATGTCATTTATCATCCCTTAAAAAAATTTATACTTTATATTTAATATTATACATTTTTATAATTGTGATTCTTATATATTATATTTATTATTGTTATCTTTTTAGAATATGATTTATTGATGGTGGAATAAATTAAAAAAATAAACCATAAATAATAATAATAGTTAAAAATTATATCTTACTAAAAAAAGTACTAAAAGTACTAAAAAATATATTATAAAAATATACTGAAAAATATTAAAAAATTAAACATACTTTAACATAATTACATTATAATTTAATGTCATATCATTTATAGTAATTATTTAAAAAAATTGATTTTATTTAGTATTATCCAAATAAAATTTATTTTATCAAAATTAATTTTTGCATAAGATTGTCAAAAATAAATTATATTAACACAAACTTATTTTTACTCTTAATTAATTCTGCAAAGTCTAATTTACTCAAATTTTAATTTGACAAATACTAATTTAATCATACACTTAATAATAGAGTCTTAAATTAAACATTTATTTTTATTATTTTTTCTCCTATTTATCTTTTTCAGCTGGACTTAGCTCCAATAATAGTTATACTTGCGTCATCAAGTTTCCCTTTAGAGTGTAATGACCTTTAGATGTAACAGAAAGGCACGAGAGAACATAGCAGAGTCAGACAAAGTTGAAATCAAGCAAGCGTGTTGCTTGTATTGAGGGAATCCGGATTATGGAGTAATTGCTTCCAATAATATGAACATAGGTTTTAATTTTTGTAAATTTTAAAATATGAAACAATATTTTTGACCTGAAAAAAATGTGTGATTGGTACACAATGGAATAGGTGGCCTATTTGTCAAATAAAAAAAGAAAAAAGAAAAAAGTGTGGTTGGGTGTCACGGGGCTCAAGAGCGAAGATCTTTTGTTTTGTTGTCTGAAAACTGAAATAGATGAGCCAATAGTGTATTAGGCGGCAGGGGCACTCACCGATTACAGAAAGTGGCCCATACCTTGCCCTATTCTCAATACTCAATAATAATTTCACCATGCTCCATATTAAAATTATGATTTAGCTATATATTTAGGTATTAAAATATGTTAAATTTTTTTATATTATTTACATATTAAAATTAATTATTAAAATAATTTATTAATATATATACATTAAAAATAAAATACACATTTGATAAAACTTCATATATATTCATATATATAAATATATTATAATTTATTTTAATAATTAATTTTAATATGCAAATAAAATTTTTATTATATAAAAATACGTTAAAATTTTAAAATTTTATACAATTATGTTATATATATAAAATAACTACTTATATAAAATATATATTAAAATGAGTTAAACAACACCTATAATTATAAATAAATATATAATAATTAATTTAATAACTAATTTTTAATGTACATATAATTTTTTTATTCTTATAATAATCATATTAATTTAATGAGTATACCTAAACGAGTTGGAGTTATTACTTGTTATTCTTTACTATTTAACTGCCAGGGATTTAATTCTTATTTTAAACATAAAAGTGTTCTTAAGTTTCAAATCTACAGTCCATAATCCCATTTATTAGAGTTTAATTCCAGTAATATAATTAAATATTTACAATTATATAATTAAATTGATACATGGTAAAGTACTGTTTTGGTCTCTAAAAAATAATATAATATAAATAAAAATACACTATTTTTCATCACTGTGTGTTCCCACCTTGACGATAAAGCTATAAAAGAAAGAGGCGCAATCATATTTTAGAGATTTAAGCATCGTAAATAATTAAACTGAGACGGATGTTGGAATTGAAACTTGATTGGTTAAAATTGAAACGTTTTGGGATCAAAATAAAGTATTTTAAACGTTAGGGACTATAGTAGAAAATAATCCAAACATTAGGACCAAAAGAATACTTTACCCAATTCATATATTTAAACTATTTTTAAATAATAAAATTAAAAAATAAATTAATTTTAATAAAACAAAAGGTAAAAAGTGAAAGTGACAATGACCATATCCATCTGTCTGCCTTGAAGGAAAGATGTCCCCTCCGGCATCCGCACAACACGACAAAAAACCCCAAGGGGCACTTCCGTCTTTTCATACCCCACTCCTTCGCCATTTTCCTTCTCCATGGAGTCTCCAACTTGTCGCTTTCTTACAACAAAAAAAAAAAAAAACGTAGCCACCTTTCTCTGCAAGTTGCTGACACCGATGCGAAAATTTGCAGAAAAACAGAACCACTAAGTTGGCGCCACATGGTTCCAACTTTCACACACTTCACACACGCACCACCACCACCATAATCATCACCTCTTTACTTACCTAGCTTGCTACCTCGCTTTGCATTGGTCTTCACTCTCTTGTATTAAATACCACAAGATTCTCGAGAAAAAATATCTTCCAAACTCCGTTAGACACGCCCTATCTTCTGCAAAACCGAGAGCGTTTAGATTTTTTCTCTCCTTCATAAGGTGGAGCTCCTTCGTTCGAATCAGAATTCTCGGTTAAGCTTTTCGTCTCAACTACTCTCAATTGCCCTCTCTCTCTCTCTAGCTAGGTATAATTATTTCTTAGCTTAGGTTAATTTTGCTTTAATTATTTTCTTGCTTGATTGAGATCGTATTCGTTGTTTTTGTTTGTTTTGATTTTGAATACGCCTTGAATCTGTGCTAGTTCCTGCTATGCTGTTGCAGCGTGCCTCTGCTTGTATCAGTGAAATAGCTTTTAGTTGTTTGTTATTGGAACTTGGAAGTTGAAACTTGTGTGCTGAATAAACTTGTGTCTATGATTTGGAGTGAGTTTTTTTTTTTTAATTTTTAATTTTCAAGAGAGGGAAGATAGGGTAGGTTCTTCGTTATTATTATTTTAATGAATTAATCTATGGTGTACTATACATCCGTACGCTCCTTTTCTACTTTCTTTATATTTTGATTTCTGTGCTGATGTTAATTGTGTTGATTTCTATGGTATCATATGTTGTATTTATGTGTTTGTTAATTTTTTTGTGCTGATATTTATATTTTTTTTGTGTTGTAAATATAATGCATGAAGATGTATAATTGTACATGTAGCATGTCGTATTTTAATTAGAGAAACAGAAAAGAAATATAAAATAATTTCATTACTGCTTTTTTTTTTATATGCAAGTGTTGTTTTGAGGATGAATTTGGTGTGGTGTAAGAACGAGGGAGAATAATTTTTCATATATATATATATGAAGTCAAATAAAGACTCGGTATTTTTTGTGATGGAAAACAGGGGAGACTTTTCGTAATTTAGCTAATTTTTAGGTCAAGAGTATAGGTCTTTATGTAATATTGTCACATCTTTGCCTGTTATTTTCAAATTACCTAATCGAATAATTTCTTCCATGACCATAGAAAAATAAAATAATGAAATTAAATGGTAATTTGGAAATAATCACACAAGAGAGGAGTGACAAAATCAAACTAGGAAGTACCAAATGGCAATATTGCTTCCCTCACTCATTGTTGATGTCTTTGTTATGGGAAGCTTTTTCTTAGTTTCTCATTGGTTTGTCTCCTTATTCATTTCTTAATGAAGCTTTTTGTTTTGTTAAATCTGTTCTTCTTGCTTTTTACAGTGGTTCGATGAGTTCTTAAGTGTCCCAATCATGGTCCATCACATGAGTGATGAAGCTTTTTGTTCTTTGCATGTTTTTCTTTTTACTCTGTTCTCTGCTTCTTACTTGTTAGGCTTGTACTGTTGCTGTGTTTAGTAAACAGGTCTATTTGGTGAACTCTGCTTCCTGTTACACTATGAGCTATTGAGCTACACAAGATAACAAAGCAAGATTGCAAGAATGAATACTGGCCTTATGTGTGTATAAAGAAATATTCTGGTTTCCTCAAATTAAGATTATTACTGTATGTTTTGGCCCACTCATTTTTCATATTCGGTCCCTTGATTGCGTAGGGACAAAGTGAATAATATCTGGTGATTCTGGTCATTAATTAATCTATTTTTATTTTTATTTTTTATTTTCTGTCTCTTTCTTGAACTTGATTGGCCTTTCATGGTTGTCACTTTCGTACTAAAATTCTCTTAGACTACTCTACCCTTTGCACTTCATCAATCTGAGGTGTTATATTCACATGAGTTGCGTAATTTTTTATTTAAGTTCTTATAGGGTTCATTGGCATTTCCATTCTGATATGATTGTTTTGTATCCTCTATTTTTCTTGTCAAATTTTTAATTTTAGAAGTTTACTCTGGTATATTTGTTGCTGTTGTTGTTATCTTGTTTTTCATTTTTTTAAATTTATTTATCCATTTCAAGATAAAGTTAACATACCCAAATACACTGACCTTCTCTGATCTCTACTGGAAACACAGTTCAAAAGGGCTTCATCTTCTCTGAGAAATCCAAACAAGTGAAAAATTTTGACATGCCTAGAAGCCAACTCATGACCATGTTTGTGTTTCTCATAATACTTCTGCACATAGCCTTGGTATCCTCGTCAAATCTTCGACCGGGATATTACTCAAAGTCATGTCCAGAAGCTGAATCCATAGTCAGAGATGTCATGAAGAGGGCCCTCGTGCGGGAGCCAAGAAGTGTTGCTTCTGTCATGCGCTTCCAGTTCCATGATTGCTTTGTCAATGTATGTTACAAGTTACAACTAATATCCAAGTTCAAAAGTAGTGTTGATTAAATACCCCAGATTGATATTTATTTATTTGTTTATTTGCATTTTCTGATTTGGTGAATTGAAATTGTGTGAAGGGGTGTGATGGTTCCATGTTGCTTGATGATACACCAACCATGCTAGGGGAGAAGCTGTCCCTGTCAAATATTAATTCACTTAGATCATATGAAGTTGTTGATGAAATCAAGGAGGCTCTTGAGGAGAAATGCCCTGATGTTGTTTCTTGTGCTGATATCATAATCATGGCATCAAGAGATGCTGTGGCACTGGTTAGTATTCATCTCTCTCTCTCTCACACACACACACACATACACTCTCGCTGATTCAAAGCATGGAAAGTTACTAATATAGACAAGTAGATGAGCTATTCTTCCACCTATGTGGCTACTAAGATTTCTTCTAACAAGGAAACTACTTGCCAAGCTTATACAGTCATGCTCTGTTTAAAATATTAACAGTTTTTGTGTTCTTGTTTTTCTCAACTGCAGTACGTTTCTGGTTTTGCATTTTCATACTGAAACAAAATTAATATTGACGAGATCTGATACAAACACTCAACTGCTAGCTTATTTTTTTAATTTTTTTTTTTTTTCGGGTTTGAAGTTTGAACCTAAAATCCCAAGCATATTATTCACTTTAAGTGTAAAAAATGTTTTGCACATTATTTAACGAGTTTGACAGATACATGGTAAATTTGGAAAATATCTTTTCTTTACACTTAAGTGAGTTTTCCTTGTATGAAGTTGCTTAAGTCTTCTCTTTCCTTCTTTGGCTATGTGCATCAATATAAGGAATAAATTATTTTGAATACTTTTGTCTTTTTATCCATTATTGGATGTCATGACTCATGAATGTTTAATTTTTCATAATACGCCAAAAAACTGAAAAAAGTGGAAAGTAACTGTCCCACTTAAGGAATAATGTTTACGATTATTTAGAAAACTGAGTGACATTCAATTGAGAACTTCAAGTACTTTTTATTCTAAGAGTAACTGAAATTCATGGTCAAATTACTAGACCAAGCTTCATCTAACCGAGTTTATATACGTTCATATAAAAAAATTCAACCAAATTAATTACGGTATACAATGCATATTAGAATACAAAATAAATATTAAAAGTGAGTTACAAACACATTTATATAAAAATACATGCTAACTAATTTGGTTGATATATATTTTTTTGTGTGCATGTAGGACTTTTGGAAAAAATATGAATGAGAAAATAAGCTATATTAACTGTTTTTTTTGTTTTTGTTGATGGGTTATACTAACGTTTAGATTGATTAAATGAATCAAAATAATATTTCATTACAATGAGTATATACTCATTTTGGTCCATAAAGAATCTTAAATTAGACACATTAGTCTCTAATCAAAATTAAGGATAAAGTATGTTATATGTCCCTAACGTTTGTGAAAAAATTTAAAAATAATTCTAATGTTTAATTTGATTTAATTTTACTTCTAATGTTTTTTATTGGTTTCAATTTTACCTATAATCGTTGATAATTTTACCTTCAACTTTTCGACGATTAGGGGTAAAATTGAATCAAATTAAACGTTACGGGTATTTTTGAAAATTTTCGCAAACGTTAAGGACATAAACCATATTTTACCTTAAAATTAATTATTTTTTAATTTCCAACTTTTGTTCATAAGTTAGATTAGTCTCCAACTTAGTCAAATTATTTTGTAAAACATAAGTCAAATTATGCTTTGAGGACCAATTTGACTTATGAAACAAAAAGTTGAGGACCAAAAGGTAATTAATTTTAATTAGGGACTAAATTACCAAATTTTTCGAGCACCAAAATTGATATATACTCTTTGATAATTTAAGTTAGATTGATATGTACCTTTAGGATTTGGTACAATGTAAGTATATTGAATGCTGATTGCAGTAAAGTAACAAGTAATTTGGAATTAAGAAGGCAAGCTGGATTCATTGTTAAGACTTGATATTATATATCCTTGCAAAAGAACTAGTTCAGTTTTATTTTTATTTTCATTTTATTTATTTTCTTAACATCTGTTGCAGACCGGAGGACCCGATTGGGAGGTGAGGTTGGGAAGATTGGACAGTCTGACTGCAAGTCAAGAAGATGCAGACAACATCATGCCAAGCCCAAGAGCCAATGCAACCACTCTCATTGACCTTTTCGACAGATTCAATCTCTCTGTCAAGGACCTTGTGGCACTCTCAGGATCGCATTCCATCGGTGAAGGTCGATGTTTTTCGATCATGTTCCGGCTCTACAACCAATCTGGAACTGGAAAACCTGATCCTGCCATCAACCCCATGTTCAGGGAAGAACTCTACAACCTATGCCCCCTCGATGTCGATCAGAATGTGACTGGCAACCTTGATGCAACACCAACGTTGTTTGATAATCAGTATTTCAAGGACTTGGTTGCTGGGAGGGGGTTCCTCAACTCGGATGAAACACTCTTCACTTTCCCCCGGACGAGCAAGTTTGTGAGATTATATAGTAAGGATCAAAATGAGTTCTTCAGAGATTTTGTTGAAGGGATGCTGAAGATGGGTGACTTGCAGTCCGGCCGTCCTGGTGAGATTAGGAAGAATTGCAGGGTGGCCAACTCAGTGACCGTGGATCACCTGGTGGCTGAGCCTCAAAATAGGATGGAGAGTAACCATAAATCGATATAAGTGATGCCTTTTTTGAGAAATAGAATATTTAAATAAGAGTGAGTGTGGAAAAATGCAGTATGTGAGTGCAGACTATGGTCTACATGATATCTGTCAAATTTTGCAATGACACAAACTGAAAGGCATCATTGCTGGTTTTAACATACAATCGAAATATGCTAGTTTTCCTAATAACATTTGTATCGATTCATGCAAGATTTTGAACTTAACAAGTGTCACGACTTCAATGGTGGTAACAAACATAATTAGCATGGATTTTGGAAACTTTAGAAATTCGGGCTCAAAAGCAGAAAATCCTGTACATGCGGGAAAAAGGCAATTTGGCTGGCCTTTCACTGCTCCTTTGTTGTCATAAAGGAAAAGCTGGTGAAGGATAAAACTTATGATTACACTAAACTGTGATTAACCTACGCAGACAATTGATGAGATTAGAGGAAAATTTCCTAAATAAAATTGAGCTAACAGAAAAATGCAAATGGTGGAAGGTCACATTAATCACTAAAGTGCATTACTAAATAGCACAAAGAATTAACAACCACCGTATACAATCATCATCATTTTAATTGGGGGATGAAAGATGTCGTCATCATTCTAATTATCCTCATCTTCCACGACATTATTGCATTCAATATACTAGCATTGGTATTAGCATCAACAAGTGCATTGATGTTGAAGTCATCATCATCTTATTTATGGCATGCTATATGTCAACATCACCACGAGCTTATTATCACCATTCACCACCACAAGCATCAATAAACATTTACTACAAGGAAATAAATACGTACCATTGTTACAGACCCAAGAGACAAGAGTAGAGTCAAGCTGAGAAATTATACATTATGTTGCTTCCTTGGTGATTGTTTTGTGGGGATTATTAGCTTGTTCGACAAAATAACTCAATCCTGGAGCCAATTCACTGAAAAGAATTTGAACTGAAACTGTAAATTTACAAGTTTGCTTCACTACCAGGGCTTTATTATTAAGCTAACCTACCAAGCAACATAAGCATATACGAGTGCTTTAAGTCTTACCTCATTTCGAGGAAAACCACAGTCAAAGGACTTTGCGCTGATGCTTAGTCTTTAAGACCATCATCTCTGCCAAAGGTTGCAGGCAGCATCATTCAAATTAAACATTCCAGTCCTGCTTCCATTGCTTCCTTCCACGCAGCCCACACACTTTGCCGCTGACATTAACCAACAATTTCCTTTTTTACCATTTTCACATTGGTTGACAGCTCTTGAAATGCCCATTACTATTCCAACCCTGGACTGTCAAATGTATCTTCTGCTAATATCTTACCAGCAATCTTAATATATGGTATATTAATAATTAATCAAGGATCAAGGAGCGAATTTAGTAAGTGCGAGTGAGCAATTCTATTCTATAAAACCTGGAGACTAAAACAGCCATCGAATAACAAAATCGGTGTTCAGACGTGGAATAAAATATGCATAATAATCCTTACTCGGCTACGAGTTTCATCCAAGTTTGCTAAATGTAAAACATAATAATCATTATTTTCCAGATACATTCTGATCTAAGCTATTGCCTTTACTAAATAGCAATGGTACAACTCTGGAGAGACAACATAAAAAATCCAATATCCGAAAGCTATGATCAACACTGTATTTAAGAGTTAATGCTACTAAGTTTTGGTACAAGATCCCTCCTTTCAAAGAATGAATGACAAAATGCGGTGATATAACGAAAATCAAATCCCCGCAGACAATAATAAAGCATATGAGCCATTCAATCCTCCTCCTCTTCTCGATCATCATCATAATGATAATCAAAGTAACAACAATTCAATTTAAGCCTAACCTCAATCAAAAATCCTCTCCCCAGTCGAGAACAGCAAAAATACAAAGGAACTAAACACGCACAACAAACCCGGAATGAAGAAGACAGCCTTCCAGCTCTCAGGGCTCGACAGATCAGCATCCGAAACCTTCGCAGCCTCGAGAAGCTTGCCGGTCAAGTCAACTCCAACAATGCCAGCCAGTGTACCAGCAGTGTTGGAAACTCCCATCACAATGCCAGCATACCTCGGCGCAATATCCATATGGTTCACGGCAAACCCCGCCCTCCCCAGCGCCAAGAACCCAAGCGCCACGGAGGAACAGAACACAGCACCACCAGAAGTTCTAAAACTCGGAATCACAGCCAAAGCGAGCGACGCCACCACAAACCCCATAGTATTCAAGAATTTCCTTGTCCTAGTAACTGACATGATCCTCCTAGTAATCAGATAATCCGCAACAACACCACCAATATTGGAGAACAAGAACATGTTCAAATAAGGCATCATCTTAGAAGAACCCATATCATGGAGGCTAAGCTGAAGCCCTAATTCGAAGTAAGTAGGAAGCCAATTCATCAACACATACAAAGCATAATGAAACGTGAAATTGTTAACAACAATAGCCCAAACAGGCAAGTTCGTCATGATTTTCACCCAAGGGATCGTAACAGTCTTCGGCGCAGGTTTTCGCGCGTCGATTTTCTTGTTCGTCGGGAGCAGCTGTTCACCGGCACCGGAAGCGGTGGCTTTAGGATCGGACGAATATTTAAACCAAAGCAAAGACCAAAGCGCGCCGAGAGCAGCTTCCGCAACGAAAACGGATTGCGGACCTTTGAATTTAACGAGGCTCGGAAGGAGTAACATACCTAAAGCTGCACCAAGGTACATGCCAGAGGTAGTTAGAGAAACGGATCTGGATCTCTCATGAGGTGGAACCCACTGAGCAAGAACAGTGTGGATTGAGGGGAATATAAACCCTTGCGCGACGCCGACGAGTAACCGTGCGACGACGAGAA
>JASCZI010060419.1:40651-57360 GCA_036250425.1 Stylosanthes scabra
GTTGCTGAAGAAGACTTATTTCAGTGGAGGTTTGTGGCTTATTGGTTACAATTGTATGTCTGTCTGTGACTCTGTGTTTAGCACTCAGTTATGTAGTTGATTGGTGGCCATCACAGGAACTGTTGCTGCTTCAATTGCTGATATTGATTTCATTAAAAGAAGGGAAGGTATTGAGGAGTTGTTTGAGGATGGTACAGTTTCATTCCTGAGCATAGCATCTGTCCGCCATGGCTTCAAAATCCTGAGATCTCTAACTGCATCTGCAATATCAAGGTATGCAGAATAGGATAAATACTTTCCTAAATAAAAAACTAGAAAAAAAGACCTCCATTTCCATGCAGGACCTTTACTAGATCTCTAACTGCATGCTGATATATGCTTATTCTTTTCCATGGAAAATCTAGAGATGCTTTTTGGTGCTTAGGATAAAGTGCCAACAAGAGCATAAACTAGTTTTTATATTAGTCTTTCAGTGAGTGATTGGACGTACATGATAAGATCAATCATCAAGTTATTAGAAGCAAGGTAGGACTAACACACCTATTGAGAGAAAGATGATATAGTCTTGCCTAAGATAGTTTGTTTATGTGAGGAGTATGTCAATAATAGCCTACTAAGTGAAGTTCCCCCAATAAAAGATAGCAGAAATAAAAAAAAAATGCTAGAGGGTGAACAAGGAAAATCATGAAAGACCTAGATTAATTGATTGATCGATTTATTTATTTATTTATTTATTTTTAAGGAAACTTATTGCCTGAATTAAGTAGTATGAAAATGATTTTTGTTGCTATAGCTATTTATGTAGAGATATGCTACTTCTCTTTGTACAACACGGTACTTGGGCACTTTTCAATTACAGTTTCAGCTGTTACACTCAAGATGGGAAGTCTTCTAACAGTAATATCGGGACAAAGTAGGCATAAGTCAACTCCAAATACTTATCAATATGGGAGGATTGTCCAAACTATTATATAGGTTATTTTGGCCATATTTTGTTGAGATTGTAGGTTTTTGGTACAGAAGAAGGAAAAGAGAGAATGAAGATTATGAATATTTTGACGAGTATAATTTAATGATCTGAGGTGTATTCAAAATAAGAAATGTTCATTCCTATTTATAATAATTCTAAACCCTTAATCCTAGTTAAATAAGGAATTAGTCGTGAAATGAATTAAATAATAAAATCAATCTTAAGAGCTATTTTTTGTTATCCAAGATATGATATACCATAGGATATTCTCTTAATTTCTAGCAATTAGACACCTGACAACTTCTGTGTGGTCTCTGCAACATAACATTGCACAATCTACATTCTTGTTTTGCTTTCTTCTTTTGAATACCTTAAACTCTTTGTCATTGATTTATTGTTGTTCTTTTAAAAGTTTCAAAATTTTGTTGCCTTGTAGACATACAAAATCTCTTGCCTTGTATACAAGGAAAAAGCTTTTGGCTTTGAGACATTCCAATGGATCAAACGTGTGCATCCTCTATGGACCTCGGAGTTTATTGGTTAGTTAATTCATAGCAAATTCTTTCTCGTATGTTTTTTTCTATGAAAAAATGTACACACAACTGTGGTGTTATTCAAGATCTAAGGGAGATTATTTTTCTTAGCTTCTAATTTATCTAATGAGGTTTGTATGATCATATCTTATTAAAACAAGAGTTGTATGTGCTGTATTTATTATTTTTATTTTCATCCAGGAACTGAGTTATGAAATGGGTGCTATTGTTTCATTCAACTTGAAAAGGCCAGATGGTTCTTGGTGTGGATACCGTGAAGTGGAAAAGTTGGCATCTCTTTCAGGAATTCAGCTAAGGGTATAACTTATGAATTTCGTTTTCGTATTTTTTATTAACATTAAAATTTTCTACTCATCCTGGGGGGGAAAAACTGTTTATTTGTACTTTTGCTTTACAGTCATCAACTGAATGCTGACTAACGATCTCCACCTCCTGTTTGTTTAGACAGGATGCTTCTGCAATCCAGGTGCATGTGCAAAATACCTTGGCTTGTCTCATTTGGATCTTCTTTCAAATACAGAGGTATTTCTATTTTCTGCTTTAAATTGCTCATGATTGTCTGTGATTGGTCTACATAAAAAATGATAACAATATTTCTGCATTTAGGCTGGCCATGTTTGCTGGGATGATCATGATATAATCAATGGAAAACCTACTGGAGCTGTAAGAGTATCCTTTGGCTACATGTCAACTTATGAAGATGCCAAGGTTGGAATTCGCTCGTTCATTTTAACTTCTCTTTTAAAGACTATCTCTCCCTTTGAACTTTTGATTCTTGGTTCATTTTCTTTCTTTATTTTTTTGGACAAATACCAACTTAATATGGGAGGTGTACAGCATAGGGTTATGACTACTTTTATGGACCTAAAACATTCATTTATCCTAATATTTGTGTCTTGCATGGATCAAACTAGTCACACATCTTTTCTTACAATGTTCAATTGTTAATTCTTTGTGGAATAGCCTATTTCTATTTTTGTTAGCCAAGTGAGTTTATCTGACCCTTTAGAAGCTTTTCTGATAATAATGTTTAGGGGATATGCAAGAAGAATAGGTCGAAATCCTGTAGAACTGTGCATAAAATTTTGTTGTGAATTTAGGTGGGTATTTGTGTGATATAGAATAAGTTTCCTGGCTTCTCTTTGCTTTGGAGCTCAGCTAAGGTGCTTTAAAGGAGCATCTGTTATATAGGGACCAGGATGCGAGGGATCAACACCATTCTTGATTGTATCCTCGGGGTTTTAATTTTTAATCTTGTTTTATCTTTTTTGTAATTTCTGTAATTGCCAATGCTCACTAGTTTTATTGCTAGGCCCACTACAATTGTTGCCATTTTTAGTTCTGTTTGGTTTTATGCTTGGTGTAACAATGTAAGATTGACTTCTTAACAAATCTAATTCTCACTTCTGTAATGTTTTAATATATTTTTCCCTTTGTCTTGTGGATTTCAGAAATTTATTGATTTTGTAGCAAGCTCCTTTGCGTTATCTCAAAATGGCATTGACCATGGGAATCAATTGGAAGGTCTGTCCCCGCTTCCAAGATGAATTCTATAATATTTCCAACATATTCTCTCTCTTTTTTTTAATGGATTTTCTGTCACCTGCAGGCATTGAGAAGGGTATCCCAGATACTGGTTATCATCTTAAATCAATTACAATATACCCAATTAAATCTTGTGGAGGGTTCTGTTCAAGAAACTGGCCTCTTAGTAAAAATGGTAATTATGTACTTTATAATGCTTTTATTTTTTTGTCCCCTTTCAGTTGGTAGCTACTGTAAACTCAATTTTTAATTGGAAGAATTAGTACAACAAGAACCAAATGCTTAACCACTTCTGTCCAACTTTTACTTGGTTCTTTATAGTCTAATTGTTTAACTGAATCCAGGAGTTATCCTTTTCTTTATAAGCTTAATCCTTTAATGGAACTTTATTCTGTGAATCTTGAGCAGGATTAAAACATGATCGTGAATGGATTCTTACGAGTCCAACTGGCGAAGTTCTTACACAAAAAACGGTAATTTGCTATGCATTTAGATAAAAAGTAAAAAATAGAAAAGTTGCTCCAACTTCCTTTGAGATTTGTCTTAATTAGACCTGATATTTCATTTTTTGCAATTAGACTAGCTCCTCTTACATTTCATCTCGCTATAACGTTGTCCTCCTCTGTTGGCGACAAACTTTGGTAACACTAAAGTTGAATGATCATGCAACAATGTCACATTTCTCTTATGACTTCACAGTTAAGAAACCACCAAGTTACTGTTAGCTTTAAGGATAAATTCTCCAAAGGGCTTCAGGTATATAGGCTCAAAAGTGGGAGAATTTAGTAGGTCCTCAAGGCCTAGCTAGTGCAGAAATTGAGAGCAAGGGAATGCCATGCTGGCATGTGGGTGCGTGAACAGTGCGCGTGTGTCTGCTGTTAAAGGAAAGAGTGATATAAAGGATAGAGAGTGAGAAAAGATTGTTGTATCACTTCAAGATAATTATACTTTTGTATATTAATATTTAGTCAAGTATAATACCAGTATCACAATATGAAGAGATAACTTCTTTACTGAGTTTTCACATTTTAGAAATAAAAATTGTAAAGTTTTGATTTATTTCATCTTGATTTTTTAGATTCCTGAAATGTGCTTTATAAGCACCTTTATTGACCTCAGCCAGGGAGTACTATTTGTAGAATCTCCACGTTGCAAAGAAAGATTGCAGATCAGGCTTGACTCAGGGGTTAATCATGGTGCTATGGAAGAACTTGTACTATATGGTCAAAGGTATATGGAATTATGCACATGATCTATTTTCTAATTTAAGTACTCTCTTGCAACTATATCATTTCACATATAGCTCTGCTTATGTAGACTTCCCCCAAAAATAAAAAGAAATGGAACAAATACAGTATTCAGTATTTCCAATTGCATTTGCACACCATTTTCAAACCAGTGTTCTAGTATTATATAATATTACTATAGAAAAACTAAAAAAATCATGTTTACAAGATGAAGCTACAAATATTTATATGGAAACATCTGAGAAATTCACCCTCTAAATGTTTGCTTTTGCATTGCTACTGCACTCATAAGCTATAAGGTCTTCTCATGTGTGGTGCGGATTAGTTAAATCTCCGAGTATGTTAGTATAACAAGAAGCTTTGTAGTTTATTGTTCTAGCTGAGATTTTGTGTGATAGCCTTTAAGATGGTGTTACATTTGTTGTTTGGGGTTTTGGCTGCATAGGTATAAGGTATATAATTACAGCAAAGAAACCAATGTGTGGTTTAGCGAAGCCATTGGTAAACCCTGCACTTTGTTTCGGTATTCTAGTACTGAGCATGATTTTATGTTGAACAAGACCAACGGTGTAGCAACCTGTAGAGATACTAAGAGCGTGCTCAATTTTCCCAATGAAGCACAGTTCTTACTTATATCCGAGGAAAGTGTTTCTGACCTAAATAGACGACTATGTTCAGCCCGTTCAGGTGTGCTTTTATACCTTACTTTTACAGTATGACATGCAAGTCCTTTTCATTTTTTATTACCTACTATGCTATTGCTTCCAGTTGGTTTAGAATGCAATATAAGAATTAAGCTAGCTTGTGGACAGAATAATGATATTGATATATATAATGGATTGCATTTTCATCACCTGGTTATTGGGTCCATTCATAACTCATAAGAATGCAAAGTGATCAAGAAACAAAAAATGCTACTGATTTATTTTCTATAAAATCAACTTTAGTTTTTAATTTTACCCATGTTGATCTCTATGTTTTCCAACTATGGTTTATGGCACTAGATGTACAGAAGGGCAAATGTGTTACAAGAATGCAAGTCGATGCAAGTAGGTTTCGTCCAAACCTAGTTGTATCCGGAGGCAGGCCTTATGATGAAGATGGATGGAGAATCATTAGAATTGGAAATAAGTATTTCAGAGTAAGTTATGATAAACTGAAATTACTTAACGTAGCCAAGTTTTTTTCCATTATATAAACATGGTTCTTTTTTACTTTTGTTTGCTGCATTCCTATGTGTTTCATTCATTACATTCGTTTTGTTCTCTCTTCTCTTTTTTTTCTTTTCGTCAGTCACTAGGGGGATGCAATCGATGCCAGATGATCAACTTTGCACAAAATGCTGGACAAGTGCAAAAGTCAAATGAACCATTGGCAACTTTAGCATCATACAAGAGAGTAAAGGTTGGCCGAAAGACTTTTTTTTTTTTCCTAGGGCGATTTGCATGATATATCTTGAGATTTGGTGAACTTTAACTTGACTCTCTTCGATTTCTAAAAGTATACATTGATCGCCCTTGAGATTTAAGTAATCTTACATCTGGTAGGCTTGATATTTTGTAAAATTTGATATCAAGCACCCCTGTAAATATAACACTAAAAGAGAGATTCAGATGAGGTTAATAGAAACTGGACAAATACAAGGGTGTCACAATGAATTTCGCTAAATCTCAAAGTAGGTCCTTATAATCTGCCTGGTTTTTTAACTTTATGACTTGCAGCCAGATCTCATTTCCATATTCTTATGAATCAGCATTCTAATATCAACATTATACAGGGAAAGATTTTGTTTGGCATACTACTCAAGTATGAATCTAGTGATGAAGAGCAGCAACATGATGATGATTCCTGGCTTCATATTGGACAGCATGTTCATCCTGAGCCTATTTAGTTTAGCAAATAGCACATAATAGGCACCAATTCTTGTAGGTCACTGAAGAATGAATAAATTAAACTGGCCAAATTATGAATGTATATATAAAATTGGCCACATTCATGTCCTGGACTATATAGAAAGCATGTGATGGGGGTAAAAGCATATTTGCCTCAGTGCTAATGTATTCAATGTTTTGTTATTTTCTATGTTGTACATTTCAGTAAAATAAGAGAGTAGATGGTTCATGGTTGGGATGTAATACAATAATGTAATCTTAGAAATGTATATTGGTTTTGATAGTATCTGATGTTTATTGACAAGAACAAAAATTTTAATATATTTGAGTTTAATTAGATCTGATTTTGATAGCCAGTCAAGTTTTCCTTTTGTTTCAAAATAATCAAATACAGAGAACCACAGCATTGTTGGAAAATAATTAATATTAATTCTACATTAGAAATGCATACATATTTTGAAATTTTAAAATATTTTAGATTTTACAAACAGATTGAAATAGATAGAGTATAAATGATTTTTTTTTACATGACTATTATAGTAGTTATTATTGACTTATATAAAAGTTAGCCTTTTTTTAATTACACTAATATTTTTTATTGGATGTGTATATTAAAAGAAAACTTACATTAATAATATAATGAAATTTAGTGTATCATTGTTTTATTCTTGAATTGGATGCATTGATGAAATGGTAGAAAAATATTTCTATGCATATTGCGATTTTTGTTCTTGTTGAAGACTAATAAAAACGATTAAATAGTATTTTAATCACTTTTAAATTTGTAATTTTTGTGTGTAAACTATCTCGATTTAAGAGGTCGTTTTACCGGTCTCTTTATTTTAGAACAACTTGATCTTTGTGATTAAATTACAAGCACAATTTTCTTGTTGAATTATGTTGAAACTCTAATAGACTAATATTGTAATGTGCAAGATTATGTACAAGAAGTGGAAGATCACTTATCTTAAATTTCTGCTATGTTTGATCATTTCACCAATCATTTTGAATCATATTTAAAAAAATGAAGAATGAAGCAATGAAGTAATGTACAATTCAATGAACCAATTTTAATTTTTCATGTTCAAAATGGGGGGTATTGTTCGGCCTTTTGTCAAACACAAGTTAATGTGTTAACTAGAGGGACCTGAACCCTGCAAAAAAGATGAGGCAATTTACATGTTAATAACATTGTATAATCTGATTCCTTAGGAAGCAAGTTTCAAACATCAACAGAGAAAAAAACAAATATGGAAAGTAGTAGAAACCTACCATCTCTAGAGAAACTTGGCTCTCGGAAGGTGAGTCGATCGAGTTACCAACCGCGAAATATGGATTGTCCTTATAAGCAAAGTCTCTTAGCTTGTTCAGTTCTGGCAAGATTTCCTTGGCCAGGTCCGGCCTGTCTTTCCTCCGCAGCTCGGCACACTGAATTGCCAACTTTGCAAAGCTCAAGGCCTCCTCTAGTGGCCAGTCAAGCACCGTTGGGTCAAGCATCTGCGCGAACGTCCCCTTCTCAATGGATCTTTCAACACTATGAGCCAAACCCATTGGTGGTCTTGCTGTCAAAATCTGCAAAAAAATGACTCCAAGAGAGTATATATCTGATTTCACTCCAAGCATTCCTGTCTGCTGGTACTCAGGGTCGATGTAGCAGAAAGTTCCGGCCGCGGATGTCATGTGATATTGTGTCACGCTGTCGGCCACGGATGGAGGGACTAACCTAGCCAAACCAACATCACTGATTTTGGCCACAAAGTTGCTGTTGAGTAAGATGTTGGCTGGTTTCAAGTCCCTGTGGACTAAAGGCTCTGGCTTTGTCTGGTGAAGAAATAACAAGCCAGTGCCAATCTCAGCAGCAATTTTGAACCTGATCCGCCACGAAAGCGAGGGAGTGTTGCCACGACGATAGAGGCGATCTTCCAAGCTTCCTTGAGACAAGTACTCATACACAAGGCAACCATATTCTGGACAGGCCCCTAAGAGGAGAACCATGTTCGGATGCCGTATGCAGCTTAGTATCTCAACCTATAACATTCATACAAAAAAGCTTACTAAGTAGACAAACACCATAGCCTTTTATTTCTAGCATGACTTGACTTATTCTCTTTGGAGAACAGATTTTCTATTTGTATTTGAAGTGTTCCATGAATGCAGTTGTGTTTTACTTCTATGCTTACCTCTCTTTGAAATTGTTCCCTTCCTTGCGCAGCATCGGGACGTAGAACCTTCACTGCTACCGACGTGTGGTCCAAAAAGCACTTATAAACTGGACCATAACCACCTTCTCCAATCTTCAGTGAATCCTTGAAAAAATCTGTTGCAGCTTCAATCTCCTCGATCGAATACCTCCGGTACCTAATATCCAAATTTGATAAAGCATCAATTGCTTTTTTCTTCTCTTCTGCTTCTTTAAGTGCTTTCATTTCTGCATTTAGTCTCTTTTGTGCTTCCAATTCTGCTATCCTCTTTTGTGCTTCAGCAGCCTCAAGGGCTGCTCTAGACCTGGCCTTCTCATTTTCTGCTATCGCCAAGGCTGCTTCCTCGGCAAGCCTTGCCTCTTCCAATTTCTTCTCTTCCTCCAGCTTCCAACGCTGAAGTTCTACAGCCTGTCATGCACAAAACATGTATCAAATACTCGTGTCGCGAGCTTTCTAGAGATAAACAATGTAATGAATGAAGGATTCCTACCTTCTGTTGTGCTGTTAATGCTTCTTTACACGCTGTGTTGTACATTTCCATTGTTTGCTTGAGCTCCAACCTCAATCTCCTCATTTCAGCTTCTATATCATCCTATAATTGCAACAATTAACCACGTCACGAATCAGACTACTATTCCCACCATTGATCAATAATATGCAAATATAGTCTAGAATAGGTACAATCAAGGTAGGTGTAGCAGTGTTGGCTATAACATGTTCCTTGTAAAACAAGTAACGATAAAATCAAACATAAACACTACAAGATACAAAAGTACATTGTCTTCTTTTCCTTACCGCAACTGCTGATGTCGAAGGGGAAATATTCTCCATTGAGATGATAGATGGGAATTCAGCAGAAAGGCCAGCATCCAAAGACCTCCTTGCTGGATATGCAGACTCAAAGCTATAGTTCATATCTGGATCCGAGGTATGTGAAAGCCGAGGGTTGGAGTAGGAAAATGTTGTTTCTGCGGTGTGGTAAGACGAGGGGACCATGCGCTCTGAGCTTGGCCGACTACTAACAAAGGATATGTCAAGATCCATTGCAGGTTCTGTGTACCTATCATGATATCCTTTCCTAGTGAATGGGGACCTGCACCCAAGATCATGTATGTTAAATATGTGAAAAACTAGTTAGAACAAGAAAGACAGTTGCTAAGTATTGCATATTATCACTAACCGGAATTCTGTTATTCCCTCCAGTGATCTAGGTGGCGTTCCCTCATACGAAAACTTTTCAGGCTCTGAAACAAATTACATTTCTTAGCAAGAAGGGCATTGGTAATATGTATATAGATGCAAAATCAATGGTTCTTGAAAAGGATCAATATATATACCTCTCCAACCTGGAGGCATCATCACTTGTTGTGGGTTTGCTTGTTCTAAACTATGCTGAACAACTGATGCTGGAACAGGACGGGAAGCAGATCGCATCGATTGAATCTTTCCTTTGGCAACAACATAGACTGTACAGAAATCCGGTGCACCTTTCGTTACTGATCCTGGGATATCAGATACCTTGAATCTTCTGATGAGGTGAAAAAGATTTGTTAGGCTGTGTATTCTTAGCAGTTAGCAATGCATATTCATACATAACCAGAAGTTGAAATGTTAAAAATGCAATATTAAGCTTTTGTGCTTCTCATGTTGATTATAAGTTTTAAGACAAACTATTTATCAGATGCATACTTGAGCAAACCGGTTTTGGATGAAGAACCAAGAACCAAATGCTCGATTCCTGCTTGAGTAGCATAGTCGATTATCGCTCTGGAAACATCTACATCTTCTATTAGGACATCCTTGCATTGTATCTGTGGTCCATCCAACAATCATAAGATTCTGACATTGTGTCTAGAATTTTTAAATTGAAACCATTGCTTAAAAGAAATACCCTTACATCTTTCTTTGTACAGAAGACGCGATATGAGAGGAAAATGTTTTTGTTTTGGCCATCAGGTTCTCTGCCAATAGTATATTCTCTACCAGTGATGAATCCAGTGAATGTCTCTGCAATCAATGAGGTATGAGAAATTAACTTTCTAGCCATTGGAGTATATCGATCAACCGGTTATTGTAAAAAAGTTGTTCTTGTTATTCCATTTTTCACATGTCAGGATGGTCTATATGTATCAACTAACAAAGAAGATGTACTTACTTGGGCCGAAAGCAGGCACGGAATTAGAGTTAATCTTGACATGGATGAGAATCACAGTAGCACCTTTGTTGAGGAGGTGATCAATGGCCCATTGGAGTGCATTCCTGCTCCCTTTTTCTTTGTCGATTGCGACCGCTACTAATCCATTCACTCCATCCTTCTCTTGACTCCTTGGCAACCACATTCCTCCCTCTTCCTCTTTGTTCCAAGAACTCTCTCTTTGAAATCTGCAAAGCTTCTGTGATGATATTTCAAATGATAACAACACTGAATCAAACTACAGCAACCAAGCAACCCCAGAAGCCAAGAATCCTTTTGTTCCTCTTCCCATATAAAGATGTTTTCAAAAGTTTAATCCTTTTTATGCCATTTTATGTTCCCATTTCTGGGGTGGTATTTGCTTTGTTGTACATACACACAAAAAGTGTGTGTGTTTGTGTGTGTATTTTTTCAGAGGATATTGTTATTTCTTTCAATTGTGACTCATTTTTCAACCGCTATGAGGTGCAAAAGGGTGTCTCTGTGTTTGTTTGAATCTTTGTTTCTGTTTTCTTCTGTTGTTCAAACCTGAAACAACAGCAGATAAGCCATTTTTGGGGGTTTGTTTCTTGTAACTATTTTTGAGCTTTCATGATGAATCAATGTTGACAGCCTCAACATGTTGTTATATTTTATCTTGGCCAGATTTTGCGGGGATGTCTTTGACTTTTTCCATGGCAATCAAAATCTATTGTTCAACAATATCAAAGGCTATTTATTAAAATAATCTTTACAAATTGTGACATGTGTATAATGTAACTTCTTATACACAAATTTATCACAACTATCTTTTTTCCAACAATATAGGGGGAATAGGAAGGAAAAAAAGAAAAGAAAAGAAAAGAAAAAGAAAAAGAAAAATCTTGGACTGTGTTCAAGGTCAAAGAAATAGCACCTTGCATGCATGTGCCAAAAGCACGTGACATGTGATAGGACGAATAAATGGTCAAATTAATCCAAAATTTTATACGTCTGACAAATTATTTTCTCAAATTTCTGTTGAATTAAATTGGGTGACCGATTTAACTAACATACATATGTAGTACTTAGACCGTTTTTCCGTCTTCACACCGTGTGATGGTGGGATCCTTCACACGGTGAAAAGACAAAAAATGGGTTAGAAACCAATTTAACTTACCCATGAAATTTGAACAAGGGAGCATCTATTTATTTATGTTGATAACATCAAAGATGGCCACAACATGTTAAGATGAAAAGTAGAATACAAAATTCTACATTAAATATACATAGATTATAAGCTCTTTGCAATGAAAGGTAAATAAATTGATGACTTGAACATAAAGAAAAAGAAATATACATGTGAACAATAATTATTTACACACAAAAATATATGTTCCTATAAAATATCCAATTTTTTTTCAATACTTCTTCATATGTATAACAGTATAAGGTTAAAGGTTTTATCAAATTATTACTATTCAGGCACTCACATTCAAGATACTGGTTTCAAATTAAACCATACATATCTTATAACAAACTGTGTGTGCTTAAACTTTCTTAAAGAAAATAATTCAATTAACTATCCCCTTACAAGAAGGATTCACCCAATTTACCTTATTTTGGATGACAGGTTTTAACAACATACTGATAGGAAAGGAAGACCCTTTGCTATAAGTTCCTTGTGTTCTAAAACTTCTGAAATTCCTTCACTACAAAAGCAACTAATCCATATATCTGATTGCAAACTTACTTTGATTGCATTCTCCAGCAGTTTTAGTCTTTGTTAACCTTTTCTACACAACTCGGGTGTAGGTCATAGTCACAAACATCACAAGAGAATGCCCAGAATCTCCCTTGTTCTTTACAGGAATCACATACATATGCTTTGGCCATATCCAACTTCAGCACATGTTCATGCTTGACATCCTCGACCTGTTGCGGCAAAGCCTCTCCTTCCTTTCTCAGAGCTGCTTCTAGGTCCCTTACCCGTGATTCGGTAAAGGGGAAAGCTTCTGCACCGTATAAGGAGACCATAAACTTTCCATTGGTACTAGTCACTTTGCCATCCGGTCCGACAAAGACCAAAGCCGGAATTCCTTTTATGTCAAAGATCCTACAAAGGTCATGCCTAGTTTTGTCCTCGTATGGGACAGCGAGCCACGGCATATTACTTCTGTTGACATTGAACTCCTTCAGGTCTCTATCTGTTGAGATTAAAACAATCTCAATGCAGTCACCTTTTGAAGCCTTGAGATTGTTGTATAAATCCATAAGTTGAACGGTGAAGGCTCGGCACGGAGGAGACCAATAAGCACAAAAGTACAGGCCTATAGTTTTACCAACTAGTTGAGATATTGGTACCTGCAATCATAACATAAAATATTGGTAACACAATTTTTCTAAAAGATAAAATACTAATCTAAAAGATTAACAAAAAATCCAAAGCAAGGAAACTAGCTAGGCTACCTTTCTATCATCTCCGGTGATGAGAAAGTTGCGTCCCTCATGTGCCAATAATTCCTCCAGATTTCCTCCTTCCCGTTTCTTCCTATCCATGGCTTTCAATTCCTCGTGTCGCTTCCTTGTGAAGGGAAAAGCATCAGCACCATAATCCTCAATGGTCACAATCAAAATGTCTTGAACTATTGTGCCATCTGGATATAGTGGACGGAACGATGGAATTCGATGAACTTGGTATCTGTTGATCAATCTTCTATGCAACTTTGCATCAAACGGGACAGCTAGCCACGGCATACTCTTCAAGTGTTCCTTAAACCCATCCTCATCATGATCAAAAGAGATAAAGATAATCTCCAAATTTAGGCCTCTCTTTCTCAGTGTGCCATAGAGTTCAATCAAATGGGGAATGAATGCTCTGCAAGGTCTGCACCAATTCGCAGAGAAAAAAAGACAGATGATTTTCCCATCACATTCCGACAAGGGTACCTATTCTCGAGGTCCAAAGATAGCAAGTATTAGCTATACTGATTAAGATCATAGCATCAAAAATCTCGGTTTCACAATACAGATAGAGGGCTTTGCAGAAACTAATTTACCTTCCCTTCACTAGATACAAGGAACTCAACACCTTCAGCAGCAAATATCTTCAAGATATCGTAGTCATCGATATATTCGGCTTGAAACCCTGCCATGGATATACTGCAAGGGCAAACAGACCTGAAGATAGAATCCAAGCAGTTAAGACACTGCAAAACGGTATATCTTCAGCTTTTTCTAAAAAAATTTCACAAAAATTTTCTGAAGCACTTCACTCCTTCAATTAAGATTTGGGTGGGAATCATATGAACCAAACCTCTATAAATCAGTTTATAAAAGAAAAAAAATGATGATCAAGTATATAGAATTTAAATATTTTAACATAGGATATCCAATCGTATATTGCCGCATCAGCAAAAATCATACAAATGCAAACATCGAATTGGATAACCATGTAAAACTATTCGACACTGGGTCAATGTATAGCAATTAAATTATTGAAATCCAAGAATATTTAAGAACAAATATGCAGCATATTCCCCCTGAAGATTGATGCTTCAGTCTTCAAAACTAATAACAAAGGGTTCCGTATAGGTTTTCCTAATTGAAGAACCACGTTCTTCTTCTTCCATCACATCATACAGTAAATTTTTTATTATTTCAATCAATGACTTAAACATTTGTTTATAATATAATATCAATTACTAAATTCTGAATATGAAAGTTGGAAAAATCATTGCATTCAAGAAACATCTGATAAACATGTCATATTAATTTCACCAAAAAAGGATCACTTTTTATAACTACAGAGACATGCATAGAGCTTCAAGAAGAGCATAAACCCTGAATCAAAATACATGCATGCTTTGGTTCTTCATATTATTTTATTTTGATACAGTTTTTGAAGAATTTTAGAAGTGTTATTACCTTGCAGCTGAAGCTGATGAAGAAGAAGAAGAAGAAGAGAGCACCAAAAGTTTTTGTTTTTGGATAAAGGTTTGGGTTTTCAACACGCAAATAGAGAATTTATTGATATTGGTTGGGAAAATCAGAAACATTTAATTTAATTAAGATTAACTTTAATTAAACAACACTTGATTACTAAGTAGTACTAGATTATATATGGCAGCTAAAACAGAATAATGACTGTCTCTAATTTTGCCGCTAACTTTTAATTTTTTAATTATTATTATTTCTGTCGTGTAATGTTATAATTTATAAAGCCAGTATGTTTTATTTTTTTTAATGAGTATTTTGTCTATAGAAAAAAGAAAATATCTACAAATACTAAGAAATTAGTATAGAATAACTAGTTTCAGTTGTGTGTTTTTTAAAATCTTATTGTGTTATTTCATTAATTATTAACTCTATTAAGGAATAACTAGTTAACTAAAACTACCTTTTCTTCACTTCCCTTTTAATAAAAATAGGAGTAAAAGTAAAAAAAACAAAAGAAAAAAAAATTATATTTGCAAGGAGCATATTAATGTAGCTTTTTTTTGGAGAGAAATATTGATCAATGATCAGCACACAATCCAAAATATACGGATAGTAACATTATGGAGTTTTCTTTAGAAATAAATTGTCTTTATTTTAACATTTTGTGGGTGACGTTTACTAGTTGAGGCATATGCTTTTATTATGGAAAAAGGATATGCTGACCCATTTCTATTCTATGGGAAGCCTATCAAATATCAATCACACTCCAAATTTCTGTTACTTTTTTAACAATATTTAATTCTTGTTTAAAATGTTTAATCAATGAGCTTAATTTAGTATTTACTATATTCTTAGCTTTCTGTTAGGGGTTTTTATTTAAATAAGAAATTATTTATTAATTAATTTATGTAATAGCCAAAAAAAATGTTTTTTTTGTTTGAGAAAATGAAAGAAGGGTGCAAATAATACAATTAAATGAAAACTAGTAAATTCTTGAAATAAATACAGACATTAAGGGACGGTACAAAGTAGGATATGACTCAATGCTTATCAAGTAATTTAGGGATATAGAAAACGATACATTATAAAATTATAATTATGACAATGACCCATTTGGAATTGGAATAATTCAGCTTTTCTTTCTGGTGGCCCTAGTAAACATGTCTTTGATGTTATGTGATTCTGTCTCCATTTTTACCTTCTTGGATGGTCTACCCCTCTTTGCACTTACATTTGAAGCCTTCTTTTCATCACTTCGTTCCTTGAAAAATTTAAAAATATAAATCAAGAAGAAATTATTAAACACTAAATATATCAACATCCAACAAGGCAAAAATGCTGGTACTCATCAAAGGAAAAATAAATGCAGCTTGAGAGTTATGATAGATACCTGTAAATCATTGCATAAATGTGAGTTATTAGTTCCTTCAGCACTTGTTTCTGCTTTACCATTGACTTCAAGTATGTTTAACCTGAAAAATCAAAATTATGCTTAAGACAGCTAAAGGGTAGAAACTAAAATCTTGGTAATAGGACATTTTGGAAGGGCAGGGCATACTTAAGGTGATCACACAAAAGCTTTAACCAAGGCTCATCCTTCAAGTACTCTCCTAATATAGAGACTGCATCCAACACTACATCAGTAAAATTCAGAATGTTAATAATAATTCATCAACCAATACAAGAACCAGTGCACAAAAGTCTGATTTTTGCATCGGAGAATAGTCAAGAACTCAGCCATACTTTTTAGAATTTATATTTCTCAAATTTAACAACAAACATCAATTCTACAGTTTGCAAATGATGGCATTATTGGTCGGGACCCATGATAAGGAGCATTTGTATAACTTTTTTTATGTTGAGAGAATAAAAATTGTTTGACAGGAGAAACTGGACAAAGAAGTTCAAGTGTCTGGTAGCAGCCTCCATTTGCAAATGTACCCTACTTATCATTTTTGTGCAATATATACCAAAGTACAGAAAAAGTAAAAAATCCGAGACCAAACAATGTGCTTGTGCTCTCACTAGCGCACAAGCACACATTTCAAGGGAAATGTCTATCAGTGTTTTTCTTCTCCATATGCAAAATATTATTTAACTCCTAATTTGACATGAACAGACTAAAATTCCATAGAATTTAGATAACAGAATGGTTATAGGCACTTTACATGTCTCTTTCTCTCCTTGAACAGCATAGTTTTTGTCCAAT
>JASCZI010060419.1:57370-110580 GCA_036250425.1 Stylosanthes scabra
GACATGAACAGACTAAAATTCCATAGAATTTAGATAACAGAATGGTTATAGGCACTTTACATGTCTCTTTCTCTCCTTGAACAGCATAGTTTTTGTCCAATTTTGGTAGTGTCTCTTTTAGCTGATAAACCTAACATAAAAAGGAACTATAAAACTTCAATAAAACCGAAAACTAGAAAGTAGCAACTAAATCAAAGATAGCCAAATAAACACCCTAAGATATAGAGAAAAGTAATAGATGGAAACTTGTGGACAAGTAATATTCACATCATAAACCTCACGTAGCTAGGCGCTTGTTTTCTAAGTAATCTAACACTATCATATCATATAGAGAAACTAGATTCCTTTTTGGATTAAATGATATGTAGACACACCTTGTAGCACAACCAACGTAGAACCTTTGAGTCGTCAAGCCTAAAGAATTTTGAGGATCCAACTTCTGCATATGCACAAGGGAGGAAGAGGATGAATTTAATGAACCGAATAGCATTTAACTTCGATAACTATTACGACAACATGATCTCGGTAGAATAAGCCCAGAATCTATCTTATATTGCATTCCATCAAATAGTCACCTTAACCGACAGTTTATTGCAACATCACAAAGCAACTATATCCTATTACCTCTGAGAATAAAAAAAACAAGAGAATGAGTAAGAATGAGGTCACCATGCCACATTGTCATCACCAGTATAAAGACATGAAGTAAACAACAAACTTATCATTTTTTTTCACAATAAATTTCTCCATCAGATTATAAGACAAACTAGCAGAATTTTAAAGTAACTATAAATAGAAGGTCTATAAGCAATGAACTACCTTTGACATTGCAAACTACTTGCATGCAGTTCTCCACAGTCAACAATAGTTGATGATAATCGGGGAATTGGTCAACAAACAAGATCTCATCCAATTGTCTGAATTTTCCAGGCTCATCCCCTTTCTGCATGCATTTTGAAGAATCAGTGTGCTTTTGAGAGAGAAAAAAACTTCTAGGGAAGAAATTTACTCCACAACTAACTAATCCCTTCAGAGCCCTTGGAAGTAGAAGTTTATTGGATCACACGAACAAAGAATATCTTCGAATTTGTATGTGAAGTCTTCTATAGTTAAACTTAGCGAGACTCTATACACATGTTCCTGGATTGCAACTAACTTCCACTCTGCTTCATCAACTACAGTTCATCCTACTTGGATGAACAAGAACATATTAAAAAGAAAAAGAAACACAGAAGTACCTTCATTCTAGCTTCATCAAATATGGGCAACATGATGAAAACAGGATCAATTGGTGTGGATAAATACAACCGACCATCTGCCAGAGTGAAAAAATAAGATAAGAAAAATTGCAAACTACTAACATAAGGAGTAATAATGATACTAAGCAATGTACCTAAAGCAATAACAACACATAATGCCCCAGTTTATATATTAGAAAATCAAACACATACCTTCAGTTACATAATCTCCCAGAAACCAAGACCCATATGAGTTCTTAAACCACTGAAGTTCTTGAAGTACACTGTTTACAAAGAGATACTGTGTTGCATTTCCTGTCGAACAAAAGAAACAAAACATTCAAAATCCTCAAGAAACATCCTTAGAGAAACTAGAATTAAATCCCATCACATGTCACCACTTACAAATAAATAACACAAACATCAAAATTCATAAGGGTAAAATAAAAAAGAGAGAATATTTCTTGACTTAGAGTTACCAGATTTGGGATGACGAAGCAATACCATACGTCCCAAACCATTTCCACTGCTACCAGGATCTGCACATCCAAAATTTATATAAATAACTAAATATTCATCAGCAGCTCTACAAGACCGTAACTTGCTTACACTGTTGAGAAAAATACAGAAACCACTGAAAATCATCAGCAGAATTCTTGTTGAACCTAGTCTTGCTCATCTTCTTCCATTTATATGTTTCCTCTTAAGAATAATGTAGTATATGTATGGTAACTAGAATCTCGATTTAACTCTTAAAATCTTCTGATATTACGATTTTAAATGAGTTAATCATCTTTTACAAAATTTATACTAAGTTAGACAATTTCAATCTTACTGCGACTTCACGTTTTACATCTTTAATTTACTTTTCCAATGCTACGTAAAATCTTGATTTTCTCTACGTTGAGTATATGTCTAATGAAATTCTTATTATCAACTTGCAGGATTCACAAATTACAAAATTTCATGGAAATCTACTCAAACAAAAACAACTAAATCAACTGTAATTGAAGTTCACAAGCTCCACATTTAGCAGCAGAAAGAAATGAAAGCTATGAATACATGTAACTTACCGGGTGCAACGAGAACGCGGGGTTCCTCAACGCCTTCACACCAACTCATAGATTTAACCTAAAGAAAAGAGGAATGGATTGAAATTTCACTAACTTTTCCCTTTTCCGTCACTCACCGAATAAGAAATCGAATGAATCCAACAAACAGAGCAATCTGCATTAGGGTTTGAAGCAACTGAAACGAACCAACAAACAGAGCAATCGACTTTGCGCGCGGAAGCGCGCCATTATTTTTTTTTTTTGGATATAGGCGCGAGTGTTTGTGTCAGATGCGCGACTTTCTTGTTGGGCCAGGCCCAGGACTAGGCCCAATCCTAATAAAAACTAAATCATTTCTAAGTGAGTAAGTCCAGACCAAAAAAAAAAGTCAGTAAGTCTAAACCAGAATACCAAAAATATGGGCCTTTGGCCACTTTGTTTACAAAAAAAAGAATACCAAAACAATGAAAGGCAGTGAGTGTAATACTGTAATACGATTTTTATAAGTGGACCAGAAAAGAGAAAAAAGTTGAACAAATGACCGAATTTTATATGGGAACGGGTGTTAAATTAGTGTTTATCAAAAAGATGTGTGGATAACGGGACCCAAAAAATTATATTATAACATCAGTACGACTAAGTATCCATTAACAAACTTCCTTTAATTAGCTTTTTTTTTTAATTTAAAAATAAAAAAAATTACCAAAACTACCCATGAAAGTTTCGAACGCACATAAATCTATCATGAAAAAAGAAAACAAACTTTTTACCATGAAAGATGAGCTCCGTACCAAACATCAAATTGCTGTTAACACCGTTAAGTACATATGCCAGCTGTCACGTTATGTGCTGAGTTGGGTTCTTAGTGGGGCAGGATATGTGTTTTGACTCTTTCACAGTTAGGGAATCCTTCTCTCTCCTCTACCTCATTGTCATCTTCTTCCTTCCTAATTTCTTCCCCAAATTGAAAACCCTAACATGTTCAACTACCCCATTGTCAACACTCCACTAAACTTATCCACATTAACTCAATCTACAATAGTTGTTTCCCCTTCAATATAAGCAAATATCCCATCTGAATCCTTCTCAAATCTTCCTCTATGATGTATGACCAAACTATAATGTATGAACAAACCGATATATTTTGTATCTACCATCTCTGCATAAACACAAAACATTATATATTCAGTAAATAGACAACAACACATCAATAATTTTGCATAGCAAAACATTAAGCAACCACAGAAAAACAATTGCAGTAATGAAGCAAAAATAATAAAATTAACCTACTTCTGGAATGAATAAATAAACAAAATCACAAAGGCTATTATTTTCAGAGATGCTATCACTAAAGGTAGTCATTCTTTAGATTACCACTCATCTAAAAAAATAGAGCCACCCAATTCTAAAAAAAACTAATCGTAATTCTTTAACAGTGGTTGAACAAAGCAAATAAAAAAATTAAGCTTTTTAATTCATAAAAAAACAAATAAAATCGCATGAGCTTTCACTATGTTCATATTACTAAATTATCAACAAATTAAAAAAAAAAATCTAATAAGGGAACAGAAGGAGCTCGGGATAGAGGGTGACCGCCGGGACACTTACCGAGACTGGGGAGAGCAACGGCTTCAAAGGATGGGGGAACGGTGACCGCGACAAGGGGGCGACGATGACGTGGCTCACACGACGGCGGCGTCAAACACACGAGCTCGGTGACGGCTTCGTTTGCTCTGCACTAATAACTGCGACGTAATCAAAAGAGAGAAGAGGAGAAATCTGAATTGAAGCTGACGTAACTGAGGGTTGCGCAAGCTCACCGGTAGACAACAGTGAGAATACACCCAATTCAATGGTGAGTGAGTGATTCAGGGGAGGAGTCACGTGAATGACTTGGGTGAGAATATCCCAATTTAATTTTGACCTAATTAAAAATTAAATAAAAATTACAAATTATTAATAATTTCCAACTTGGCACGTAACATCATAGATGGCACATATAGTTAGCGGTGTTAATAGCAACTTCACGTTTGGTTAGATTTCTCGGACGGAATCCATCTTTTATGGATAGAAAGTTTGTTTCTTTTTTTCATTGGTAGTTTTATTAGCTTTCGAAACTTTCATAGGTAGTTTTGGTAACTTTTCCTTAAAAATATTTCATAACGTCCATTACATTTGAATTTGTTATTCCTGTTTTTTCTCCTTCCAACTAACAATAAATTAAGATTTTATAATTAAATATAATAATTAAATTCAACTGAAAAACACGTTAAAAAATTAATTGGTTTATCATAAAACTTAAAATAAAAACAAACAAATTCAATATTATGAAGTAAGCACAACACATCTAAAATATCATATTTATATTCAAAATATAAAAAAGACACATCCAAAAATAACAAAACCTATAATGAAATGAGGACAACACATCCAAAATATTATATTTATATTTATATTTAAAATATAAAAAAGACACATCCAAAAATAACAAAACATATAATGAAATGAGCACAACACATCTAAAATATTATATTTATATTCAAAATATAAAAAAGACACATCCAAAAATAGCAAAATTTATAATGGTAAAAATAATTTTTAACATAGGCCACAAAATAAATTAAGTTCAGCAAATTAAGATAATAAGAAAAGGAAAAGTAATTCAGAGAGAGAAAAAGTGAGAGAACGCATAAAGGAAAAAAAAAAAGAGAGAGAAAGAAAAAGAAATTATAATAATTCGGTTGTTAGCAATAAAATAGGAACCAATGAGTGATAATTTTACCATTTTTTAGCATGTGGTTTGATTATAATTATTATAATAATATATTTTATCTTAAATGCTGAATGATAAAAAGTTTTTAAACGATACGTAAAATTATTGTTATAACATAGACACCCAAAAAAAAAATTTATATTTTAATATTCATACTTATTTCAACTTGTTTTATTAAAAGTCAAATATATTGACTAGGATGCGCATGGAAGGAGTTTTAATTTGTCATTTTCAAATTCATACATAATGTCACTTCTAATACAAATTACACTTATAACAATATTTTATTAATTTGAAAATGATATGATCAATTTAAAAGTGGCAAATAAGCACTCCCTATATGTGTATATGTATTGAACTTTTTATTGCTAAAATTTAATGGAACCATAGTTGAACTACTTTTGTAATGTTTTAATTATAACTTAGCACACTAAATTTAGAGAGTAATTTTTATTCGTGCCTTTAATTGTATATTATTACATGTATAATGAAATGATTGAATATCAAATTATAAGTACATCAACAGAATAACAAACTTTAATTTTTTTCACTGGAAGATCAGAGGACTAATAATAACAAACTTTAATCATAAACAAATTAAAGGTTTTATTCTCTTTCATTCCTACCGTGACATTTTAATAATATAAGATATTTTTATCAAAATTTAATTTAAAAACTTACATTTGATGAATTAATTCATCTGAGTTCTCAATATTATTACGTCACACCATGAATGAAATAGAACAAAAAATTATCATTTGTTTTTACAATACCTAAGAAATTTTAGGTTTTTCAACACACCATTTTGCTTTCTTATTAAGTCTCATGATCTTACTTCTCACATTTGATTTCATTTCATCAAAACATAGCCTAAAGAGTTTCCGAATAAAAGGACAAATCCCACTCACTAAAACCAGAAGATTCATCTTCCATATTATCCTTCTCCTTTACCTCTTCAATCATGGCTACAGCTTCATTCCAATCCAACCTACTCCCTTCATCCCACTCACAACACCCCATTCCAATCCTCAACATCTTCAACATCTCTCCTTGACAATTGCTCCCTCCTACCATGTCCTTATCAAGCACCTCTCCACTCGCAATAGACTTCACCCATGTCTCTAGCTCCTCGCTAGCACCTTTTCCGTGCCTCGCGTAATCTGCAGGAAACTTTCCAGTCAGCAACTCCAATATAAGGATCCCAAGGCACCACACGTCAGTCTTGTGACCAGGATTATCGTGCTGGCTTGCTTCGGGAGACTTAAACGCCGCCATGAATTGTTGGGCATGACTTTTGTTTATTGTTGGTACGAGTTGATATTCTGTTAAAAGAGGCTTGTATGTATAGTCTAACAAAACATTGGAGGATTTGAGATGTCCATGGGGTAGTTTTTGGTCCGGGAATTCTCTATATAAGTATGCTAAGCCTCTTGCTACTCCTTTTATGATCTTTAAACGAGTTGACCAATCTAGCCCTATGTTTCGTTTACCTGAAAATTAGGAATAACACTGATATTATTAATTATATATAAAAAAATCAATCGTTCATATAATACATATTAAAATATAAAATATACATTAAAAATGTATGACGAATAACAGATGCTTGTTATACACAAGTATGACTTAACTATGCAAGTAGTGTGTCAAGAACATAATAACTGATTAAGAAAATGCAAAAATATCATACCATGAAGATGACTAGCCAAGCTACCATTTTGAGCAAAGTCATAGACCAAGAGCTTCTCCTCTTTCCCATAGTAGAATGCAACAAGAGGAAGCACATTAGGGTGTGTCAACCTCCCAAGCCTTCTCATGTGCTCAAAGAATTCTTGTTTCCCGAGCTTGTTCATGTTCTTAAACCTCTTCACCACCACAACTTGACCACTCGTAACCAAAGCTTTGTAGGTTGATCCGAAGCTTCCACTACCAAGGACCTCGGCCGAGGCCCTTAGGAGGTACTGCAAATCAAAAACCACTCTATCTTCCCTAACAAAGTTAAAGTCTCCTCCTCCACCTCCACCTCCGCCGTCTTCAACATTTTGAATGGGTAACACAGTTGTCGTCGCAGTCTCAACTTCAACCGCAGCCACATCAATAGATTTGGTTTCAATTGATATGCTTGGCTCCATGGATGCCCTAGCCTCCATGGATGTCTTGGCCTCCTCACTTGAAACCGCAATGCTACTTTGAGGTTTAGATGCAACTGCCTCTATAGGATTAGGGCTTTTGGCTTTTCTTTTGCGGTTCCGAACTAGAAAGAATACTATGATTAAGGCTAAGATAATAACCACAATTACAACTATGACAATTACAATGATAAGTGTGCGATGTTTGTTAGATTTTTTATCATTTTGTGGGGTGGGTTGGTCATTGGTGCTGCAAGGATTATTTAGAGGTTTTCCACATAGTTCTTTGTTACCTGAGACACAAGAAAAAAATCACAAATTAATCATAGAAAATTTGATTTTGTTAGGATTAGTTTAGATGTAGAGTGATTCATAGTTAATTTATATCCTTAAAAATTACATAGTAACTATGAAAGAAAATTTTCTTTTAAAATAAAATAAGTTCCTTCAAAATTATTAGGCTTTTTTTTATTCATTGAATTGAGTTTTTAATTGTATTGGTTATTAGAATTTTTGTTAGATACATTTATTATCTTCCATAATATTTATCTTTCTATATATGTAGTTGAAATTAGATGTATATATCGAATGATTTTTATTTAACTCTTAAAAAATTGAAACTCAGAATTTAGAAACATTGTTTCCATCGTTTCACATAGCTTTGAAACGTCATATTTATTTTGTTTCCATCGACAACAATGCCTCAATAAACTCAACAAAATTTGTCGATTAAAAAAATATAGTAAGTTAAATTTATTTATATGTCTTTTTATTTAAAAAAAATAAATACGATAGAATATATAACTTTTTCAATAAAAATAAATAAAAAGAATGTTGGATAATTACCAGCAAATGCACTTGGATCCAGATTGCTCAAGCTTTCCGGAATTGGACCCTCCAATTGATTGTTTGATAAATCAAAAACCCTAAAATCACTACTATTCTGAAATCCAGGTATGTTACCATCAAATCTATTATCATGCAAGTCCACATCCAAAAGCCTTGGCAATTGAGCAAGAGAGCTAGGAATATGTCCACTAAAATCATTTTCCGCCAAGAACACCCTCTTCAGCCTCCGCATTCCGTCGAAAGCATCGTCGCGAATCTCGCCGGAGAATTTGTTCCTAGAAAGAAACAATCCTCTTAGCCTCTCAAGCTTCTTGAACTCCGGCATTGGACCCTCAAAGTTGTTGTTAATCACACTAAAGCTGTTCAAAATGGACAACTCGGAAAGGGCATCTATATCAATGGTGCCACTTAATTCCATGTTTTCTAGCCTTAGTCCATGAATTTCTCCATTTTTGCATAGCAAGCCGGTCCAGCTACAAATATTGATGGATTCATTCCAATTCTGTAATGCGCCTGCATTAGACAACGAGCTCCTAAATCTTAAAAGAATTTGAGTATCATTGTCTGCTCGTGTAAACGTGGCAGACAAAATACTCAGAAGGAGGAAGAAAAAGAGAAAGCAATATTGTTCTCTCTTATGTGACATGGTTATTTTTTGGAGAGATGAAGATTGAAACTTTGTCTTGGGTGATGATATATGATTAGCTAGGTAGTATGAGATTAGTTAAGTGTTTAAAGGGTGACATTGGCAATGTATGCCATTTCTACAAAGAATGATGATGAGCTGGTTATGCATATGCCGGCCAAAGTTTTTGGACCTCATGAATTTAATTCCTAAGTTCATGGCCTTTGTTTAATTGTTATCATATTTTATATATTAATTTCTTTGTTTGTGGTTGGTTGGAAGCTGTTTTTCCTTGTTAATGGTGAGGATGAATGTCCCTTATTCTTGACATTGGGGTCATATATTTTAATTTATTTTATTATTATTATTACTCAGTATTTACCTACACTATATAACTTAAAAGAAATCGGAATAATTTTACTAAGAATAAATATAGAGAATTATTAACTTTTGATTAGTCAATATATTAAAGATAGGATTTGTAATTTATAATTAGTTAAAATCTAGGGTTTTAGATTTTGAAATTAAAATAAAAGAGTGGTAAATAAAAAAAAATTAACAGAAAAAAGGTTATGATTATTTATTTCAGTATTTTTTGCTTAATTGCATTCTTTAATTCTACATAAATGTATAAAGTATGCAACACATTCTGATCAACATAATGAATTGTGTTAACAACAAAATAATTTGTCGGACGTTTATAAATTGATTAAGAGAAGTTTGTATGCTATATTTTTTATTTGTTTTGCATGCTTGTTTTGATCTGAATTTGTTGGATGTTTATAAATTAAATTAAAACTTGAACGTGCAACGAATTTTTTTATATATAAAAAAAAAAAAGAGAGAGAGTGGCTAGCTGTGTTTTTATTGTAGCTATGATGAGATTAAATGATTAAATTATACTCATGAATATAATATGCAGCTTTAGTATTATTCTGAATTTAAAGTTTGGAATGTTTAAGTTTTACATTAAGATAAACGACTTGCATCTATGGTCATCATTATCGATGATAACTATACTAAAACTAGCATATGCGATAAATATGATTAATTATATAAAAATTTAAACTCGTTGAAATTAAATTAATAATTTTTTTAGACTAACATAGGCCTGAGAAGTCCAGATTAATTCTTTACGTCTTATCGAAAACTCATTTTGATAGATTTGACATACCCACATTCCCATCTATATACATGCTGCCCCAAAATTCGAATTTGCAACTAAACATTTATCATTGAACTTTTATGTCTCCTTTTATTAAACATATAACAATAATTCTATGTGAACAAGTGGTTTTGGCCAATCAAGTATAACCAAGTGATTTATTTTTATGCTAAATAGAAGATTATTTCGATGTCAAATAAGTATTATTTATGTGCAATTTTTTATACTATTTGACATCGAAATAATATTTTATTTAACATAAAAATAAATCACTTGATTATACTTAATTTGCCAAAACTACTTGCTCAAATAACATTACCTCAAAAAGAGAAAAGAGTTACATCAAATTAAGTATGGGAGCTGGGCTTAGGCCCTTGACTCACAAAAGAAAAGTATGGGAGTAAGAAGACCCCTTTAACATCATCATCTAAGATAATATTATGATTACTAAACATTCTGCTAAGATTTTCATTTTCTTTTTGGACTTAAAAATTTTGCTAAGATTTATTTACTTATTTTTTGGTATATAATTTTGATAAGATTTAAGTCTTCTATCTAATGGAGTTTTTCGTTTGTAATGCATATCTAATAGAGCATTGTCCATATATGTATCTGCAAGACTGCAACAAGGCAAGAGGCCCAAAGGAATAATTGCTACTAATCACTTTATGTAAGCCCATATTTCTGTTTAATCTGATATTAGTTTTCAAAACTTTTTATACACATCAAAAAAAAAAAAATCTTTACATAAATTTTTTGAATGAGTAATCCCAAGTTCAAAAAAAAAAAAAAAAAAAAAAGTGGGCACTCCAATGAAGTCATCCAAAATGACTTACGCTTTAGAATACAGCTGTTAGATGGATTTTGATCGAGAGATCTTGTGGCTATGTTAGTTTTTCTATGAACCGTTGGTCAAATAGCGGTCTAAGCACAAATTTAATTTTATAAAAAGACTTGGTTGAACCGATATAACAAATGAGCTGATTTTTCTTATTATAATAATTATTTTTAAAAATTAAGTAATTAAGAAAATACATTGAAGACTAAACCTCTGAACTTCGAAGACTAAACCCTCTCACCCCACATCTCACAGTCGCCCTGAACTCTCAAAGGATGATTTTGGCGACGAACGACGTTTTGCTTTGCATTGTCGTCGCAATTGATGTAAGAGGTGTGTGACTGCATCTCTTTGATAGCTGGAGTTGCAAATTTGAAGAAACTAGAAAGATATGCCTTAGGGTTTCACCATTTTTTGTGATTTCATCTCCTCTAATCATTTATCGCCGTCGCCGGAAGTGAATGTCGAGAAGGCTCTCTAAGTATATGTTTATGTTCCTCTCTTTCAGCCTTGAGTCCAAGTCCCACGAGCCTTCTACCCTTCTCTCAGTTAGTTGCTCTTAGTTGCAGTCGCCACTGCTTTCTTCAATCACGTTAGGTATTGTCCTCTTCTCCTCCAGTAGGTCGCCTATGGAGACAGCGTGAGCGACTTAGTGATGATAGTAAGACACCCCGACGGAGAAAAGCACCAAGCCACTAGTGACGTTCTCAAGAGCAACCTAACAAGCACGGGAGCACCCAAAGGCCAAGGCCTTCAGACACAGGGAGGCTACCCGCATGAGAGCAGTCCACCGTGAGTAGAGAAAGAATGAGTAGATAAGAAAATAAATGTCAATCACCTCCCACCAGAAGTAACAAACACCAAAGCAGAAGATGGAAGAGGGCGAGCGGAGAAGAATGCAGCTCCATGCCTTCAATGTTTCCAACCCTAGCCGCCCCTTTGAGTGCGTAGAGTTGGGGAAATGACAAACGGGTTGGAGTTGGATTGGGTATAGGAATAGGGTTAGGGTTAGGATTAGGGTTAGAGAGTGATTTTTTTGGTGACTAGAAAAAGTGATTTTTTTTGGTATTGTTATCATTCTCTAATATGATTTATTGATATAAATCAAATTAAAAAAATATTAACTATAAATAATAATAATAATAATAATAATAGCTTACTAAAAATCTTACATAAAAACATATTAAAAGAATTAAATATAATAGAACTATAGAAGGTATAACAGTAAAGTCTAATATTACATTTTTTTATTAATTGTCTATATAAAAATGATTTTAATTAATATTATTTAAACAATATTCAATTTATCAAAATTAATTTTAGTATAGAGTTAACAAACACAGGTCATATTATCACAAATTTAAATAACATTTAAAACAAATTAACATCAATCGCTAGAGTTACAATTTTCACACTTAAATTCAAATATTTTTTATAATTTATAATTCCACAACGTATTATCTTGTAAAATCTAAAATAAAATTAAAATAAAAATTAGCATTAAAAATCCTTCGAGATCACATGAAGTGATGATATACTATGAATAAAAGTGAATCGTCAATCTTTTCTGCCTCTCCAGCAATATAGTTGGTGGAGGAGCAGTAGCAAACACCACCTCTTTCAGCTCGCAAGAATATCTCCAGAGGGCACGAAGATGGTCTCGCAACAATTGAGTCATGTATTAGATTACATTTTAAAAGACATCAGTAAATGTTACGGACCGACTCATAGAGGCCTAATTTCTCAATCTATATCAACAATACACGGCCCACAAGAACAACGATCAAACCAAATAAGGAAAGATTTGATATGATCACGATAGGATCTCCTAGGAATCCTAACTACCCACCACTATATAACTAGGGGACAACACCCCCTCTAGGGCTATTCTTCGCATACATCGACCCCTTTTCTCGGCAATAGCTCTCGAATTTTTCCGGGTGCTTCGCCTCTCGGAAGACTGAGACTGAGAGATTGAGACTGAATTAAGTTTGTTATTGTGTTTGGTTTAAAATTTACCAGAAGACTGAGAGATAGAGATTAAATTAAGTTGATGAAGAAATAACAAAGGTTAGTAATGGAAACTTTAATGCTAAATGAGGGTATTTGCATAAAAAATGGTTTTTAAAGTTTTATTCTCAGTCTTCAATCCCTCAGTCCCTACTATCCAGAAATACTGAAAATACTGAAATTATGGAGACTCTGTCAACCAAATATAATACTGAGTCTCAGTCCACCGGTCTCAGTTCTAATCTTTCGAAATAAATACTAACTAAAATACAATATAGATAAATATTTTATTATAATTTATTTTTAGATATACAATTAGTAAATAATTTTTATTTCATCATGTGGTATTCAAAGGACAAAAGCCAAATAGATTTACGAGCATAACTAATAAATTATGTATCATTTATCATTTTTCATGTATTAAAAGTTACATTTTTATATTTATTAATAGTTACATTTGAACCATATGGTCTGCCGGTTCAAAATGGTTCATTCAAGATTGAACCGCTTATATGAATAAACCCACCTTTGACCAGCTCTTTATTTTGGCATACGTGCTGCAGCAGGAAGGGGGCCACGTGAATGGCTTCAGGGAAAGCCATCATGGACATATTCATTTAAGTGGCCGCCAAAAAAAAAAAGAATAATTCATGCAGAAAAAAGACATTAATTAATTCTTCCATTCATTCCTGTCATCATTTGCACTTTATTCTTAGCTTCAACAAAACCTATAAAAACTCTCACAGCACAAAGCAAGGTTTCTAAATTCTAACTTCCTTTATATTATGTTCTTCCCTTCCCTCTCTCCTTTTCGCACATTTAATATAAGAGTATATTTATACAAACACATTTTTATATAAATATCAGATTTAAAATGATTAAATAAATTAATATGTTTGGACAAATTATCTTAACAATTCAAAATTCATGCTTATAAAGCTTTTAACGTATAATGAACCTCACTGACGCAATAAAACAAACACTTGCCGTTCATCACTCACCTTCTCTTAACTCTGTTGAAAACAAATGAAGCCATCAACCAAATCCACCGCCATTGCCATTGCAACTCTCTCTCCACAAAATGATGAACATCAAGAACACAGTGTTCGTGTTCCATTCCTCTTGCAGCATCCACATTTTGAAAGATCAAAGTCTGTAACCTCAGATGAACTTCAAAACCTTCGAATCATCCTTACGTGGTGTGCTCTCGATCACTCTTCTGGATTTGGAAGATCAATTTCTTATGCGTTGTTCGTCGTCCTCGCAGTCGCTGCTCCTCTCCTCATCTCAATCTTTATCCGGCTACCTCATCACTCTGCTTCCTCCATTGATGATCCTTTTAAATTCAATAAGCTTGTGCAGTTACCGGAATCGGCTCTTGCTGTAATCGCCTTCCTCACTCTCTCCCGCTTCTTCCGAAGGTATCACATACAGTTACTCTTTTCTTTTTCTAATTCATAAAGGTTAGAGCACTCATCATTCCATAATCATGACATGCTTGTGTTAGTGATGAGTGTGTTTTTATACTACAAATAATGGTGACTATTGATGCCTTCGCGTAAAATTGATAAATAATATAGTAGACGATTTAATATATTTTACTAATTTGGATATTCCGGTGTATACTCTGGTGCAGTAGATTTCTTGTGAAATTGCATGTGATGATTTGACATATTTCGCTAAATTATCATCTAACTATGATAAAGTATCAACTTCACGTGAAGTCGAATGTATCAACCTTTTACTAAATTGCTTACTTGTCTACATTTTAGTTATCATTTTCATACGAAAATATCTTCGTATAAAAAGTGATCATATAACTGAATCTTAAAATTCCAACAAGTATGAACTTAGGCAACTTCTATTTCATGACATATTTGATTAATTTGTTTAGTATAATACCTATCTACCTCATAGTTATCATTTTCAAATACTTCTATTAACAATGATTGTGTTTTGATATTATAACTTATTTGAATTAATGGAATGTCTATGTGTGAGGATAACATTAAAGTAACGTCTGATATATTTGAATAAATTGTTTAAAATAATTGTATCTACATCGTAGTTATCATTTTCATTTAAAAGCATTTTCGTATAAATAATCACCTTACATACACTTAAAATTACAATAAATATTGCCTTAAACAACTTCTATTTTTAATATATTTGACTAAATTGTTTAATATAACGCGTGTGTATATTCTAGTTATTATTTTCGCATGAAAAAATCTTCGTGTAAGTATTCATCTTACAAATGACCCTTGAAATTACACCAGGTATGGCCTAAGGCAACTTCTATTCTTGGACATGTTACAAGATGACTCTATGTACGTTCGACGCGGCTACACGCGAGAGCTTCAGAAAGCCTTTAGATACTTAGCATTCATAATGTTACCTTCATTCTTTGTACAACTGGCTCATAAGATTCTCCTCTTCTCGACGGTGAAGATCACGGTCCCATACATCGGCGAACCGGCCGGCGGTCAGTTCCCTATAAATTCAATACTCTTCATTCTAGTCCTTGTTTCATGGGTTTACAGAACAGGAGTGTTCTTGTTGGTATGTGTGCTGTTCAGGCTAACATGTGAGCTTCAGATTCTAAGATTTGAAGGGCTTCAAAAGATGTTTGAAGGTTGTGGAAGTGGTTCTAACAATGAAGTAGGTGTGATATTTAGGGAACATGTTAGGATTAGGAGGCAGTTATGGGTTACAAGTCATAGGTACAGGTTCTTTATAATTGGTTGCTTGGTTACCATCAGTTTTAGCCAGTTAGCTGCTTTGTTGCTGGTTTTGGAGTCCAAATCTCACAAGACTTTCTTCAATTCTGGTGATCTTGTGGTAATTAAATGCCTCACACTCTATAAATTAGAATAAAAATTTCATTCGGTCCTGATCATTTTCAATTTAAACAAACTCACTCTAATGATTTGAAAATTCCTATTCGGCTTTCAACCATTTAAAAATTAAAACAAATAGGCCTTTAAAATCGGTTTGTGTGGTTATGATTTAGGGTTGATAAACTGGTTTTAAAAGCCTATTTGTCCCAGTTTTTAAATGGTCAATGGCCGGACTGGGGTTTTCGGATCATTAGGGATGTACTTGTCTAAATTGAAAATGATCAGGACTGGATTTGATGTTTACTCTATAAATTAAGATCACAATACTAAACTCTAAAATCTTTATAATCTCTGTTTGATTCAATTGATGAGTTTGTGTTTATGTAGATTTGCTCAGCAGTGCAGTTAAGTGGATTCTTGCTGTGTTTGGTAAGTGCAGCAAGAATCACACATAGGGCTCAAGGGATAGTGTCAATTGCCACAAAATGGCACATGTTGATGACTAATGCTTCTGCTGAATCAGAGCAATTTAAAGCTCAAATGATGCCATCACAGTGTGATTCTGATTCTGATTCCGAGGATATGTACATATCAGTAACCTCACAACAGAGTCCTTCTTCTTCCTTCCAAACAAGGCAAGCTTTTGGTGAGTATCACTATTATCTCCAATTTCATGCTATTGCATATGCAAAACTAATGCTTAGAAGAATGTCAAATTCAAGTTTATTTGTTAGAGAATTTATAAGTTTAATCTGTTGATATTTAAATATAAGTCTAAAGTTTGAGTTGATTTGCTTACTTAATTTGTTGATATGTATGTATATAATATTTCTTTATAAGGTGCTTTATGTAAGTGGTTAAGTGTTAAATCAAATTTAGAAACACATCCCAAGGAAACTAAGTTACTTTAAGTACAAGAACTGCAACAATGATATGAAAATGATGAAGTTTTTGTTAGGAACATTGAAATTCTTTTGGGTCTCGATGGTTAGTGAAATCTAATTTCTGATATTAATAATAATGCAGTGACATATTTGCAGCATAACTATGGAGGGATAACAGTATTTGGGTTTCTACTTGATCGAGGATTGCTTTATACTTTATTTGCATTCGAATTCTCATTGGTCATGTGGATTCTTAGCAAGGTCGTTGTCTTATCTTAATTATTTTTTTTTTTGGGTGGAATTATGTAATATATTAATTCATTCTTTAAGTGCAAAATGTATGTGCCATTTATACTAAATAATTCCGGGTTCCTTTACTTAAATTCTCTTCCAAAGGCTTACTTAGATGCGCGATTATACCTTTGGAATGTTGGAAATTAACTCTTGGACCATAATCATAGATCATCAAATTTAAGTTCATTAGTCAAGAACTTTTAAGTTTTAAAAAATAAGAAGAAAATCAGGCCTAATTGTCAAAGTCAACGTACCATATATTGTTTTCATAGTCAAAATTCTCAGCCAACCCAAGTTTGTTGACTGTCATTAGTTTCAAATACTGGGTGCAATTTAAAATAATTTGGTCGTTGAATTGTGATATTTAGGTATACTACAATATAATATTGTTCATTACTTAGATAAAATTCGATGTTAGTAAGTAAAACAAATGAATAGCAATAAAACAAATTAACAAAGTGCAAGAAAATAAATAGGGAAGAGACAAATGAAGATAAGTTATCGAACAATCGATTTATAATTTCATTAACAAACACATTTAGAAAAGGATTATTGAGCATTGACATTAATTAATTAAATTCCTTTCATTTTTGGTAAAGTGAAGGCCAAGTAGAGTTTCAATGTCCCCCTTAAGTATGTGGTTCCATCTTTGAATTATAAATCGTTAGGTGAAAATTCTCATATACCTAATTTGATCTGAAATTGTTTATTGAGAATTATATGTGCATTTCTACCAAATTATTAATATAACATGTGACTAATAGTAAAAACCATGAATACTAATTCATAAATCTTATTACTTCGATATTTAAGAGCAATTGTTATGATCAATTTTCTACCAATTGAAAAATAATTCAAACAAAATTTAGAAATTAGTCGTTAGTTTTTAATACACAAAAATTACTTTAGAATTTAAACTTGAATGAGATGACAAGGAAAATATTAAGAGACGTTACACTTACTAAACCAACTTGATGCGATAGTATTTCATGATTTTTTAAAGAGTTAAACACCAAAAATAGCCACGAAAAATATTGAGTCCGATAAAAATACCCATAAAAATGCTATCGACAAAATTACCCATAAAAGATTTAAAATTATAATAAAATTATCCAAAACTTAAGTGAATCACTTTCCGTTGACGGAAAATGCTTAGGTGGCCACCGGAGATGGTTATGTGGCAAAGCATTAATAAAGTTTAATATCCCACCAAGGCACCAATGATAAATCAATTTTACATATTGCAACAAAAGAATCAATAAAACAATTGGCCTAAAGATTGCATTATAGATATGAACATAGTAAACTATCCAAGTCCAAGTTTGCCCATAAACAAGACAAGGAAAGGAAATGCCGGAGAATACAAAATTATGCAACAGAGTAAATGAAAGATAAACGTCGTATGATTCAGCTATCCAGACAACGGATAGTGGTAGGAAGGGAGAATGAAGCATCGAGAATTGAAGTGATGCTGAAAAAAAAATTCATTGTATTGGGAGATTAGGGTTTGTAATTTGTGGATTTGTGGAAAACAAATTTCCATCATGACATCATATTTAATTAATTTTAAAATCCAAGTAATTAGTGGTTTGCCACATAATCATCTCCGGTGGCCACCTAAGCATTTTCCGTTAACGAAAAGTGGCTCACTTAAATTTTGGGTAATTTTGTCATAATTTTAAATCTTTTATGGATAGTTTTGTCGATAACATCTTTTATGGGTATCTTTCGTGGATATTTTTGGTGTTTAACTAAAATCACATTTGTCTTTCTAACGTACAATCTTTCCCATTGCTTCCTAATTCCTATGCTAACACACGCAATTTCAACATGACTAATATGTTAGTTTACCAGTTACCACACTTGTTTTACCCACAAATTAAAAAAAAAAACGCACACACATTAGACATTTCTTAATTAATACCATATGTTTATATTCATAATTCAATGCTAAAAACATATGCTAGATATATATTCTATGGTGGAAACTCATTTACGGTTAACTTCACGTAAAATTATTATTTTGAAATCGTTAAATTATTCTTTGATCAAATATGCAAGTTTATTTTAGGTGTTTAACAAATAACTTCACATGAGGTCATGATGATTCATCATATTCTATTTACAAATATTGTTAAATGCTCATCCTAATAACACAAAATTCTAATTCTAAATTATAAACTTTAAAGACAAAACCAACAAATCTCAAGTAACAATTAACTAATATTTTATTTTCTTAATTTGTGTTTATTCACTAGTTTGTTAGCTAATTGTTGAACCCAAAATCTAATTCCTGGAAAAATGTAAATTCAATTTTCAAAAAATTGACAAGTGTTATGTGGACACGGCTAGCTGGAAGCCTGCTAATTGTATGGAACCTAACCTCTTTAACTGCCAGCCATATATATCTGCCTGTTCATACAATATCATGTCCAGGTTCAATGAACCTAATGCTTTCTTTTCCCACTCTGACTTGTATCAAAATCAACAATTCAATCCACGCATCAAGCAACTTGATTGATTTACTAGATCCGATTACAGTTGCACGTAAATAAATGCCAATCTCTGTCCAGGTTCAATGTACCTATGTATCTCTCTTCACTCTTCAACACACCTTCCATGCTTTCCTCTGTTACCAACTATGCCGTTCTCTGACTGTTGAAAATTATATATTTATATTCCAAATAAGGATATGGATAATAAGATAATTTAATTAGATGCCAAATATGGATTCTGATTTTCCACTTTAATATATTTTTTCGATTTTAAAATATGGATAATTTATATGCCAAAAAAGACAAAGTTATATATATAGATAATAATTGAGAATTATTAAATAATTTAATAGATTTATTAAAATATTTAACATAGTATGTATTAATATTTTTATTAGAATTAATTTACATATACCATTGTATTGTACACTTCGATATAATTTATGTTTTTTAGTAGAAACATTAAAATAATAATTATAAATTTTAATTCATTTTTGTAATATTTTTTTAATATTTACGAGAATAAAAAGTTCAAATATATAATTTTTTAAAAATATAAAAGTTTTTTATGTAGAAATTAGAAAAATAACCTAGAAAATAAATTAAAATTTTCAATTATTTTCAAGTGTAATCAAGTGATTTATTTTTATGCTAAGTAAAATATTATTTCGGTGTTAAATAATATAAAAAAGTGTACCTAAATAAAGTTCTATTTGACATCGAAATAATCTTTTATTTAGTATAAAAATAAATTACTTGATTGCACTTGATTGGTCAAAACTACTTGTTCACATAGGATTATTGATACAAAAATATCCGCCAAAAAATTATTTTTAAAATTTTTTTTAATATATATTTTAAACTAATAATTAGTATTTTTATTTTTTTCCTCAAGTAGGATTGGGTTGGCTTGGTTGGTAAATGGTAATAAATTAATAATAAGGGTGACACGTGATGTATGGTCCAGGTTAGAGCGAACACATTCACATGCACGTGACAGACGTGCCTCCCTCACAGCATAAATAAGAAGCATTTGGAGATTTGAACACCTCATCAGCCAAGAGAAGAAGAGAAGCGAACAGAACACAGGAGAAGAAGAGAGGAGAGGGAGAGAGACTAAAAAGGGATCTAGAGAGAGAAACAAACAAAAAAAAAAAAACAGAGGGAAAAAAAACCAAAATCGAAACCCTAATTCCCAAATCTAAGCCCTAATCGTTTCTCTCATTCCTCTCTTCATCCCATTGCCACTGCCAAATCCATTATTTCGCACTCATCTTCTCCGCACAGTTTCCGCATCTCAATTTGTATGAATTATTAACCATTTCTTCTTCCGATTTTTATGTTGTTTGTTGATTTCACTCAATGCTGGTGATTGTTGATTTTCGTTGTCCATTTGTTGTTGTTTGAGCTTCAAATCCGAACTTAATGATCCAGGGTTTGTGTTGCATAATCGAACAGTTGAATCTTGAATTTTCGTATTGGTAGCTCGAATTAGGGGTTTATACTTGATGGACTTAGCTAATCTGTGATTATGAGTTTTCATTTGGGGACACATTCGAGTTTCTTAATTTGGATTTTCAAAGCTTTATTGTTGAGAGATTCTTGCCATTTTTTTTATGATAACCTTGTAAGTATGTTGAATCTTGAGAAATATTTTGGTTTTCTTTTAGTTGTGGCGCTTCTTGCTGTATTCAAGTGCTGCTATCATGTGGAAATATTTGTTGCTGTTTCTATTTGGTGAAAACCATTAACTGATATTAAGTTTGTTTTTCGCTTTTTCTTTTTACCAGAACATTCAGCCATGGTTTTCTGGGTTTTTGGCTACGGTTCACTTGTGTGGAACCCAGGATTCGAGTTCGACGAGAAAATTGTTGGCTACATTAAGGATTACAGACGTGTGTTTGATTTAGGTAACATACAAGTTCTTCCTCACATGCTTGTATTTACATTTGTGCATAACTTTCTCAGTTTCATAAACTGGCATTTCGTATTTCACAGCATGCATTGATCACCGGGGTACACCTGAAAGCCCTGCAAGGACTTGCACGTTAGAGGAGAAAGAAGGAGCAATTTGCGTAAGGGCACAATTTTTTTCCCTGTTGAATGTTGTAGCTATAGGTTTACTTCAGCAGTCTATTGCCAATGCCCTTTAGCAATGGTTGGTTTTGTTGATTTTTCTTATACTTATTTGCTTTTTACCAATTTTGTTTCAGTGGGGTGCAGTTTATTGTGTTAGAGGTGGCCCTGAGAAGGAAAAACTTGCTATGCAGGTGAATTTTCAATAACCTGAAATTATTTCCATATTTAACTGTATTAAGTGAATGTCAACTTATAATGATGTTATCTTACATGCATTTAATGTGTTTATTCTTATCTGTTTTTCTAATAAAATTTTCCCCATTTAGGTTTCAGCTTCACATTTTTATTTTAATTTGTTTTCTTAATGATTTCTTCTATTCTTTGGGTCTTGTAGTATTTGGAAAGGCGAGAATGTGAATATGATCAGAAGACTCTTGTAAACTTCTACAAGGTGAGCATTTATGATTGCTTTCTATTTATTTAATTGTTAATTGTTCTTATTATTATTATTTCTAATTTGTTGTCTTTCTGATTCTGTAGGAAGGAGAGACAGAACCTACTTTAACGGGGGTTATAGTGTAAGTTATCAGATATTTTTTTCCACTTTGTCATTTTCTTTAGCTCATTGATCAAGCAATGAAATCACTTGCTTGTGTATTTAGATTTTATTTCTCAAGTTTGCTAACATAATTCTTGTCAATTTGTTCAGATTTACATCTACGCCAGATAAAGTTAACAACAAATACTACCTTGGACCTGCTCCTCTTGAAGACATGGCTAGGTAAATCTTCTTTTTACATTTTCCTTCTATTTTTTAACACAATCGTTTATATGCATTCACAATCTAATGCTGTTTGCCAATAGAATTTAACGAAGATGAGAAGTTATGGTGGGAAGTTATTAAATATGATTCGACACTTGATAATGAAAAATTTACACCATCAGTTCATTGAAAGTAAATCTATGTGGAAGTGGTGTTCTATCTCTGGGTTCACTAACTTATGCTTATTCATTTCAGGCAAATAGCAACTTCCTTTGGGCCTTGCGGAAACAACAGGGATTATCTCTTCCTTTTGGAGAAGGCCATGCATGATATTGGTAAGTCATCTGTAGCATCCACCTTCATCGATTCTTCTACACATGAAACTACCATTTTATGTCGTAATTAATTTCATTGGCCCTTTAGTTTTACTATAATCATGTTAACGAGATGCGATGTTGGATTTGTAGGCCACGAAGATGACTATGTAATAGAGCTAGCTAATGATGTAAGGAAAGTACTTGGAATGGGGAAGGCACTACCAAAGGACAAAAAGTTGGTTGGAGCACCATCACAACTTCAACACTCTCCTCATGTACCTATTCCAACCCTTCAGCTTCACCCTCTTCCAGAACCCATTGCTTTGGATAGTTGATATCATCAAGAGGTTACTGGAAGATGATGCTGATATCTGAGTTATGGACTAAGCTAATTCACAGTGGATCCTGCTAAAAATGCTAACCCCATTCAAATTCTTCTAGTACCCCTTTTTTTCTCAAAAGAAAAGCATAAGAAATTTATTACTTCTCTACTTGTTTTGACTAGTTTTAGAGGCAATCTTTTAAGCCTTTCCACGGAGGCACTTCTTAGGTTTTTTGAGACAAAAAGATCATGTTTTGAATCGGAAGGAATTTGAGGATACTTCACACATGCAGTGCCATTATTGGATATGTTTTGAGGCATGTAATACTTGAGTTAGTTATGTTAATGCACACTTGAGCCTTTGTTCAATTATCTCAGACTTTTCTTTCTGTTGTCTATTTAGGCACTTTTTATTTTTCTAAATTATCTTATTAGATCTATTTAGAACACAAAAATGGAAAGTAGCTTATTAAATCTATTTAGAAGACAAAAATGATTTCGAATTTTCGATAGCCACCAGTAGAATTTGTAAAATTTGAAATAATCATAATAAATATAAATGGAATAAAAAAATTAGATGTTTATTAATAAGAATTTAATTTCCATACACCGTCAGTGTAAAAGAGTTTTACGCATTTATTCCCCATCCCACCAAAAATTTTTTTTTACGCATTTATCCAATTAGGTGTTATCACATCATAAAAAACAATTAATTTTTAAACACATTATTTCTAAAGTCATATAAATGCATAAATGTAAAACTTTTTATACCGTCATTGCATCAAAAATTAAACTCTATTAATAAATGAAATTATATTATTTTTTTTATTTTGATAAGAAGCTTCATTTAAGTTGTTTTTAAAGCATCTCTATTTTTTAAAAACCGCAAATATAAGTTATTTTTTATTAATCAAACACAAATTAAGTAGGTTTATTGATGAAGTTTGCAATTGAGCGAGCTCTTAATTTGTGATCGGTGCATTGGAAGTGCCCTTCCAAGTTCCAATGTAAAGAATTTGTTATTATTTTCCATTGATCAACTTTCGGTCTAAAGACAAAGAGAGGAATGCATATAAGACTTGTGTAAAATACTGTGTTGACAAACTTGCCTAAACAAAGATGGGAGGTTGAGGTATCAGGTATGCCGCAGTGAAAATATGTTCTAACATGTGACACCGTATAATATACCATGTTAGTGTATTGTTAAAATTCAATTTTGGATAAATTAAATTGAATAAATTAAACGTTTAGGGATCATTTTCAGATTCAAGTGTAACTTTAGAAATAAAGTGGTGCATGTATAAATATAATTTTTTGTTGTTTAATGTATTAACTTGTTAATGTATAAAAAAATAATAAATAATATCTTAGATAATGTTTTGGTAAAGAGAGAAAAGTAAAAATTCTGTTTTTTATAAGAGAAAAAATAAAATAAAAATATAATATGCAATACTACTAATTAATTAGATTAGATGTTAAATCTTGAAACCATATTGGTGTCGGATTTTTTTTATAAATAAATAAAAAATACAAAATTTATACATTTAGATACGCTCATAGAAATTTACACATTTAGGCACCTGTTAACATAAAAAAGACTATTATTATAGGTGGTCCATAAAAAGTGGAGAGCAGTTAACATACTAATATCGTATTTTATACGGGTGTAAAATTGGTGTTTGAAAGAATGGTGTGTGAATAGCGAAACCGATCCATAAATGCTTTCAAGTATGACTTGGATATACTATTATTTCTGTTACCATAGATAAATAAATCATAAATGGCTTGTTAGTTGATAAGGCTTTCAGGTATGGCTTGGATATACTGTTGTTTCTGTCGCCATGGATAAATAAATCGAAGTCTTGTATAGCTTGTTAATTGATCATAAAAGCTTTCAAGTATGGCTTGGATATCCATGGATAAATAAATCGAAGTCATGTATGATTAGTTGATCACAAAGGCTTTCAAGTATTGCTTCTGGGCCATGGATAAATAAATCATAATCATGTACGGCTTGTTATATAAAATGGTAAAAAAGGTAAAAATAGTAAATATACTTATTTCGGGCTCTGCTATTCCGGAGTTGGCTAAAAAAATTTTTGAACCATTTTCGGGTTTTGCAGTCCCAGAATGTGCCTAAATGTGTAAATTTTGTATTTTTTTAATTTATTTATAAATAAAATCGGTTCCAACTTTTTTTTTTTTAAAAGAAAAGAAAACTTGAGGAGTAAGTCGAAGAAAATTTGATTGAATAAAAAAAAAAGAAAGAAGGAAAAAAAAACTGAGGTTTTTCAATTCAGAGTGTGGTGTGTTGTTGTGCTGTGCCCCCAATTCGTTTGCATTTCTTCAAAGAGAGATTAGGGCATCGAACACTTTATCCCTTTCACTCACTTACTCACTCGATCAACAATGGATCAGAAGATGGATTTCAATGCCCCCCATTCCATGGGAACCACCATCATTGGCGTCACCTACAACGGCGGCGTCGTCCTCGGCGCCGATTCTCGCACCAGCACCGGTAATACTACTCTCTCTCTCTCTCTATCTCTCAAGAAACCCCATCTTTTTTCAAATTAGGGTTTTTCTCTTTATTTTTTTGGGGAACAGCTCCTTTCGCTGGTTGATACTTAGAAAATTATTGTTCGGAATTTGGATTGGTTCGTATTCAGACTAATTTTTTGATCTTATATCTAAATGTTAATTTTTGTGCTCAGGAGTGTATGTTGCTAACCGCGCTTCGGATAAAATCACAAAGCTTACTGATAATGTCTACGTTTGTCGATCTGGATCGGTATTGCTCTCTCTCTATCATGGAGTGATTGTGTGAATGTTTTTTGGTTGGTTAATTTCTGGTTTATGAGTATTAATATAATTAGTTTTAGTTTGGATTTGAGTCTTGTGTTGTTATTGACCTGCTGTGCTTGATGTAATTTATGCAGTCTTGATCTTCATATTGTTGATTTGATTGTTTTTTGTTCTGTTTTAAGTTCATAAGGATGGTATTTTGAGCTTTGGTGGTGGTTGTTAACTGAATGTATTTTTGGAGAGTTGAGCTTTCGGCTATTTAGGTGCACCTTATAAGTTTCTTGCATCATGTTTTGCTAGCTTTTTGTAATCTTTTTCTTCCCCATTGATGCTAAATTATCATGGTATGGATTCGAAGTCAAGTCACAACACTTTTATTTTCTATCTAGCTTGTTTTGGCCATGCTACTGAGCATGCTTATGGATTGTAGCATATGAAATGATGCTGGTTTAGGTCCTGAAAATGCTCTCTTGCATTCTTTTTGCAGGCTGCAGATTCTCAGGTTGTCTCTGACTACGTTACCTACTTCCTTCATCAACACACGTAAGTCACTTTATTGTTTATTCCTTTGAGTAATCTCCTCTTGTAAAATAATGTTTTAGAGTAAAATTGTGTGTATCTAAATTTTTTATGACCTCACTGTTAGTTTTCTTTTCTGTATAGGATACAGCTTGGACAACCTGCAACAGTCAAAGTTGCTGCCAACCTTGTTCGGCTTCTTTCATATAACAACAAGGTTTGACTTCCAAGTTTTTCTCTGTTAATTACATGGTCAGATTTCAGTATGAAATTCTGTGATAGGAACCTTCTCATTCAAGAGCTAAGAGAAGTAGAAACTATGTTATTTTAGTGGGACCTGGCCTTATATTAGTGTGATATATCCTTTATGAAGTATGAGTATGGTATTAAAATATGAATAAGAAACACTGAGTATTAAGAGACTAGCACTCTCTGGAAGGCAATGACACCCTTCCCATCTAATTTCTTTCCACATCTCTCCCACAATCCTCTTCCCCTCTAAGCAGACTGGTGACAAAGTAGTGTGTTAGACATAATTGCCCATCATTCTCTCCCATCTCACGTGCTCGACAATTATCATTAAGGGCAATTCATGATTGGTCTGCTACCCAATATTCTAGTGGCTTATCCCAGATACCTATTTGTTAATGATTGTTAAATCTTACAAGATCACAAAAGTTGAGTTGCATCTTATTGTGAAAACTGAAAATAATATTGTCTGCTATTTTCACTTAGTCGACCACAATGGAAAAATATTAGCAAATTTTATCCTTCCTATCCTAGCTTATGGTTATAATGCCGTATACCTTGGAAAATCATTATTGAGTGACACCTTTTATTTTGTTTGTGTTGCATTTGATTTCACTAAATATGACTTCAAATGAATTCTCGTAGTTGATGGTTTGAAGCTTGAAAGGTCATTGATTTCTGTTAGTTATTTTACTTTATTGTAAGCATGTGGGGCAACTGGGGAAGTTTAAAATTATTAATAGGCTTTAAGCATTGTCTTCATCTGATGGATGCCCTGTTTGGACTTTTGCCTGCTGTTTACATTTTGTTCATAAATTTGTCGATTCGATAGAGGGTCTTATTGTAAGTGTACTATCATTGACAGAATTTCTTAGAGACTGGCTTAATCGTTGGTGGTTGGGACAAATATGAAGGTGGCCAAATTTATGGAGTTCCTCTTGGTGGAACAATAGTGCAGCAACCTTTTGCTATTGGAGGTATTTTAGTGTTAGAATGTTTATGAATGTCATGCCCTTCATGATTTCTTTATTTATGTTAGTTACTTTATATGTTTTTCCTATCTATATTACTCACTTGTATTTGTTGCACATACAGTGCCATGAAATCCTTGTCCGCACTATTTGATCTTTTTAATGCTAAGGATCATTGTTTCTGTGTCATATATCACAAATTTTATTTTGTATGTTTCTACCTATCTATACATGTACGTGCATTTTGGTCTCGAAGCTATGGTTTATGAGTTGCATTTTGCAGGATCTGGCTCCAGTTACTTGTATGGTTTTTTCGACCAAGCCTGGAAGGAAGGAATGACTAAGGAGGAAGCTGAGGTATGCATCTTGATTTTTGACTGTCTTTCCAACTTATATGCCAAAACAGATTGTGGTTGATGTTATTTTATTTGGGGACTTGTCCTGGTTTTTGTATTCTGGCAACATTATATTTCAGATATAGACAATGACTAATAGCTTGGCAGCTACTACCTCTAATGTAAAATTGCGTTTTTCATGGTAGAATCGAATTTGTGTCTCAATCCTTGTTGCTGACGGATCTATCTATATGTTCTGTGGCAGGATTTAGTGAAAAAGGCAGTTTCACTTGCCATTGCTAGGGATGGTGCAAGTGGTGGTGTAGTCCGAACAGTCATTGTAAGACTCTTAATCTGTGTCTTACGTCTTTAAAATTTGTTTCTAGTTCACATATTTGCAGTAATTGTAAACTCACCCGTGATTCTGATTCATCATAGATAAACTCGGAGGGAGTGACCAGAAACTTCTACCCCGGTGATCAGCTTCCGCTATGGCACGAGGAATTGGAGCCTCATAACTCATTGTTAGACATCCTTGGTGCCCCTGAGCCAATGAACATCTGAAGCTATTGCTGGAGCTAAAATCTAGTTACATGCTGTTGTCATATCTATTCTGAACTAGGCTAAAGATTTGTAACCGATTGAATTGTGTCTGGATGCATCATGTTTTTCTTTTTTTCTGGTTATTATATCCTCAATGCTATGTACCATGAAAATACAGGATCTTTCTTTCTTCAGTCTTCTCATATGGCCACCAAATACAAAAAGACTAAGAGGTTTCAAGTTTCAAAGATAAAAATCACTAAGAAAAACCTAATGGCTATCATTGATACGTGAGAACCCAACATTTTGATGTTGGTTTGATTAGGCTGCGAAAGAGTAAAACTTTGGATATACTAACAGGAAACATTTGGAAATTATCGTTCACATTGTAATGAATTATTGGTGGTGGGCACCCACTGGTTCAATTATGGTCGTCCATTCCTAATCAAGTTACTATGTTGCATAGTAAATGAATTATAGCCGTTCATTCCTTTTTATGTAATAGTAAATCTTTTACTATAAATAGAGTTATGAATTCATAAGTTTTTCATATTCAGAAATCAATAAGAATTTCTAATACTTGCTCTCTCTAGCTCTCTCTTGCTTCTTATAATCTCTCTTTTATATAGCTTTAGTTCTACTATAGCTTCGACTATAGCTTCAATTTTATAACACGTTATCAGCACGAGGCTCTGATCAATTCTCTTCGAAGCACTAAGCTCTAATCAAGTTTCTCCGAAATAAGGTACTAATCTTTCACCATATCTAATCTTTCTCGTCTCGAATTTGTACCCCTAAATATATCCGGTAATAATTTTCTATCATGGATACTTGATGTAAAAATCCATCTTAATTCAATGGGTCTTGGAGACACTATTGTTGCCGAAAAAAGTACATCCAAAAAGGATAGTGCTAAAGCCATGATATTCATTCGTCGTCATCTTGACGAAGCCCTGAAAAATGAATATCTCACATTGGAAGATCCTGAAGATCATGGCAAAACCTTCATGATAGGTATAATCACCAGATGACGGTTATACTTCCTCGTGCCCGTTATGAGTGGATGCACTTGCGTCTACAAGATTTTAAGACCATCACTGATTATAACTCAGCTATGTTCAGAATTACCTCACAGCTGAAATTGTGTGGTGAAATAATCACTGATCATGATATGCTTGAAAAAACATTCACTACCTTCCATGCCTCTAATATAGTCCTGATGCAACAATATCGTGGAATGAACTTTTATAAATATTCTGAATTAATTTCAGTCCTTCTTGTTGCTGAGCAGAATACTGATCTGCTCTTGAAAAATCATGAAAGTTGCCCTGCAGGCGCTGCCCCACTCCCTGAAGTGAATGTGGCAAATCATGACCCCAGAAGGGATAAAAGGTAGGAAATTAATAAAAGAAAATTTTATGGAAGGAGAAGGAATAATTTCCACAAGAAAAGATCCCACCTGAAGTGGGAGAGGAATAACGGGCAGAATAATAAGAAAACGGAGAATAAATGTTTTCGTTGTGGTGGTGTTGGCCATTGGTCTCGTACTTGTCATACTCCAAGGCATTTGGTCGACTTTTATCAAGCTTCATTGAAGAAACATGATAAAGAGAAAGAAACAAATTTTGTTTCAACAAGTGATGCTGAAAATCACTCCACCCACTTTGATTTCTCCGACTTATTCGAGGATGATGAAGGAAATATTGGCAACTTAATTAATGATGGAAAATTGTAATATATGTATTTGTAATTTCTAATATGTTGTTTGGTTTGTAATGTTATATAATGTATTGAAAATAAATATGTGATGTATTTGAATACAATAATATGTTTGCATGATATTCAAGTATAATTTTATATTTATACTTAAGAGATAGATGAAAATATTGAAAAGTCTAAAGATTAAAGTATAATAAAATAATTAATGATCAAAGAAAAAGCATTACAAAAACATAATTATTAAAATCAAATTGGATTGAATGGTTTCACTAGAAAGTAAATAAAAGGAAAAACAATTAAAACCAATGAGTTTCGAACCCATATCTAGGCATTTAAAAGGCGCTACCTTGACCACCATGATATGTTTGGTTTAGTGATTATATGTGCTGATTGATATAAATTTATATGTATATATGAACTGAATATATGATTTGTTGTATTTCATTATTCTATTTTGTGATTGTGATTTCATAACACGTTATCAGCATTGAAAGATGTTATTGTGCCCGAAGATTGTCAAAATGATGAAATTGTAATAAACTATGTATTCATGGGTGAAAGATTTACCCGCAATGAAATAACTGTCGATAATATATTTGCATATAATGTAGCTCTGAATGCTATAAACGAGGATCCTGAACCTAAAACTGTCGAAGAATGTCGACGAAGGGGTGATTGGTCAAAATGGAAAGAAGCCATGAAAAATGAGCTAGACTCACTTGCAAAACGTGAAGTCTTTGGACCTGTAGTCAAAACACCTGAAGGTGTAAAACCCATTGGATATAAGTGGGTATTTGTGAGAAAGCGAAATGAAAATAATGAAATTACACGCTACAAAGCTCGACTAGTAGCGCAGGGTTTCTCACAAAGGCCAAGCATAGACTATGAGGAGACATATTCTCCTGTAGTAGATGCAATTACCTTGAGGTATTTGATTGGCCTATCTGCATATCACAAGCTAAAGATGCATCTGATGGATGTAGTCACAGCTTATCTATATGGGTCATTGGATCGTGATATCTACATGAAAATCCCTGAAGGACTAAAGATATCTAAGACATCCAATGCGAATCAACAAGGGCTATACTCTGTTAAATTGCAAAGATCTTTATACCGTCTAAAGCAATCCAGAAGGATGTGGTATAATCGTCTTACAAAGTATTTGATGAAAAAGGGATTCAAGAATGATAACATCTGCCCATGTGTTTTTATAAAGAAATCTGCATTTGGATTCATTATAATTGCAGTGTATGTTGATGATTTAAATATCATTGGATCTCCAGAAGAGATCCCCAAGATCGTTAATATTCTAAAAGAAGAATTCGAAATGAAAGATCTTGGAAAAACTAAGTTTTGTCTCGGCCTGCAGATCGAGCACATGAAGGATGGTATACTTATTCATCAAAAGACTTACACTGAGAAAATCCTCAAGAGATTTTACATGAATGAATCACATCCAGCGAGTATCCCATTGGTCGTAAGATCATTAGATGTGAAAAGAGATCCGTTCCGACCTAAAGAAGATAATGAAAATGTTCTTGGTCCTGAAGTACCATATCTCAGTGCTATTGGAGCATTGATGTATCTTGCTAACAATACGCGACCTGACATATCGTTCGCTGTAAATTTATTAGCAAGATATAGTTCATCTCCAACCAGAAGACATTGGACTGGAATTAAGCAAATCTTTAGGTATCTTCATGGAACGACTGATATGGGGTTATTTTATAAATATGAATCCAAAACACAACTGGTTGGTTATGCAGATGCATGGTATTTATCTGATCCCCATAAAGGTAGATCTCAGACAGGATACTTGTTTACATTTGTGACACGGCCATATCTTGGAGATCTACGAAGCAAACAATAGCTGCGACTTCTTCAAATCATACCGAAATACTAGCTATACATGAAGCAAGTCGTGAATGCTTTTGACTGAGAAATTTGATTGGATATATTCAATCATCATGCGGGTTGTCTGATGTGAAGACAGCTCCAACAACTCTATATGAAGATAACACTGCATGCATTGCTCAGCTCAAGAATGGGTACATCAAGGGTGATAGGACGAAGCATATCTCTCCTAAGTTCTTCTTCACTCATGACCTTCAAAATCAAGGGTCAATTGATGTACAACAGATCCGCTCAAGTGATAATTTAACGGACTTATTTACAAAGGCACTCCTGACAACTACATTTGAAAAGTTGGTATACAAAATCGACATGCGACGATTGCGAGATATCAAATGATATTACCAACAGGGGGGGAGACTGTACTCTTTTTCCCTTGATCTGGTTTTTATCCCACGAGGTTTTTCTGGACAATGTTTTTAACGAGACAGGACTCATCATACGGGATATCGTACTCTTTTTCCCTCACTCAGGTTTTTGTCCCACATGATTCTTCTTGACGAGGTTTTTAATGAGGCATATCCGTAATGGACGTCAAAGGGGGAGTGTAATGAATTATTGGTGGTGGGCACCCACCGGTTCAATTATGGCCGTCCATTCTTAATCAAGTTACTATATTGCATAGTAAATGAATTATAGCCGTTCATTCCTTTTCATGTAATAGTAAATCTTTTACTATAAATAGGGCTATAAATTCATAATTTTTTCATATTCAGAAATCAATAAGAATTTCTAATACTTACTATCTTTAATTCTCTCTTATTTTTTTCTTATAATCTCTCTTTTATATAGCTTTAGTTCTACTATAGCTTCGACTATAGCTTCAATTTTATAACACACATTTTTTCAGATGTCAAATTTTAGGTGAGATGGTGAGTTTTCATATAAGGCTCGAGGCTTAAACCCATATGTTTGAATTTTGCTTAGTTTATGTATTTAAGTATAAACAAATAAATTAATTTGAATTAATTAATGATGAGAATCAATGTTGAATTAAAGCAAGGTATTAGGAAGAAACACGTGTGCAATTAGACAAATTATGAATGTCATTTACTTGTTTAGTTAAAAGTTAAGTGGAGTGATATGATTGGTTAGCTTACATAAATAAGAATGGGGAAGCGATTTTGTTGGAGAGGAAGATAGAGTGGAGAACAATTGGAGTGGAGCAGAGTGAGAGAGAGTGAAGTTCGAAGAAGAAGATGAGTTCCATGGTGCGAACGAGCCACGACGTGTTTGTGTATGGAAGCCTGTTAGCTGATGAGGTTGTTCGCGTCCTCTTGAACCGCCTCCCTTCTTCAACTCCTGCCACCCTCCATGGCTAGTCAGTCTCTCTCTCTCTCTCTCTCTCCGAATCGGCGAATCCACAATCTTTTTCTCATTTGCGAATTTCTTTTTGCTGTAATTTTTCCGGTTTGATTGTTATTTGTTGGATTTCAGTCACAGGTTTAAGATCAAAGGTCGCGTTTATCCCGCTATTCTACCTGTCGAGAATAAGAAAGTTACTGGCAGGGTAACCTTCTTCATTTTCTTATTAATCACTATTCATCCTTTACTTTTGCTTAATTTCTCATTTCTAACCTTGTTTAGTTCAGTTCAGCTCATCAATTGTAATTGTAATTTTGATTTTGTTTTTGTTTTCCATGCTATTGTTAAATAAATCTTAATCAGTTAGGCAATTTTCCACTTAGCTCCTAGAAATTAGAAAAAAAAAATAACACTTAGTTGCAGTCGATTTCATGTAAAATTGTTGGGTAAAAACCGTTAGATGATTTGATATATTCGATTAAATTATGATCTAACGGTTTTAAAGTGACAACCTTACATAAGTTAAATGCACCTGAGTTTTTCACCTCTCAGAAATCTGTTTCTTGCATGAATTGAACTTCTTTTGTTAGGTTTATATTCGTGCTTAATTCTTACCTTGCTACTCTCTTCTTTTTGTTGCTCTTTGAAGATTTGTTTTTGTGATAGTGCCCTGTGTAATCACAAGCTAATCCTTTTTAAATTCTACTATTGAACTCTCAGGTCCTTCATGAGATCTCAGGATCAGAATTGGATATCTTAGATGAATTCGAGGATGTCGAATATAATAGAAGTGATGCCGAGGTTGTATTGATGGTGAGTCTAACTCCAATTTCTGCTATTTGCATTCCTTTCATTGTACTGTATTGATGTTCAAGATAAAATTTTCATGACAAATGAGATGCATAGTATGATCTTGAAGACTATATGTGGTTTAAAAAGAGTCATACTAAGAAAGCTGAAATCAATTGTGATGCAGGACACTTTTGAGAAGTTACAAGTTCACACTTATGTTTGGAGTGACCCAAAGGATCCAAATTTATATGGAGAGTGGGATTTTGAGGTATGAATTTTATCTTTCTTATTTTCTCTTTTCATGCTGATTAATAATTCTCAGCATGTTTATATTGAAGAATAAATCTAGGTATCCATGCATCCATGCACGTGTTTTCACACCTAATAGGCCCACGCGTCAAGCACAGAAATAATGAAGTCTAGCAAGTCACAGCAAAGAAAACAAAAGTTGATTTTATTGGGATGGATGCATGGATGCAAGTACATATAGTGTTTCCGTATATTGAATATGTTCATCCGACTATTTCCGTGATCTAAGCCTTTGTTGGTTATAAATGTTTAGTTGGCCGTTTTTTTTTATGCATCTTTGTTCTGCAAGTTCTTATTTTCTCTCTGATTTTTGCTTGAAAGGAATGGAAACAAGTTCACATGAATGATTTTGTCAAGATGACCGATGCCTTCATGGTTGAGTCGAAGCAAGAATCAGAGTTGCCAGAAACAAAGACAAGAGTTCAAACCTATGAATCGTTCTATAATCAAGAAAATGATAAGCAATCCTCATGATTTGTAAAAATATCTGTACTGTGTGTGCATGTTGCACACTGTTGAATGGTTCATATAAGAATCATACCCATCACTACTAATAATCACTAGTTACTCCTTGGAATCATTCATTTGATGATTTATAGCATTACTGCTATCACAATAACAAGGTTTTAGTAATATCTTTAGAGTTTAATTTTCATGCAGTTGAGTAGGCAAATTTGTTCTTACGGTATCATTTACGGTATCATTTAATTAAATGCTTGTATTTGTAAAACTTCTAAGCTAGTAGCTGGTAGAAGGTCATGCCTATGTATATGAAGAGGTTTTCATGCATAGAATGAAGAGTTGCGCTATTTTTAAAGAGCAACAAGAATTAGAGAAACGTTTTGTACAATATTAGTGGACATACTTGTATTATCTATCATCAAATTAACTTTTGAACTGGTATCTTTTCACAAATGCATCAACGATCACAATTTCTTTGTGACTTTTAGGTGAAGAATCGGAATATATATAAAGACTTTTTTTTAAAGAATCCTTTTAAAAGTTTTTGGCCATACCTAAAAAAATTCCAAAAGAAGTTTTTATTTTGCATAAAATATCAAATTTTCAGGATAAAAGTATCTCGATTATTTTGCATATATATATATATATATATATATATATATATTGTATTTTTGCCAGCATTGTTTTAATTGTTTAAACATTTTTGGTTTTTTTTTTTCCCAAAATATCCCCCAGCTTAATAGGTCGAGGATTAATCCTTCGTCGGTTTGTGCGTGCACCTCAAAGGATGGCTGGCCAAGGTCCTCTCTGCATATACACTGCCTCGGGATCGAACCCGGAATTAGATGCTTAAGCAACCCAAGCCACTGCCACTTGTGCTACGACCTAGTTACATTTTTGGTATATTAAAATGGTGTTTTGGGTAATCGACTGGGCCACAAGGCCCAAAAAAAAAACTAAAAGTATTTCACGGGATATGGAATTCCCATCTCCATCATCAAAGTCAGAAAATTCCCGCCGTTTCCCGTCGCCGTCGCCGCAGCCCTTGCCCTGCAGGTAGGTCATAGCCACCCCCAATTTTAGATCATTTTTATTTCTTAATTTGTTAGTTTTGATTACTGAGTTTGTGTGCTGCTTTCTCTGCTATTCTTCTTCGTTTATGGTTTTGGTGGCCACTCTTTTGAAACGCTGTTTTTATTTCTAACTCCGCAGTAGCTCCTTTCTTCGATTATGGATCCCACCATGAAACACTTCCAACAAAGGTTAACTGAAGTTGAACTGGAAGCTGAACTTCTTCTTTTGGCCCGCCATCAGGTAACAACAACTTCATTCACGAGGAATCTCAATCTTCAATTCATTACCTTACCCTCAAACCCCTTTTAATGGCTATTCTGTGAAATTATTAAGAGAAAAATACCAAAATAGCCCCCGGCAATTACATCAAAAGACAACGAGGTCCCTAGAGAAAACTCTTCCCGGCCAGTTCTTTCATTCGTGAGACTTTTCGGCCCCTATTTTGTTACATCATGAGGGGCCCAAATGTCGAACGAGATAAAAAAAAACGCCGGAAAGTTTCCCAAATAAAAAATAGGGGCTAGGCGAATCTCGCCTTATGTATGCAGCAACCCATTGGCTAGCGGATTGGCACCTTTAGATGGAGCTCAGATCCGCGGAGGATTAGTCTTCGACCTGTCGGGTTGGGGGATACCTTGGGAAACCAAAAAGAAAAATAGGGGCTAGGACCTCGTGGTCCCTCGAGAGTAATTATTAGGGACCGGGATGGTTATTCATTCAATTATTAATGCAGATGGTTGAGAATGATAAATTGAGAAATGGGAATAGAGAAGCACTCACTGCATTAAGGAAGAGGGCTAGGACAACCAAGACTAGTGTTCCAACTCCTTTCGAATCGGTCATGAAAGGGATTGAAGGGTCGAGGTCAAAACCCTTGGTGCAAGAAGTTTGTAACACCTGTGGTAACCATGATTCGTTCGAGCCGACATGGATGATGTTTCCGGGAACTGATATGTTTGCCAGCATCCCATTCCATGCTGCTCACACTATCTTGGAATCAGGTTCATTGTTCATTCTAAGCCCTGAAAGATCAAATATAGGAACAAATAATGAAAATACCATAAATTCATGCCTCTGTTAGTAGTGTGTGCTGCAAGAAAAACTTTGATTGAGTGCAATTTAAGAACATGAATGTTTATGAGATGATTGTTTTCCTTGTTATATGCTTTAATATATTTCATGCATTTGTTTGAAGTCTAGACTGAATTATCGATTTGCTATTTGAATTATCAAGCATGTGTCTTTGTTGCATTTATCTGTTTGTTTAATTGCATGTAAAATCCTGCAATGCTGATGACAAAAGTAACTACCCTTTTTTACCTGAAACTAGTTTGGACTTGTTGACATACCTTTCTTGTTTTTCATCTTGGCATGCATATCCTACACATGATTAGAACATATTAAAGATTTATCTTATTAACTTTTAATTCAGAATTTCTGATGAGACTTATTATAGCTGTTCCTGTTCATTAACTATCACTGTTATTGTTGTACGAGTTCTGAGTTTGTATATAAGGCTCAATTCCTTTGAGCACAGAACTGATATATATTAACTATGGATTGGTGTTTCCCTCATACTGAGCTTCTGATTACAGATCAACCCCGACTTGACTTTGAGGCAAAGAAACTACAGAGCATTGTGAAAGAAAAATCATTACTTATTTCAGAGACAGGTGCTCTTGCTGATAAGATAGGACCAGGCGTGGTTAGATCTCTTGTAACCTTAAACGACAAGTCAAAGTAAGATGCTCGAGCTTACAACTGTGTGCAACCAAGTTCTTCCTATATCAACTAGTTACAAAACGGCAATGTGTTCTAGAAGAAATCTTCTTGGGGTTGTAACTTCTCTGGTCTGATCTCTTGTAATTATAAATCAAATGCTTACTTGTAATCACCTCTCGGTTGCTTCATTCAATGTTAGCAATGGAGATTTTGCCACAGATTTCTGGTATTTGAAATTTGAATCCTGGGTTGTCGAAGACTCAAATGGATATTAGTGAAGTTCTAGTGAAAGATTCAATGGATTAGTATTGGTTTTGGTAAAAATTGAATGGCTATGTAATTAAAAGGATTTTCAATTTAGCAAGTAGTTTTCCTGTTTGGGATTCTTCTAAGCCTATTCTTGAAGTGTTAGTGTACTTCAACTGTTATGTGTCTTATGTCAATACTTGCTTTATGTATTACTATTCATTAATAACTACAAATCTATAGTTACTAACTCCCTATAGTTTTCACTTTTTCAGTGGTATGGCAGAAAATAATATAAGCTATTACTTATATGTTACCATAACTTATTATTATTGCTTTACTTATAATATGTATGTTGTTAACCTACCCGAATAATTGCTATTTCCTGGTGCATACTTGTGAATGATAATGAGAATGAGAAGAAAGTAGAAGTATAACATTTTGGTTAGAATCATCAAATTTTGGAATAAGACTAAAGTGTGTCTCCAATATCCAAATGAGATAATAAGGGGTTACATATTATGTTTAAGATGTACCCCAGCTAGCTATATATTTGTACATGCACTTCATTTTCTTTAAGAATATTTTGAACCTTTGTTATCAATTACAAACAAATTTATAAACATGATGACTTTCAATGTGACATGATCATGTCCTTCTAGTTGAAGAGCAACAGAATCTTCTTTTTTTTTTGGGCATTCAAGAGAAGCAAAATCTTAATCGCCAGCATTGTTTGTTTCTCAGAGTAAAGAAATATGTTGAAAAACCTTCAACGTTTCCATGAAGAACCTTCAGCAAAAACAAATGACTTAGCTATCAGGAATCATATGGCAAAATTAGAAACATGAATATGAATATGTTTGCCAATATGTAGTTAACATGGAGTAATACTTACAAAAATGATGATTAGCAACCAAATTGGTTTCCAGCCTTTGCATACCATTCAGGAATCGAAATCTCCTCTTGACCGATGGCTCTTTGTAGTTGATACTCCGGAACTGTGGCGTCACACGATCTTTTTGCCTCGCTACGCTACATATTTTTAAGCCAATACGGAAATGAATAAGAAAAAAGTAAGCTAAAGCTATGGTCCTGATCCCTACTATATTTTCATGAAACCAAAGTAACTAGCAGCTTGAAAATTCTGATAAAAAAAACTCTGAAGCCCTTTTACCTTGTCCCAAGCATGAGTTTTCCCTAAAGCTATCTCCTGCAAGATCTGGGCTGCCACCTGTATGATTAAGACGTTTGTTTGAAAAAGAAAAATAAAATATCAAAAATTTGGAAATACACAAACAAATAATATTACATAAAGTACAGGTCTGAATCATGTTCAAAAGAAGAAAATGAATGCAAGGTATTAATCACATGATGGAAAGAAATTCACATTCAAAATAATTTGATACAGACTGATACAAATGCTAACTTTAGTTTCTATTTATTTTATTGACATGACTTCATCCCCTATCTACTATATAGACTAGAGGACACTCTTGCAAGATAAGAGTTACAAGAAAATCCAGAGTTAAACAAACAAGGATCAAAGTTGAATATGGCAGAAGAAGTAGGAGTCAATTTATTCAAGAATTAACGGGTACCTCCCCACCGTTGATGCTTTCTACATAGCTTGGCTTCAAACTCATTGCTTGTTCAAGATAAGGTTTCCAATGACCAGAGAATAAATCATTCCTACTCATTTCAATGCCACCTTGATAATTCTAAGGGAGAAAATGAAAGACAATTAGAAAGAGAACAAGAAAATACTGAGAAAGAAATTTGAGGGAGATAGAGAGAGAGTAAGCACCTCAACCATTTTTCTTAGAAAAGGTTCTTCATTGAAATTTTCTCTATGTACAAAGACAAAAGGACACTTGTACGCCAGGGCTTCACTCACACTGCCATATCCAAGTTTTCCTAAAACTCAAAGTTGCGATTAGTATATTATTCTTTTGTCCAGCTTCAAACAAAGGGAAATTTCATACTAACCAATCATACAGTCAGATGCTGCAATAATATCAGGTGTATAAACATTTTTAGGAAGTTTTTTGAAGTTTACAGGAAGGTCCTGAGTGTCAGATGCACCACAAACCTGGATTGTAAAAGCAACACAAGACCAATTAAGAGTTGTATACTGATAGAAGAAAAGTTCTAATCAAATAGATATAAAGAAGAATCATTGATGAGTACCAGGCACAACCAGCCAGAAGGCAAGAACTCCTCCTTCAGTTTCAACTCTGATGGCTGGAGACAAGGACAGTACATAGTCAAGAAGAATTCAGAATGTTCGATGACAGTAGTAGCTCTATTTATACTGAAAGGCCAATGGTGAAATTAACAGAAACACTTAAACATATAAGGTCATGATGAAGTAACAAACTCGAAAAACTAATACTGCTCGAACAAACAATCATCAAGAAAACTGTAAACTGTGTTCATAATTCAAGTCAATATTTAAGGTTCAGATGAAGTGAATCAGAGGCTTGAGCACTAAAGGAGACAAATTGCTTCAAAGTCAACTATTTTATATTCAAATAAAAAATGGATGTATAGCAGTACCATTGAATGGTCACAAAGAAATTAATACAACAGCGATACGATAAAAATGCAAAGAATGTATACAGATCAAATTCTGGTACCTAAAAATGGGATTTAAGGAATAACCTGGCCACCAAAGTTGAGAATGACTAGTTTCACATTGTCTGCTATCCCTAGTTCTTCCCTCACCTTTTCAACAACGAAAATTGCATGCTCATAGATTAGGAACAAAACCATCGTACGGAAAATCTCTGCAAAGGTTCATGTTGTGCTGTTGTAGTACCTCTTTTTTGGATTTATACAGCCTCCTCACAACAAGAGGCACATCAATAACATTGCGAAAAGCAGGCACTGCAAATATGCAACAGAAACGGTAAATAATTCAAAAGGAAAGATTTAGATAGGTATCTAATTAAGTTTATGAAATTGTTGTGAAATTTTATAAGAATTAACATACTTGGGCAATATCCTGGAAGGCGGATAAGGAAATTGCAACTAGAATAGTCTTCAGCTATCTGCATCAATACAATAAGTATGCAGCTGCACCTTTATCTTTGTTAAAAACATAACAAAAGTTTAAAGGAAAAGTTCTTCCCAACTTAATAATTTTACTTGACTTTTTTCTCTTTCTGCGGGGCTTTATAAAATCATTTAGTATACACCATAAATATCTAATCAGATTGAGAAACTAGATACATATATTAAATCCCAAACTAGCATCAATTTTTTAGCATAGACAATCAGCAACCCAACATTTCTCTCAAACAGCAGATACAGGAGGAGATAACTTTCTGAATGGATATTGGTGATACCTGCCAAACTATCGAACGAGAATCAGGTCCAGCAGCCAAGACATAATCCAGATAGATGATGTCCCAACTGAAATCACAAAGATACAGAAGGAGTAAGAATTATCAACACAGCTTTTGAAAATTAAGCAATCTGATTTATCTCAAGTGGTAAAATGAAGTAGTTTCTAATGGCATCATTTATGTTTAAATTTTTTATTACTAGTAAAGACTATTTGAGACAGTAGTTTCATTTGATACATTTTGTTTTGGTGGGGCACCAGTCACAAAGGGGAGATATATCCTACCCATGGTGGTTCTTCATTACAGATTAAGAAGGAAGGTTACCTGAAATTGGCCACACAAACAGAGGGTATGCCAACATCGGCTGCCACCCGACATGCAGTGGAGACGACATCAGATATCTGCATTTCTGTATCAGCTTTAGAAGGATCCACAAGATACAGTGTAATAGTGTATTCTCTTCTTGAGTGAGAATAAATGGTAAGAATAATTTATGTACCACTAAGTCAGCATTGATGGATTTCAGCCATTCTGCTTCTGTCACCAAGATACTAGCACGGGGCTTCACTGTTTCCTCAGTATACTAATATAACCAAATACAAAGAAGAACAACAAAAATTATAAAGTTGATATTATTATAGCTAATCAACTAACTGAACTAAGAAACTATGTTTCTTTACCTTTGCCAAAGTAGCAAGGGGATCAACTGTCAAAGCATCTGACTGTACAGCTCCACATTCCAAAACCACCTATTTTGAAAAAAATGGATAATCATTTATCTCTAATTTGTATGCATTATGTGCTTTCGAATAACATGAGTGTCCAGATCTGAGATTAGAATTCTAAAAAATGATAAATCTCCTTAAACGCACAACACGAACTAAATGAGTATTGATTGATGTGCTCATTTTTTGTTCACAGAAATAAACACCTATAGGGTATGATCCTAGCATTCATATCATTTCCATTTGAATGCAATACTCCAAGCATTCATTTCATTCCATAACAAACATATCCATATACAGTCCAACTAATCTAGGTCATGAACAATTCCCAATTTGAAGTGAATCCAACTATGAAGCTAACTCTGAATCAAGCTAAAAATGAATTAAACTCACCTTGCGAAAGAATAATCGAGGAGAATGCACTTCATTGGTGAAAACAAATTCAGGAGCAGCAGTAACCACATGAACATCATGACCAGCAAGGATTAGATGCCTCACCACCTATACATATACACATGAAATTGAAATTGAAATTCAAAGGTAAGTGCAATGCAAAACCCAGATAATTGAATCATGAATGAGAAATGAGGGGTTTACCTCAGCAACACGAGTTGCGTGGCCAAATCCATGACCAGTGACATAGTAAGCAAACACCATTTTCTTTGAGGAAGGAACAGCAGCACCACCATCCTGCTCCTTCATCCCCATTTTGATTGCTACCATATTATGAACAATTGCAGTGTTATATGTACTATAAATAACAACAATGAACAATAATAATAATAGTACTGAAAATGAAGAATTTAAACGGCAATGTAGTAAGGATCTAATGTTTTGATTCATTGATCTAACTAAGAAACCCTAGAATTATATTATAGGTGACCAGATCAAGAAGCAACATTGATAATTAGCAAATTCATTACCAAAAGGGAATAAGCTTTCATATGAATATAAATGTTAGACTTGTTCTTCCTTATACCTGTTAAAACTAATTTTTATATGCAAGAATTATATGACTATCCTTATAAAAATATTAAAATTTATTTTTTTCTAATTATTTTTTTTTTGTTTCTATGATATTTCCGTTTGGTAAGTCGATGGCTAATTTGCTGTGACGATATACGATTATTTTTTTTATGATATCCATTGGCCTCACAGACCAAGAACTAATCTATAGCGAATTGAAGTATTATTTAAAGATTTGTCGCTGATTACTGAATAACTGCATTCGAATCCTTGACACTTGCGAGAAGCATGGTTTAAAATTGATCCTTTTCTCGATTGAAACATTTTTTTAAACGTGATGTGAGCTTGTATATCACGTGGTGAGTGGCATAAATGTAATTATGGGAAAAGGGAGGGTGAGAGTTTTATTACGTGGCTCTGAAATTTGGATAACGCGAAGAAAGAAAACGAAAAACACAGAAGCTCACCTCAAAACCACACAGAAATGGCGACCATCTTCAATGTCACTCCAATCGCATCGTCTTCTCTTCAAAATTCGCCTTTCCTTTCTTCTTCTTCATCTTTTTCTTCTTCTTCAGCTCCCATGCACAACCGTTCACTTCACATGAAGCCACTCCACTGTGCTCCTATTCAGCAAAACTTGGTACGTCGTTCAAATTTCTTCAATCCAAATCGTTCTTCATCTTCTACCTCCTCATACTCCTAATTACATGTTTCTTAATTTTATTTAACGCAATCGCAATTTTAATTTTGTATATTAGAATTTCCTATGTGTATATTAGATTTGGTGGAAACGTGAATTTGAATCTTTACTCCAACATTGAAACTGTTAATTGTTTTTGGATGATGTTAGTATGAATGTGATAATGTGTTGTGTGTTGGTGTGAATGAATTGAAGGTTGAAGGGAGCATAATGTGTGAGCCTTGCAATGGAAAAGGGTGGTTGCTATGTGACTACTGCAATGGCCAAAAGACTAATGTCAGAGCTGAGAACAAACGCCTCTATCGAAGATGCCCTACCTGCAGAGCTGTAATTACTTCTCAACATCACTTTTCTCATCTTATGCATATGAAAACCATTCAATTTATTGGTTGCATTATCATGTTTTAATTTACACGCGCATTCAATTATATATAGGTATCTAATTGTTATATGATTATTTCTGCAAAACTCACTAGCTACTTAGATAACTACTTCTCATTACTATCACTAATGCTCATGTTATGGAAATGAGAAAGATTCAATTTGTTTGTGTTATCGATGTTTTACATGGACATTTAATTACGTACTGTCTAATTGTTATATGTTTATCCAATAGAACTATTTGATTGGACGGTTGTGTAAAACTTAACGAGAAAATGATAAATATGATAGTTGGTGTTAGTTGTTAAAATAGAATTTATAGCTTTCTTGTGTTTTTTTTTTTTTTTTAGGTTGGATATATCTTATGCACAAAGTGTAAGGTCTTCAAGTGTGTCACTTTTCCAAATTTTGATGACAGCAGTGAGGAATGAAAGGATTTGGGGACTTACTTTCAAAGTTTTCAATTCCAACTACTTGTTGGAGAGCTAAAGGAATACAAAGGTTCAATTTTATTTCTTTAGTGATGAATCATACAATGTGACTAGGACTTTAGATATATATTAGTTTAATTTGCAATTATTGTACATTTTTCCATGTTAAACTTAGTCACAGTTGTTGACTGAAGTCATAAATTAGCAGCTTAATCTAAATCTCAAGAGGAAGTTAATATGTAATTTTGTAAATTGGAAAGAGGTAAATGTAATTTGTCCTTGTTTATGTTGTTAATAATAATGATTAAACCTTAAACCTTAAACCTCAAACCTCATTTATAATAATATATAGTTCCCCGCTAATAAAATCATGGTAGGTAGATTCTGCCTTCCTTTAAATACATTACTAAATACCATAAACTCTTCTTATATATACATTCCTTCTTCTTAGGGAGAAGGTGTTTTCCTTTTTTTCTTCTAGTTTTTTAAAATCTTTGATAGATTAAATTAGATTTGATAGATAGATTACTCTTTGATTGTCATACCACCAACACCAAATTGCATATACATTACATCATTTTTTAAAGTAATAATGTAACTAAGATGAAATATATATAGCATCATCATCATCATCATATCCTTCTAAATGGATAAGCAAATCCTACATCATCATATAGCATCCATCCACATACATAAAACTATTATCTTTTCTTGATTTTTTATTTTATTTTTCCCTAAATAACATCTTTTGTTTAAACGACCGGCTATGTATTCCTGATAATGTGGACTAATGAACCAACCATAATTATATAGGGGTGTTTGATTGATCCTTAGCCTCTTAGCCCTTTGGGAATCTATTCAAGCATTCAACACTTGTTGGTTGATAATTGTTTTTATTTGTGGGGTTTTTCTTTTCTTTTTTTTTTTAAAGTCTTTTTTAGTATCAAAGAGAAATATACATACATGTTTTATAATTTTGTGTTGTTTTATAGTATGTTTTATTTACTTCATTCTCCTTCTTACATGATTTCATATATGGTGAGAGTGACCATGACCTGCTACCATCCATGCATGACCTTTCGATTTTTCATGAGAAATCAGAAAAATATATATATTGTATATGTATTTGACTTTATCTCCCTCTTTCAAACATTTTCTATGAGTAATTTATTATTTCTAACTTTACTATTTTTGTTAATAATAATATTGGAGACATATATACTCATAAACCATGTTGAAAATGACCCACTTCTCTTGTCATAAATCAGATGATTCGGGAAAAAGAATTTGTGGATTACTTATTATGGTTTAATTTTATACGTTATACTGAGCAGATCAACATACATTTTTATTGTATAATGAGTCTCATTTCATCTGATGATGATTAAAAAAAATGTGCATCAACTTCAGTTTGCATCTATTTTTATTTTGAGTATTATAGATACTTAAATATTACAGGAAGGTAAACTTTATCATTGATTTGGAAAAAAAAACTACAATTATTATTCCTTTTTTATAATTGCTCTCTACCCATTTATAAATTGTTTTCTTTGAGATAATGTACATATTATATTTTATCACTTCATTATATATAATACTCTACTGTATGAATGAAACCATTGTAGGTTTACAGTTATTGATGACAATTATAAAGGGTGGCTGCAGTAGTATTACTGAACTACATTTTTTTTTTCTCTTCTCCTCCACACACATACATAAAAACTAACACAAAAACACCCTTATATATATAGTTCCTTAATTAGCATAGCTTGCATTCATATATATGAAGTAACATATATAATTACTCTTTTATATATATATATATATATTAAACTAAGGGAAATTAAGCTCCTTCATTAACTTTTCTTGGCTATGAAACCACAGCTAATGGATTTCTCCCTTCACTGATTGGCATGAAACTTACTCTTTTCTGCATGCAAGTGTCCCAAAAAAAAAGGGAAATTATTAGTGCTTTCAAACTTTAATTTTATATATTCTAAGCACTGATATATAAATATAATTTAATATTATTAGACAAAAAGTCGTTACATAATGCATGCAATTGCGCCTAAAATAATAATTTTTCTTCTAACAACTCCTTCATAGATTAATGGCCATATATATATATGGGGATTCTGGATCAACACGTACAAAAGATTTGTAATTTTTCTTTTAAGATGCTTGCTTTAAGTTATGTGGAAGATAATAATTATTTAGAGCAAAAACAACAAAGATTGAAAAGGACATTGTAACAGGGCTCGAATCTTATTTGACGTAACTAATTAAAATAATTTGAATGGATTAATATTAATTAATGTTCAATAAACTCTGCTAATATATGGCCACTAACTATGGATATAATTGAAAAGTTTAATTTGAATGGTTATTGTTCAAATGAAACACACACAGACAAATAATAATTGGTTTGAAAATTGCTAAAACAATAGATACCTAAGTTCCTAATCCACCTGCCAAACAATCTTTATGGATAAATAATAATGTTTAAGAAGAAGAAGAAGGTACATTACTATCAACTACCATACGTACTTTCCAGTATGCACACTCCTCTTGGGAAAAAAAAATAATTATAATTAGTATTATTCGGAAACTACTAAGAATTAATAAGGAATCCCTTGTTAAATAATGACTACAATTTATTTAATTTGATTAATAATCAAATATACTTATTAATGTCATCAAGGTAGAACTCTATAAAAGAACTCGTTTAATTTACAGTTATAAATTCATAGATAAACTTGATCATCACTTTAAAATTCAAAGATCAAATTATTATAACTTCTATATATATAATGATTATTCTTCAAGTAATCTCACCAACTTCTTTTTTCTTTACTTTGACCTTACGAGTTTAATTACTTAAAGTAAGTGTAAAATTTTTCCTCAAACAAGGTAAATCAAATCAGCATGAATATACACATTTGTCAATGACAACAAAAATGATTATTGTATGTCTTACTTATATATAAATCAATAAATATATAAAAAATAATTCTTAATGATTTATTTGGAAATCTTGTTAGTTGCAAAGAGAAAAGTCATATCTACTTTCACTTGTTTATTGCTATCTTTCAGAAAGAGGAGTGATGATAGGTATACTCACTTCCAAATTGATAAGTCACCCACATGCACTAACAAAATTATTGAGTAATTAAATAACAAAAAACAAATTATTTGAACATATAATTTATCAATATTTTTAAGGTATCAATGAATTTTATGGTGGTAAATAACATTATATGACTATATCATTTTGTAGCTAATAAGATCAAGTTTGTTTTAAATTTTGATGTAACTACTAATTACCTAAACCATTATAGATTAATATGAAATCAAAAAACCAATGTTAAATAAGTTTTATGATTAGTTTAGTATAAACCATACCTGAGGTGCCTTTGTATTATCACCAACTCTGTTTCTTTGAACCTTCCAATGAACATGGTGGTCCAACATCACCACTTCTTCAGCATCTTCCTCAATAATCTCATCTATGTTCTTGTTTTTGTTGATGATGTCACCATTGGCAATGCACAAACCCATGATCCTCTCTCCTGCTTCAACCTCATCTTTGCTCCCTTTGATCAGCTTCTCCACTTCTGCCTTTGGGAGCCTCAACTTCAGCCTCAAAGGCTGCAATTGCGATTGCGGTTGCGATTGCGACTCTGTTACCATTTTGGTCTGCTTCATGATTGTGAGATCAGAAGCAGACCTTCTAGAAAGGGCCAGGCTTTCGAGCCTGTCCTTTGCACTCATGTTGATGACCCCAGAGCGCACCCTCCTGGGTGCTACTGAGGACTCCTTTGGAAGCTCAACAAGGAAATACAGTCTCTTAGGCTGTAATTCCTGGTTTGCTTCCAAAGGCTTCGCCCTTACACCGTAATGCTTGACTGCCTCTGACTCGAGAAGAACAAGACCAGGGTGGTTCTTTAGAACTTCACTTGCTCTCACCGGTGCCTTGATCTTGAAGGTTTCTCCATCAATTTTCATCACCTTTGTGGTTTTCTTCCCACCCAAGCTATTTCCCATTGTTGAATTCTTGTGATTGGGTTTGGGTTTTGGATTTTTTCAGCTATGATGAGAGTTTGTGACTAATGGCACTCCCAAAGAGCAAGCAAATTTGGTCTTTTAAGGGTCCATAATATAATGATTATGATAATCATACTATTCCTAATTATAATAATATAACAACAACAACCATTTTTTTTACATCTAAATTAATGTCTATATTAGAATTTAGACACCAGTTTAAATTTAATACAAGAAAATAATATAAGAGTTTAATTTTGATGCACTGAAAGTGTAAAATGTTTTACACAGTTAACCAATCATATTAATGCATTTATATGACTTTAGAAATAGTGAGTTTGAAAATTAATTACTTTTGATGATGATTACAGTGATACCTAATTGAATATATGTATAAAACTCTATTATATTCATGAATATAATAGGCAATTTACCATCTAATTGTTAATCGTTGAAGATGGATGAAAGTGAGACATTTGTTTAGATGTATAAATAGTATTTAGCTAATAATAATAATGATGACCCAATTTGAATTTGCTCAAGAGAATGGTCACAAGACACCAAAAGGTGTAGGCTTTCACGTGAGAAATGGTGGTTGTGAGATAATGACATTGTTTGTGTTTGTGTGGGTGGTTGTGGATTTTGGGATCATTAGTTAGTCAACAAAGAAGGCATACTTTGAAAACAGGACAAAAGCTTTTGACAACAAGTACCTCATCATAAAACTCTAAACTAAGTTTAATTTTAATTAATGTTTCATAGAAAACAGGAAGATAAAAAATAAAATAAAAATTGTTGTTACCAGACATGGTTGCTATAGTATAGTGCTGTATTTAGGGGCCTTGTCCTTTGCTTATTATTTGTTTCTGTTTTTCAACCACCATGCCATGATCTTCAACGTTAGGCCCCAATTGGTAGATTATAATAACAATGTATAAATATTTTTGAGAAATCATATACATAGATAATCCAAATGTTGTCAAGTATAAATATAGACATTTTTTTAATGAGTTCACATGCAAAACTATTCTCTGTACTCTTCTTTAGTATATTAGTTTTTTTTTAAAATTATTTATAATATTTTCTAAAACAGCACGTTAAAGATTAATCTATCATAAATATGAACTTTTTATTTAATGGTTTGTAACTTTCTTTAGTATATATTAGTTAGAGTAAACATTCTTCCCGATTTCCGAATTTTTTCGTTTCGGACTTAGCACGCCTTAATGAATCGAAACCCCTAGAACGTAACGACCCTTAACCTTGTGCTCTAATTATGAAGTATTGGGTTCAAGTATACATAAATTTGAAATAGTACAGATAACATATATAAGTGTGTATCAATTTAATATATATCAGATAAAAATAGTACAAATAATATCATTTTTAAAATTAAAAAATGTTGGTTTGGATTTTGTCATGTCTTGGTTTGGTTTTTGTCATGTCTTCAAGGATGAGTGACTAACGGTAATCACGGCGCGGATTAAAGGGTTCAAATATTTATAATTATGTCAAAGTTTGGCATTTATGTGACTTGATGATTTTGACTTTTTCTTGGTAAGGTGTATGTGAAACAAGTGCAAGGTGGGTTCCATCTTTGGGGTAGTTAAAAAGCGAATTTAAATTTTCTAAATAGAGAAAATCAGTAAAATGATCCTTGAAAGCTATGAAAAGAATTGTTGAAGAGTGATTCTTTTCTTAGTCTCCAATAATTATTTCATTATTATTTGGTCCACTAATTTATACCCATATGAATGATTTTTTCCAATAAAGAATAGGATATGTGTGCTGTTATTGGTTATTTTCTTCAAAGCTCATAAAGATTGAGACTATATAGTCAACAAATGTGAATTGTAAATGATGTGTTTGAACTTTAACTAACGAGAGAAGATAAAGTCTAAAACTATAATCCAAAGTGACAATAGGCTGATCTAATTAGAAGTGGTACTATGATGTCAAAATTGATGCTGTAGAAAAGAGGTCAATTTTTCTTGTTTTCTCATTGTGTTTATACTTTATAGTTATGTCTGATTCCATGCATGGTCATATATTATTGATGTTGTTATATGACTTTAGTTGATCTGAGGAAGCTTATTACAAAAGTACCAAATTGCCCTCCCTGGCCCCAAGAATCAGAAAGAATAGTGAGGGAAAACAAATGCAGTAGCAATAAATTAGAGCCATGACTGTATTCTCATCTTCTGCAATAATGTTTTCTTTTTCTTTTTCCTAATTAAACCTTACTACTCATAATTGTGGGAATTAGTAGGTGGTTTGTAAAGAAAAAAAATGATAAAACATTATGACTCAAGTTATATCCCTTAAATTCTAATATTTAATTTAGTATTATATTTAAATTTAATAAGAAACGTACAAACAAATTATTCTTAACAAGAGATTTATGATTACTTCTCGTAGTGGTAGAACATAAATTTGTAGGATCGAAACATAAGGCTATTGTAAATCTCCTTATTCCAAGGTTTTTTCTTCTCGTGTAAGGAACTTTGATACTCAAATCAATAACCATCTAAGAGGTATTAGAATTAATTGATTAAGATTAGAATGAGATATCTTTAGGAATATTATCCCTATTTATAAAGTATTAGATAGTTGAGATCCGATATAATCCTTTCTTATTTTACTGAGATATAATTTATGTTCTATTATATTGCCTTATTGTTAATGATAAACGTGGCCTATTGGGTCAATCCATACTAGGTATAAAATTAATTTTCTTAATTTATAGGTAAATTTGAGAGCGTAATACATAAATTTAACCAGGAAGATACAAACCTTTTCCTATCAAGAACAATTACGAAAGTGAGTTCCCTGGTCTTTACTTTTCAGAGAAAAATACATACAAAGTGGAGCATAAATAAGAAATATTACATTATCATATATCATTCATTGATGGTGAAAACTCATGTGAAGTTTATTCAACTGGCTATTCTTTCATTCATTTTCACTAGTTTGTGTCAATGCTGAAACATCATTTTGGACATTTTCTTCATCCAAATTCAATTGGTTCTCCTTCTTGTTCTTATTATTATTATTATTATCACGTAGCTTTGCAAGGTCATAAGAAGCATGCAATCCCACAAGCAAGTAATACACAATCAAAATGGCAGTCCAAAATCCAAACCTCTTAAACGAATCCAAATCCAAAGAACCAAGAAGGAAAATGTTTATTCCAACAGAAGCTGATGGCAAGAATGGCACCAATGGAACACCCCAAACCTTAGGCTTCTTAGCAATGGGAAGAAAAATCCAAATCCCCACTGTTCCCACAAACCAAAGAGGAACCGTTACAGCATAACCAATCCACCCTTCAGTTCTAGTCCAGTAAATAGCAGAGGCAACAGAGGAACCAACAATGAGACTAATGCAAAAACAGAACTTCGCGACGTTAGAATTCGTTGTAACTCCCTCGGCGAAGTAGCGGCGAACCAAGAGGGCTATTGCCACCAGGGAGAAGAGGAAGAGAGTTGAGACTGAAAGGAGGTTCGCGAGAACCTCGAGGCTTGTGAAGAAGGTGATGATTGCTGTGGCCAAAAGCATGATGCATGTTGCATTGATGGGTGTTCCGGTTCTTGGATTCACACGAGCTAACCATGATGGTAACAAATGAGTTCTTGCAATGTGTGTGAGGTACCTGTTACAAGCACAAAGAAACAAAGAAAGAAAGGACTCACTACAATTTTGTTAGATAAATCATCAGTTAGTTTTAGAGATTTGCTTTAAACTTCCCCTCAGTGTAAGTTTATCTTTCTTTTTACTTGCTTTTAACTGAAAATGAGTAAATCAAGAATTGCTGAACCAATGGATAAACTAAATTGCAATCTGAATTTGAATTTGATATGGTAGGGACTTTTTAACCGTTAATCTTTATCATATATTAATTTTATAATTAAAATCAATTAAGATCAACGACTAAAAGGTGATAGAATACGGTATATCTCACTTTTTAAGGTATACCAAAAAATTTTCCTATACATTTATTTTCACGTGAAGTTTATAGCTAATTTTAGTTAAATTATTTAATATATTTGATTAAATTATTATTTAATATTTTTCAATTAAAGCTATATTAAGTGTGTATCAAAAATCAATTACCAATAAAATTCATGTTAAATTACAAAATATACGTTAAAATGACTTAAGTCATATATATTCCTACGCTAATATTTATAATTGATTTAATAATTAAATTTTAGTATTTAAGTAACATTTTTGTGTCAACCGTCAACTATTAACCTCACAAAAAAAAACAAATATAAGAAAGTCTACCATCTCCGCACTTTTACATGTTACTCTAATCTTGTATGCTTACATTATTAAGCAAAATTTTAAATACATTATTCATCAAATCATTTAAACGAAATAACTATAAAAATCAAATTAATCTCAATTTATGTGCATATATACATAGAAACAAACAAATTTTAGCTCCACTCCAATAAAAAATACTCTATGAACAAATAAAACATTTTTTTCACGTGAAAACCACATGCAATTATCTTTAAAACATTGTTACAAGAAAATATCATAACCTAATTTAAATCCTAACACAAAGAAGAGTAGTACCTTGCTTGTCCAACAGCACCAACAAGAAGAACACTGATCATCCCTTTGATAGCTCCCACCGCAACAATGTACTTACCCCATCCCATCCCCGCCGCCTCAAACGCCACCGAAAACGCAGCGTTCTCATCAACTTCGCTATACTTCTGCATCAGACACAACGTAACCGCCATCATGCAATAAATCACCGTAATCATCACCATCGATCCAATTAGCCCGATCGGTATATCCCTTCCTGGATTCTTCGTTTCTTCCGCCATCGTTGAAACCGCATCGAATCCGACGTAAGCAAAGTACAAAACCGCCGCCGATTGGAAGATCCCGCGAGCTCCGAAAGGGGCAAAATCGGAATAGTTTTTCGCATCGGCTTTGGTTAGGCCTGCAACTACGATGAAGA
>JASCZI010060419.1:110649-124039 GCA_036250425.1 Stylosanthes scabra
CGAAGATCCTTTGGTGCTCGAGATTGCGAAGATGGAGACGGCGATGAGGAGGAGAACGGCGAGGGGATCGAGGTCGTTGTAGTTGTGAGGGAGGGATTTGACATGGATGAGGAATTTGTTGGATTGCTGGTTGCAGAGGGTGGCGAAGTAAGAGGTCCAGGAGCGGGCTACGGCGGCGGCGCCGATGATGTATTCAAGGATGATGTTGCCGGCCGCTATGAAGGATATGAAGTCGCCAAGCTCTACTCTCAGGTATGCAAAAGAACCACCTGATCATAATAAGCACGTGAGAAAAACCAATGTAACTGTAATTGTATAGCAACTGCAAAACCGTTTCAAAATAACTACTTTCTGCATTAATAAGATTGAATGAATATGCAGAATGTTTTGAATTATGCTGCATATATGAGTATTTTGAGGTAGAATAATTCTAGATACACGTTAAAATTAGTCATCAAAATCAGCTAACAAATTAGAATACATGTAAAAGTAATTCAATTTTATATGTACTTATACATAAATATTATCTGATTTTGATGCGGAAATAATTAAATAGTATTTTTGATATTTTTTTTCTAGTTCAAGTCCATTTAAATTGGTCCTGTTAAGTCAAAATGTAAAAATTAAGCTATATAAAACAGATCTGATTTTTTATTTAAGAAATAATAAACTAAAAAACTTGAACTTAATGCTGCTAAGTATAGTAAATTAATTGCAAAAATTGAAATGAAAACATGAAAAATGAGTAAAAAAAAAGAAAAACGAAGAGGAAGAAGAGGAGGAGAAGGAAATGATGATGATGACAGACTATGATGATGATGATGTATGAAGAATAGAAATGTAACCAAAGAAGAAGGAAGGAAGGAAGAGAATTGGAATAAAAAAAGTAAGATGATCTTGGACAGTAAAATAGCTTATTCATGTAGTTTATTGAAAAGTTTTATACAGTCAAATTAATGATTTCTTGACTTTGGAATAAAACCATAGTTTTTTTTTTTTTTTTTGGTGTCGTAAAACCATAGATTGAAATGTAAGCGATATTTTAGAGACATACCTGCGACAGGAATTTCAACAGCAAATTCAGTGTAGCAAAACACAGACAACAATGCAGAAATCCCTGATATAACATAGGACAACACAACAGCTGGTCCCACATTGTTCCTAACCTCAAGTCCTGTTAGCACAAAGATCCCTGACCCAATCACACTCCCCATTCCAAACCATATCAGGTCCCACCAACACAGTGTTCTCTTCATCTCATGCTGGCTCTCTTTCTTTGCCTCAACTAACTCCACTTCCTCCATTGACCGAGCCATCATTCTCTTCACTAATCTTGATGGGGTGTTCATGATTGCTCTTCCATAGTTAGAAAAACTCTCAAATGACTCTAACTTTATTGGATTATTGCTTCCATTTTCATCCATTCTAGTTGAGGAAAAACAAAACAAGATTATGATACAATGATCATTATTGTTATTACACAAAAACACTAATTAAATGATCATATATTCTTTACCTCTTTATTAGTAAGAGACTTTGCACTAAAAAGATGAATGGAGAAGGAAAAACCAAACTCTTTGTTTATGTCTTTCACTTCATTCAATGTACAATTTACAAATACAATAAAGAGGAATGCTCTATTATTGTCCGGCAATAGGTAACCATAAAACAAAAGGAGGATAACAGTTTCTTTCTTATGTATCGAAACAAAAACAACCTTTTGCCAAAGTGAAAGGAATCTTTTGGGTACATCCCATAACGTAGAGACAAAACATAAATTTGATAATTTTCAATTCAAGTCCAAATGAAAAACACTAGCTATAGGAATAGTAAAAGTTTATAGATATGGAGCACTTCACTTGAAAAATCAAACTTGTACCATGGATAATATCACTTGTAACCAAATTGGAGAAGTTAGAGACTTTGTTAGATATGTTTTTCTGTTTTAAGCAAGGCTTCTTCTTCAGGAGATAAAACATCAAAGCACAATCTTTATTACAAATTCATACATACATACATCAAACATCTTTCACTTTTCTTAATTTATTACCACTTCAGATTCTCCAAAATAAACATAAAGACACACACATGATCAAACATTAACACGGTTTCTCATCATCATCCACTTCTTCAATTTTGCCATTCTTATTGCAGTCGTGACATAGATCCAATCAGCTACATCTTCCGCCCTTCTGAAGTAAGCATGCCTCCAAGTTTTCTTGAACCACAAAGTCCCAATAACTCCCCAGAACCCACTTGCAAAGCCAGCTGCAACCACAAAGTAGAACAACCACTTTTCCAACTTATCTTTTTTGCTGTCTTCATCTTCAAAGTCACCATTCCCTTGAACTTGATGTGAATTGCCACATATGTTCGGTAGAGGAGATCCACAGAGATACGGGTTGTCAGCATAACTTGATGGATCATAAGTTGAAAACTGGGTACTTGTGGGAATTGGTCCAGAGAAATTATTGTGTGACAAATTTAACTGACTCAGTGATGTTAAGCTTGACATGCTGCTTGGAATTGTGCCTGAGAATTGGTTACTTGAAACATCAAAGCATTCAAGTGATTTCATATCCCCAATCATGTTAGGAAGCTCTCCTATCAAATGATTGTTTGATAGGTTCAAGCTATGCAATCCATGGAGCAATGTTATTCCTTTTGGAATGGAGCCAACCAAATTATTCTCGGACAAGTCCATCATGACTACAAACTCCAAGATTCTGATATAGTCACGTTCACTTCCTTTTATGACTTCTATGACATCCTCAACTTTCCAACCCATTAGACGTGCAGGACCGGAATTACCAACAGGTGAAGTAGGAGACAAAGTGGGGCTCCGAAGAGTCATTTCTCTAAGATTGCCTATGCACCAAGGTATTGAACCGTTTAAACTGTTTCGAGAAATATCCAGAATTTGAAGTGATGATAATTGGCATATCTTTAAAGGAATGCTACCACTCAGCATGTTTTGCCGCAACCTTAGAATTTTTAGTGAGGAAAATGCGTTCACACTGCATGATGGGATGGTACCAGAAAGTTGATTTTCTCCGAGATCTAGGATCAACAACTGCTTCAAATTTCTCACAGACGCTAGAAACTTTCCATGGAGGCTGTTATTGTTCAAATGCAACCATGCCAAAGAGGAAAGATTTCCAAATGAGCTTGGAATAGCCCCTGAGATTTTGTTTGATGACAAATTTATTTCTTCCCATACTTCGTTATCTTTCCAACAATCTGGGATTTTACCAGATAGTGTGTTCTTTGAAAGGTCAAGGACACTCAGCCAATAAACTTGGCACAATGATTTTGGAATTGAACCATTTATGAGGTTACTTCCAAGAAGCAAGTAAGCCAAAAAGGGCATGATCTGACCAATATTTTTAGGAAGTGAACCACTGATTTGATTATGGGAGAGATTCAAATACTGCATTTCTGAGAAAATCAAAGGCCAACTTTCTTCCAACGTTCCATCCAAATTGTTTGAAGATAGATCCAAGTACCATAGTTTCACAAGTTTTTGAAAATCAATACATATTCTCCCATCTAGTTTATTTCTTGAAAGATCAAGCCTCTCTAGATTTACAAGTTGATTAAGTCCCTTAGGAATGGAGCCATTCAAAAGATTATTTGAAAAATCGAGGCCAGTTAAATTTACGAGTTGATCAAGACCCGTAGGAATGGTTCCAGTGAAATTGTCATTTGAGAGATCAAGATCATATAAATTTACAAGTTGCCCAAGATTTTGTGGAATGGTTCCATTCAAATAATTATTTGACAGGTCAAGATCTTGTAAATTTATAAGTTGCCCAAGATTTTGAGGAATGGTTCCCTTTAAATTACTATGCGAAAGATCCAGAATTTGTAAATTTACAAATTGTCCTAACCAAGATGGAAAATGATCATCAAATTCATTTTCACTCAAATCAAGAAACTCCAAATCATGTGTTATGCAAGTAGACAAATAATCATTGTATCCAATTGATTCTTTTCGAAGCCTGTTTCTTGATAAATATAACTCTTTTAAGTGACACATATTTTTCAAAATGGATGAAATGGAACATTCCATGAATGTTAAGTTATTACTTGAAAGACCGAGGTAGACAAGTGTCTTTAACTCAACAAACCATGATGGAACTGAACTGAAAGAGTTGGAAGAAAGGTCAAGGGACTCAATGCTAGTCATGTTTTGTAAAGCATTAGGAATTGGACCCTGGAAGTTATTAGATCGAAGAAAAAGATGCTTAAGTTTCTCAAACTTGTGAAACGACCAAGATGGAAGAGAGTGAAAATTGTTGTCAGAAAGGTCCAATAATTTAATGGAAGTTGCATTTTGGAAAGCATTTGGAATCGGGCTATGAAGCCAACATCCTGAAAGACCAAGATACTCAAGTTTCTTCAAGTTACCAAACGAAGATGGAATTGATGAAGAAAGATTGTTCCCACCAAGATCAAGATGCACAAGAGATGTCATGTTTTGTAAAGCAGCATCCAAAATCGACACAGTAAGTTGATTATTAACCTGATGTAGGAACAAGAAGCAACTTTGTCAACTCCACCAATTATTAACCATCCAATCAAGTAATAAGTTGCGACAAATAATACCTTTAATGAATCGAAAGCAAAGCTCAGGTCGAGGTGTTCCAGCAGTGGCAGTTGAGAAATCCAATTGATGTTGCTATCTGCTGAAAATTCATTCCCACTCAGATCAAGAAAGTGGAGGTTGGTGAGATTTCCAAGATTGCTGGGTATTCTGCCGCTAAAACCAGCTTCAGAGAGATACAGATATCTCAGGCACTGCATAGAACCAATGAACTTGGGACTCGAATAGAAATGATTTCCAGTCAAGTCTAAATGAGTCAAGTATTTGAGTTCCAGCAGCGATGAATCAACATTCTCAGCTTCTAAATATTGATTGTATAAAAGGTAACAATCGTCGTCATCATCACTCATAAACCCATTTTCTTCAAACAAGAGGAAGTGGGAGTCTGGATGTAATTTTAAAAAGGATCTCCAGCATTTTTTATAAGGAGTGGTGAGATCAAGCATGACAACGTGACCAGTAACGTTGTCGCAGCCTATACCTTCCCACCGGCAGCAGTCATGACCATGCCAGGAAGAAAGCAAGTTTGATGAATCATTCAGTGATGCTTTGAACTTCACAAGAGCTTGCCTCTCTCTTTCAAGACATGGAGGATAGTGTATGAGAGTAGTAGTTGAATTTGCACAATTGCATAACACAGCAATTTCAACCACAAGTACCACTACTGCGCATTCAGCAATGTTTAGGTATGTAATTCCCATTTTGAGTGGAATGGAATAGAGATATTTAATTTGTTAGTGATGATGGCTTTCACTTTTCACTCCACTCACTCAACCATATTATATATACACATACTGATGTTGATGGGCAAGTCATGAATGGGGATTACTTTCTTGGAAGCATGATGGAATGAATAATCAACCCCCGCTTTACGTTCCAAGAGTCTTGCATGTATGTGGTTAAGTTCCAGTCTCCGATGCTTATCTTAGCGTATTAAAGTCTTGGGAGGTTTTTGCAGGTTCTAATTTTCCAAGAGCAATAAATAATACGCGTGGAAAAAAATCATTATGTAGATGGATATATATTCTCAGGTTTTCTTGCTTCATAAATACGGCAAAAGAAGTAGCAATCACAGATGGGGTGCCACTCTTTAATTTGTTTTCATCTATCTCTGCATGCTCCCTTCACCCAATCACTCACCTTTTCTTGCGTCCAAGCAATGATACTAATACGGACACGGGACACGACACGCCACGCGACACCGCGACACATGATTTCAAGTCATATATTATCATAATCTTCTGGGGATTCCAAGAATGCAAGCAGGAAATTATTGTCTTCAAGGTCCAAGAAACTGCATCTTAATTAACTAGATTAGTTTAGGATTTTGTATAAAATTATTTAAGGTCTATGATGAAAATATCAATGTGTTTTCTAGTGAACATATTGATTCTTAACTATTGATTTGTGCTATTAAAATCTGATGTGTAATTAATGCTATCATTATAAGAGTGATAAATTTCTAAATATGACAATATTCTCACTAGAAGACACTTAAATATCTTTATAGTAGAATTTTTCATTATTTAATTAGTAACACCAGGAAATAATGAACTGAATTGATTATTCTATTTAAAAAAAGTTTGTTATTATATTAAAAAGAAAGTCTTATTCAATATCGATCATGCTTCATAACATAGTCATCAACCATAGTCAGAAGAAAAAAGAAAGGCAGGGGGAAAATCACTTCAAGAACCTACTACCACCAGTCCAAAATTAATTACACACCGGAATTAAAAAATGATTGTTGAAATATCTTGGTTTTAGATAAATTAAATTGACTGTACATAATTACCCCCATTAACTGTTTTCATCCTCCTAATAGTAATACACTTCTTATTATACATATTTAGTTTATGAAAAGGTAAATGAATATCTATTAATACACTAATTGTTTTTTCCCCCAAACGTAGACTCCAGAATTTTGATTACATATTTTATATCACCGAAATTGGTCTACCTTTATCTTTTGATTTTAAAAGTTAAACCGTAAATAATAATATTTTTTTAAAAATGCATACCAGAATCAAATAACATTTTTTCCCAAAACCATTTTATTAATAATAAAGATATAATGAGCCTAATATTAAGATATACACAAGCAAAAAATATTATATATATATAAGAAATATAAAATGTTATATTAGAATCTTAAAATAATAAGGATAAATAATGTTAATTTTATACTATACATATTAATATTTATGACTGTTAATAAGGTGTAACTTAAATAATATTTGATAAAAAATATTACAACAATGTTAGAATATCAACCAATAATTTATATTGAATATTTTATTTTTTTAGGTTTCAGATATTTTGTTAATAGATTTTGGATGTTTTATTTTTTTGGTTGATTATTGGTTGTTTACGTTTCGGATGAATGGACGTCTTATAAACAATGGGTACGGATGTTCTATTTTTTGTTAGCTAATTTGTTGCTTAAAAAATATCGATTATCTATATTTTTCAAATTCTTAATTTTTATGAAAAAAAAATGCTTTTTAAAGTTTATAGCACTAAAAAAAATGATAACTCTAAACACTGTTTGAGTCTTAAAAGAGAAAAATAGCAAGCTAATGCGAATCTAACGTTATTAGACTTTATTCCAGCGCAGACATATATATATCTTCTGCTACTTAATTCAACATTATTTTGAATAAAATGGGAACTCAATAATTGAATTATCAAAGATGGTGTTGAATGTTGATGTATGTATATAATAATAGGTCTTATTTTATTTTATTGGGTCAAATCAAACACAAAGGCGAGATAAATAAAGGTTGCAAATTATCCAAATCCAAATCCAAATAAAAAATAAACAGCAAAAATAATTACCCAAAAGAAGAAGAAGAAGAAGGAGGAGGAGAAGGAAGAATGGCTAGCGTAGCTTCAGCTTCCGCTTCCCCAGGTAGACGAACGCCTCCTCCCGCCGCCGATTCCGGTAATTCCAACCCTCACTCTCCGAAGGTTAGTCTCCGCTTCTTTTTTACGCATGTGCCATGCACGTGCCTCTGCAATTTCTTCTTTCTCTTTCATAACTATCTGAGGGTTTTGTTTGGGTTTGGTGAATTGAAGGTGGAATCTGGCACAAACAATGGGGTTTCTCATACTGAAGATAACAAACCTGACTTGCCTGATGAACTTGAGTATGTTCTCATACTGAATTGGTTTCTAAATAGTTTTATTTATTTGTGTGTTTTTTGGGGGATTCAATTTTGTTTGGAGATCTTGGACTGTGAATTTGTTTCAGCTGTGTTGTTAACTTGTTATCATCATTGACAACATTGAATATTTGAAGTTTGCTATTATTCTCTGCATTTGTTTGCAATGTAATTTTTTGAGGAAGATGATGGCCATGCCTCACCTCAAATCAAAGATAGTATGCCCCTCAAACAAATAAATAGGAAAAATTAATGGATGATGAGAAGTATGATCCCGGCTTCTCGACTATGTTTTGGGCTGATAGGTTGGTGTGAAAGTGGATGCTCCAATCTGCTCAAGGAAGATCTTTCCTAGCACACTTGGTGCGGCTGAGCTTCGGGTTGCCATGGCCTGGGTTTGGAGTTGGTCTAGTCCAAGGAACTATCTAGCTAGCAATGCACAAACACTAGAAAACATTGCCCGGCTAAATTTCACATAGTTTATCTGGAAGATAGAGGGTGAGCCTTAGTGCGACAGATTAGGTTGTTCACTTCGGTCTTGAGGTTATAGGTTTATATCCTAGAGACAATCTTTCTAATTGTAGGGATGAGATTTGGATACATGTATTCAGTTACAGAGCTAGTACTTTGCCCGATATGTAAGGTACAAAAGCTCGCTTCCTATGAAGTTATCTAAAAGAGTTCAATTTCGCCAATGTACCACTTATATTGTCAGAGTTTATTCTGCATCACCCTTTATTCGTTTTTTGGAATAGAATGCCCTCAAAATATGTGCCTTATATTTTAGCAGTCATAGCGATTTGGAAGGACCTCTTTTGTTTGCTGCTAGATATTTTCCCAGATGAAGATAATGTACCCTATTCCTCGTTTTCAGTCATTTGGACAGCACACAGTGCATTGAGAGGTTCAGAAAACATGATGCTGAATATACTCGTCGATTGATGGCAAAATATTTCTCTGGGAAAACAGCATTTGGAGGTATGCATTATAGCCATTTATAGGAATGTGCAAATCACTCTCTTTATATGCAACATAAGATGCTCGCTTTCCCTTCTAGATCTCTGACTAGTATGACAGATTCGTAGTATTTAACCAGTTAGAATCCATTGTACAGCGTATACCTTGGTGAATATTATGAAGCAGTTCATATAATTTCAATTGTTTTAAGTTGTGGTTTTATATTACCGGCACTTCATAAGTAACCTCTACTTGAACATGATCCAACCGTGCATAATCTCCGCTTCGCCTGTAGTTATATTTATTCCTAATTTTCATAGTTAAGTAGAGAATTTGTCTTGAAAAAACAAAAAGAAACTTGGAGTGTTTTTTTTTTTGTCTATAATATTGTGATGAATATATAGTAGTGAAGTAAAAATAGAAATTACAAGTATCGTTGATGTCATATTAAGACTAACCGGATGAAATACTGTAGTATTGTATGAAAACAGCAGCATGTTGTGATGATGTAACTCGGACTATTTTATCATTTGTTAATTCATATTTATACATGGTCCAACCAAGTTTATGTTATCATATGATCATTTGCATCTAAAGGTAGGGTAAAACAAGATAGAACCTCGTGCTTTATTTCTAGCCAAATTTGTTTCATAAGGCTTTAATTTATTTTATATGCTGAAAGATAAGCTATAACTTGCGCAATAATCCAGTTTCAGGTGATAGTAAATATATTTGTTTGCAGGCAACAAATTATTCGACGAGCAAATAACAATAGGGGATGAAGTTATCAAGTCAAGCAGGTAAAAGCATGTGCTCTGCACTGCACTGGAACATGTTCAATGTTCAAGAAATTGGACTTTGCTAATGACATGTTTGTTTAGGTTGCCTTGTTTCTGGTCGTATACGGATCCTGTTGTAGGCATCGAAGAGCAATGCAGCAACGGATCTACTACCATCCCGAATGGGAAGCACATGCCGAAGAAGCTTTGAATTTGGATGGAGAAGCATGACAACAAGGAATATGCTGTCACGGCAAACATCATGCAAATCAAGGCATCATCATGAAAAGGAAAATTATGGTGCTTGTGACCCTGAAAAGATGGTTATGGCCTCAAAACCATCAATTTCTGTGCCCATAACAAGGTTTCTGGGCCATGGTTTTTCTGAGGTTATAATTATGTGTAAAGGGCTACTACCATTCATATGATTCAATATACTGAACAAAGTAATTAAGCCCTTTTTTTCTATTTCAGTTTTACATTGTTTGTCCACTATTAATTTGTCTGTGAATCTGTGATATGTTAATTATTATATGATGTCCCTAACTCAGTTAAAAGAAAAAGATTAGTCAGTTCCTAACATAAGGAGCCTTATTATTGTCTGAAGTCTCAGTTGACTTTCTAAAATGTGCTATTGAGGGCATGAGTTTGAAGGTGTATTTTATTTTTTGGAAAAATGGATGATTAATTACTCAAAGTAGTTAGGTTAGATTATTGTCTCAGTTTAATCTAATTAGTTTTGGAAATTGGCGAGTCATAATATTTTTTCCTAATAGAGATAAAGAATAAGGATTAGTTTGTGCTTAACTAGTTTTTAATTAGCAACTTATACCTTCTATAACAAAAATGTTATTTGCACATAAAAATTCAGCTACCAAGTATTTATGTATATATACATGTATTGTTTAAGTTATTTCCAATGTGTATTTTGTATTTCAACATGTATTTATATTAAAGACTGATTTGGTGGCTGAATTTCTGAATTTTGGTGTGCAAATAGCATAACTCTACCTATAATTACATGTCTATATATAGCATAGGTGTTGCATGGTTTTAATATGCTCCAGCTTCTGAACTCTGAAGTACGCTATGCATGCAATAGAGTAGAGTCCTAAAGAATTAGATTGAATTCAGACAATAATTACAGTAAGATTTCTTCATAATTTACAAAGGGTCTTGTTTATCATTCAGTAAAGTAAAAGATGAATTTCTCTACTTAACAGAAGACTTCAAAAATGGATTAGAAGGCCGACTTGTTGGTTTCACCAAACTTGCCTCCGGCTTGTTATTTGACTTCTTTAATGATTGTTCATGTGAATGAGAACGAGAAGGAGCATCCAGCTTCCCTGCTTTCTTACTTGTTTCATGTTCTACATGCTTTGCCTTCACAGTTTCATTCCCCGTTGCATTTTCGCATGTATTTGCTCCTTGAGTTTTGTCTTTCTTGATGAATGATGGAGCAGATAACCTTGGTGGTGATGACGACACTGACATAGTTACTGTTTTTGAGGCTTCGGTTTGAATTGGAGTCTTGCTTCTGCTAAAGGAAGGATCAACTGCGACGGGCGGAACACGGTTTTCGATGGGTTTTGTTTCTGTAGTTTTGTTCTTCATCTCATTGAGTAACCTTTCCTGTTTAAAAAGAAATGCAGGAATCAGAGGGTAAGGATGACATAGTAAATCGATTATGTCGTTTTCCACTGTGTGTTGTTAGAATGTAAGAAGGGTTACCTCCAATATGCTGCTAAACCTCTCAGCCAAGTTTGGAAGCTTGAGAGCAGTGACGAGTTTTATTGCGCCATTCATTGATTTTTCCAGTGTCAAAAGCTTCACAAGTTCAGTAGCACGCACAAGTTTATCACCTGAAACATACAAAAATTTGAGGATGACTACTTTTTCAGTTTTACTATTCAGGTTTGAGAGGGCCAGAGATATATATAGAGACATAATCATGATGTTACAAGAACTCACCATAACAGCATGATGCAATAAGCCTAAGGATACATCTATCTTGTGCTGCTTCATAATTGAAAGCTTCATCATCAAGTGAATTAGTGTCCAAGCCAGCACTAGCCATTTCTTCTATTCTTCTCTGAATCTGCAAGTTAAATATTTACTTTTTCAGAAACTGAAAAGCACTGATAAAAGAAAACAAATCAAAAGGGCTAAGAATAATGACCATTAAAATTGAAAAGGGTGCAAGTACAAACCTCAAAGAGATGCATGTTGTTCAATATGAACTCATTTTCAAGGGCTTCAGATCCCAAATCAGAGGAAGCAAGAGGAAATGAAAGATTTAGTACATTGAAGATTGGCTTTGGCAACACCTGAATGGCAGATCAAAATCCAACGGAAATTTAGTCAGTTGCACAAAAAAATGGAGATGTTCTTGTATGGACACAAAGCTAACGCATCACATTAAGGCACACCAAAAATGGATCCTATCAACTTTATTCAATATATACACTCACTCATGTATGCAGCCCACCAAAGTTTTTTGTTAGAGTATCTACAATTAATTCTTAGGACTGTGCTCATACAAGACTTACTCAGAGGCAGAATAAATCAAACTGCCATAATCATACCTGTGGGAAGGTTTCAGGCTTTTTGCATGTGACACAATATAACTTGCTTGTATTCAACCCCACAACCCAATAGTTTTCATCATTCTTCTTCTCCTTAGCAGCACTGCATTGAAATATTTACAAGATAAATCGCCAAATGCCATGCACAAAACATATTAAGCATGTGTATGTAATTAATAAAACAAATATTGAACCTGAAGAGCGGGAGCCAGCTACCACCAAATTGGCTTGTGTATAATCTTAGCACACCCTACATCAGAAACGTAGCAAATCAGCTATTATAACAAGATGCATTCATAAGCAAAGAGAAATAGTATCAAATATTAGCATTTGTTCTGACGAAAACAAGTACCTTGGAATCATAGGAACTCAATTGGCCATCTTCACTAAACCCAAACCAACTTAGAGAAGAACCAGGAGTTATTGGCAATCGACACTGAAGAAGTTGGGTCCCCAGAGGTATATTAAATACTCTTAATTCTAGCACCTGCATGTTTGACAAACTAATTAAGAGTTTTATAACCTTGGTAACAGTATACATGGATAAAATCAAGCAACCCTTTGCAGAACTACCATGAAGAATAAACCAACCTGATCATTGGAGGGAAGGCAAGCAGAGGCATGAGTGACAACTGCAAGCTTATCCTTGAAACCTGATGCAGTAACCACTGGCCCATCTATTGAAATAACATGCCTCTGCAGTGAAAACGTTTCAAAGCTAAGCAGATGCTGAAGCGTTACTACCAACAACTATGTTTTCCTTGTGATTAGTCTACCATTTTAAACTCAGTTCCTTTAAGATTAAGTGAGTATCATGCATCCAGCCTTCAGTTATTTAACATGAAAAAGGAAGAGTGTAAAATTATCAATGAATGAGTGACAAACCTGCAAACCGCCCTCAGTAAAGATGCGAAGATAGTTAAAACTAGTCACTGCAGCCACCCAAGCATCACCAAGTGCAACCACCTTCACTTCTTCCCCTTCAAAGCGCATGGACCACTGCAATTAATATTAGATTTTCATCATATAGAATGTTAACAATGTTTCAATAAGAAGTCTTGTAAACCAATTTTCTTCTGTAAAACTTGCTGAGATTAACTAATTAAGCCTATAATCTAACCTCACTATTATTTGCCCAGCTACTAAAAGGGCGATACATCAGAGTGCTCATGTTGTTCTCCCCCTTGCAAGGGTTTGCAAAGACACTTCCACTCTCATTCAAAGCAGCCATGGTAAATCCAAAATGATCAGTCATTGATGGAACTCGAGGAGCGCTTCCAGTATCATGAAAATCAATCT
>JASCZI010060419.1:131009-171302 GCA_036250425.1 Stylosanthes scabra
GAACGAATTCAAAGACAAAAGGCTAACATTAAAACCAAAATACAAGAAATATCTTACGGTCCAATTGTTCGCCAACACCAAGAACTTCCTGCACATTTCGCGTCATTATCTGGTGTACTTCATAGAGTTCATCATTCAACTTTGAAATATTGCGCTGAGTATGGGTATCCTGGTAAAGTTTCTTGGTTTTCTGTATAAATGTGTCTGTTTACAATTAAAAGGAAAGGGGGAAAAGGGGGCAAATTAAACGTCATGAGACACGACATGATACAAAAGTAAGAAAAAAGTACAAATGATACACGACATGACAGAAACAGATGTCTACCAAACTTAATGAAGGCATAAGGTCTGGCAGCAGTTTCAATTTGAGATCCATTAACACGCTCAAACTCGTTCCTTAGCTCTTCAAGATATTGAAAAGCTAGTTTCTTAGGGTATGCACGATCACACATTGTCAAGTAACATACACGTCCTTCTATTATATAACTAAAGATCTGTCAAGGCCAACTTAGGGTATGAAAATTATTCCAAATAAAGTTCACAAAATATATTATAAATAAACATAACTAATATGAAACATAGCAGATCCTATTATAAAGAAAACAGACTGCAGCATATTCTATAGCATCAGAGCGAAAAATTTACATCTATAAAGATAGAAATAAACAATGTGAGTAAAGGAAAGTGGTACCAAGCCATGCAAATCATGTTTGTGAATAGAAAGCCTAGTGTTATCTCAAAAATGAAAGCATGTTAACCTACAACAATAGCAAACAACAGACATTGCCATGGCCCTATTAAATTACACCTTGCTTGTTATTCTGTATGATATCATTATTGATGCTGATAAAAATTATCATTGATAAGCATATAATACTAAAGTCATTTATTGCATGCATCTGATCATATAAGAGCTGAGAGATACACTATAACCAAAGAACTCCTTACTACTACCACAGCACAATTATGACATTATCAAATATATAAAGAGAAGGATACTGGAAGACATAAGGACCAGTTTCGATTGACATCCTCGATGCCTCATTGTGTCCTCTTGAGAGATTCTTAAATAGAGCCTTAACTTGCTGTTTGTACAATTCAGCGTCTTTAAGATCGCGACCATCATCCAGTCCTTCAGCTAGTGGAAGGCCGTCAGTGACACGGGCAATCATAGTCAACTTCACCATCTTTTACAGTCTATACCTTTGCAACAAATCCAAAATACACTGCACAATAAATATAAAAGATGGTGACAACCTAAAGTTGGTTAATGTTAAGATTTGAGATGGAATGGATCCAACAGGGGTTTTTAAGCAAAAAAGCAACTAAACATTGGGATAGGAAAAAACAAAAATTCACAAAAACACTTATTCCAATGTTGAAAAAGGAAAGCTTCAACATATTCTCATTTTTCAAGACCTTCAATCAAACTTAAGTTTAAATTAAATAGATAAATAATTAAGTGAAAAACGTTAGAATGATTCTTTTTAATGTGTTAAACACTAAGCATTATAATTAATAAACAAAAAATATACATATAACAAAATTATATAAGTATGTACCTTTTTTCTTTTAAAAAAAAAAAAGAGAAAAAAATTGGATAATAAAAATGGTGATTTTCCGCACCAGAGAGAATACACCAGTCCCCATGGTGATTTTCCGCACTACAAGTTAACAATCGCTCCCTCAACTCAAACCAAAAAAGAGACATGAATTAAACCAATGAGAGCATTTGTCAGTTCGGTAACACTACATGTACATGCATGCTGTGACTCAAATTTTTTGTACTAGACTTCCATTATTTCTGTACTCAAAACTTCTGTACTAGACTTCATTATTCCAGTGCTGGATGCATGAGAGTGAAAACATGTGGATGGATACATGGACACCTAGATTGATTCTTATCAGTTATTACTACAGGTCATGCAAGAGATACCATGCTAAAAAAAATGTGCTACTTCATCAGCTTCACCTAATGAGCTCCATGGATTTGTTCAGTTGTTGGCCCTAATAAACAACATTTTTGTTACCCAAATAATGCAATAAATTACTAGATGTTCATAGCAGACTACACACAAAACTTCAAAATCTTGAAAATATTAATGAATCAGCAACTACATTATGTAATTTTGGCCCCAAAATTCAAATTAGATCCTGGATCTGTTCCTGTTCATGGAGTTAATCCCAAGGAAGGTACCACTTATTTGATTAGAGCAAGTAGAATCATCGCAAAAGCTAAATATTCAGATTGATAAAAAGAAAACAAGAAATTAAAAAGAAATCCCGAATCGAATCAAATTACACAACAATGGCGGTAATTGGAGATGATTGTTTTGTTTGCATACCAGAAAATGTGATGGAAGTGCGTCGAGAGGGAGAGCGTAAGATAGGAAGAGATCGCCGCCGCGAAATGCTGATTCCGACTAGGAGAGCGCCGGTGCCACCGCTGCGAGCGTCTTTGTCTTCTCCGTTCTTGGAATTAGGGTCCTCTTTCTTTCTTTCTTTCTCTCTCTACGTAGGCCGTAGCTACGTTTTTCAGAGACTTTTCTTCAATTGTGTTTTTTTTTTTTTCTATTCGTATAAATTGGATTTTGAATTTGGTTTGCTTTCGCATAAAAAATATCATGCCAATTTTTTTTTTTTTTGGATATAACATCATAATATTGGGTCATTTTTAGTTAACACCAAAAAAATATTTTATGGCTACTTAAAAATCATTAGCATAGAATAGAATGTGATTATTACTTAATATAACTTGAGTTGGTTGATTAGTTAACTCAACCATTAGCTAAAGGAATGTTTGAATCTCGTCATAGCAATTCGGCCTTTGACAAACTCATAACTTATAAATGAAGCTCGGACTTTCGATGAATTAATCATTAAATTTTTCAAGTTAAAGAATATTGTAGAATAAAAAAAATTCTTGTATTTAGTTTATTCTAAAATAAAGTACTAAAAATTATAAAGTATGGTAGCAATTTATTTATATGTGTATGCAAGGGGATATGAGAATTTTTAGTAAAATCATCGTATTTACCAAATTCTATTATCAAGGTTTAATTAATTCAATTTTAAAGAAGACGTCGTTATTTCGTTAGGTTTAGAAAAAGAATCTATTATAAAAACTAAAAACTTGTTTATATTCTTCTATAGAGATTAAGATTGTTAATCCAACGAGTATATACTAAACATGTTTATTTTTTTATCAGTTATATTTTTCTTTTAAAAAAAACAAAACTAAAAATATCTAAAAAAAACTAATTACAAACTAATCGAGGTAAAGCAAACATTCTTTCATTATCTAGCAAAAATATTAGTTACATGTTACTTTGACTAAGGTCACATCACTTGTGGAACATGAGATTAAGTCCAACAACCATTTTGATCACAATTAAGAATTATAGTTAGTAGTAGCAAGGAACTTCAAGGTCACTAAAATTGGTAATGTGACTTTCAAACTAACCAAAACAACAAGAGTGGCTAAACCCACCAACATGTTACATGTGTATATTATAGTGTGTGTGGTCCAATATCATGAGTTTCATAACTCAAATGGGTCAAGCCCAATACCTAGTTGGTGACTTTGGATAGTGACACCCATTAAAAGGTAGGGCAGCTAACTAGCTATAGCCTATAGAGTATAGACCAATAGTGCCACCAAAAAACAACCATCAAACATTCAAACACAAAATCTTTTCAGATCTTGAAGGATTGTGAAACAATGATGCACAAATTTGAAAAAACTCCATACCTACAAAGATCTCCTCATATATACCACCTGATTTGTATGAAAAGCTTTAAGGATGACAAAGTTTTCTTAAGCTAAGTGATATTGTAATGTTAACAAAAGAAAATATAAAAACTTACAATATGATTTAGGAAGATCTCAAGTGCTACAGCTATAAGGCACTCCGATGATCTTAGTCGTTAATTTCAATTATTAAAATAAACGATTAAAATTATTGAATTATCATAAATCATGTAATAGTGTAACACCTGAAATGTTTAGTGTGATTTAATTTGTATGTATGCTAACTCTTTATTTGGATCTTGTATATCTCATTGATTCATGTAGGTTTTCATCCAAATTACACTTGTCCTAATAAAAACATATGTTGAATTAAGTATCGGAGTTTCTTACAGATACTTTTAATCGTCATATAAAAAAAATGAAAAAAGATTTCAGGAGTTTAGGATTATTTTTATATGGATATTTTATCATGCATAGAGTAAAAAATTATACTATTTTTATTTTAAAAGTTAATAAAAAATAAAATAAAATATTTGCAGAATTGGAATTCAACCATTCATTAAAGAAAATCCCCATTTCTTTATCATTGTCCTCTTCTCTAGAGCATGCACCTTTTCATATAAGGTTTATTCTCTATTAGCAATTCAGATAAATAACTCAAAACATATTTTATTTTTAAGACAAAATTATATTAAAAATAAAGAGACAAAGACAAATTATTTTTTTTTAAAAAAATTATATCTTTATTCGTTATTTTATTTTTATATTTGAGTATATAAGACAATAGTTAAACTGAATTTCCAAACACGCACAGTAGTGAGAAGGGAAACCTAATGGGAGGCCCCCTCACAGCCCCCACAGTCCCATGTGCATGTGAACATGTTTGATGTTTCCATCAAGAAATTACCTCAGAAATTCATATCACAATCAATGGAGGGAGGGATGAGTATGCATATATTCCTGTTCAAGATCAATAATGACCTAATAACCTCTTTATTTGGAAGCATATGATTTTCATTTTCATGTCAATTTTTTGTTTGAAGCCTCCATCATGCCAAAGTTTAGAAAATCAAACCGGACCAACCGGTTTGACAAAAAAAAACCAATCCTTATTCGAGTCAAAAGATAAATCGACCAACATAAAATAAAAATTAGTTGAACTAGTTAAAATGAATCGATTTTTAATTAAAAATTTGAATTTTTGAAAAATTAATAATATTATATTTTAAATTATTTTATTATTTATTTAAATAAATCGATCTAATCATAATTTAATTCTAATCAAATCTTTAGATTATTGAACCAGCTATTGCTTTATCGATTCAATAACCGATCAATTTTCGCAACCTTATTGATATCGCTATCAGCAATAACACACACTTCATTTCAGGGCCTACTACATTATTATTTACCTGTTTTCTTCATCTCCTTCTTCTTTTTCAATGGATAACCGTTCTTGTTGACCAGATTCTCCTACCTTCTAAACTATTTATCATGAATTCAAAATGCACTGTACTATATACGTATTGTTCAAAATGTGAGGAATATATATAAGACTTTGAAACATCGGAAGTTCTACTTTATTAGTTTATTCTTTTTTTTTTAATGTTTAGATGAATAAAAGTTTAAATTTGTTGAAAATATAAAAAAAAATCAAAATTCAAATTTTTTATTAAAAAAATAAAAGATGAGTTATTATTAAGACTTTGAATTATTTCTCATATATTTACATATTTTATTTGATCAATTCTCAACCAATACACCCATATTTCACTGTTTTTTTTATATAAATATTTTTTAAATACTATTAACCTAAATAAATATTTTTATGTATATTTATTTTTTTTATGTAACGTTAGTGTTCCCGCGGATAGAGGCAGAGGGACCCAAAATAAAGGAGTCCCGCAGGCAGAGCTCGAGGAAATGGGCCAATACGTAGTCCCTTGCCCACTGGTCACGGGAATGGGCCAATACGCAGTCCCTCGCCCACTGGCCGCGGGAATGATTTATTTTATTATGTTTTTATAATAATTTTAGATTTATATGTGTTACTTATGTTATTGTTTCGATTATGTTCAACGTATATGATACTATTTTATTATCTGGATCGAACATCATAGATTATATACGGAATATTTGTAATGATTTATTGAGATTTTGTTTCACTAGTAATATTTTTATTCAAAAAATTAATAACAGGGATTGTCTCCGGAATATCGCTAATGGTATATATGGGAATGGGCGGAATAGGTAATTAATAAAGGGAAATGGTCGATGAAAATTTTACCGGTTGTCATAGTCCTCCTGAACATGTACTGTCGGAATAGGTAATTAATAAAGGGAAATGGTCGATGAAAATTTTACCGGTTGTCATAGTCCTCCTGAACATGCACCGCCGGAATAGGTAATTAATAAAGGGAAATGGTCGATGAAAATTTTACCGGTTGTCATAGTCCTCCTGAACATGCACCGCCCATTCCCATAGATACCATTAGCGATATTTCGGAGACAATCCCTGTTATTAATTTTTTGAATAAAAATATAACTAGTGAAACAAAATCTCAATAAATCATTACAAATTTTCCGTATATACTCTATGATGTTCGATCCAGATAATAAAATAGTATCCTATACGTTGAACATAATCGAAACAATAAAATAAGTAACACATATAAATCTAAAATTATTATAAAAATATAATAAAATAAACCATTCCCGCGGCCAGTGGGCAAGGGACTACGTTTTGGCCCATTCCCTCGAGCTCTGCCTGCGGGACTCTTTTATTTTGGGTCCCTCTGCCTCTGCCCGCGAGAACACTAACGTTACATAAAAAATAAATTTACATAAAAATATTTATTTAGGTTAATAATATTTAAAAAATATTTATATAAAAAAAAACCATATTTCACTTAATCTTATATATTCTCAACTATAAAACTTTATCTCTCACACTATGTGATATCTTAAAAATGGCTAGAAGCCTAGCTAGCTAGAAGCTAATATATTGAAAAATCATAATAAGAAACAATAATCCTTAGACAATTGAGTGATAATGAGTGAGAGTAGTAGTCATCAATAGTCGTCGGCTAATAAGTAAATTATTTGTATCACACTACCACATAGTCAATATAGAGTTAGATAGACCCTAATATGAAAATGCTTTTGTGATTATAGTAATTATATAAATATTGTTAAAATTAAAATTATATTTTTTTTATATTTTGATAATACTATTTTGTTTAATTAAAAAGCATTCTTAAATAAAAATATTACTTTAATTTTAAAATGATTAAAATATTATTACCCATAAAAAATAATTTTTAAAATGATACTTACTTATATACAGAATATAAAAATCTACATAGTGTAATATAAAGAAAAAGAGAATGAATAATAATTTTTGTAGATCTTATTACTTTTTATTTAAATAAAATATAATTTTATCATCAAAGATATCTACATTTTGTATGCTATCTATATATTATCACTATTGTCCTTTAAAATGCCGTAATGACTGAAGTTTCTATAAATTTTTTTTTTCAGCAGCTATTCGATAACCAAAATTTCAATGACTAATTTCTTAATAGATACTGCATAAATAAAATGGATAATTCTCTCAAACAAGTTTTATTTTTATCTTCTAACGAAAATCGAATACAGAACAACGATTAAAGAATATATACTCTCATCTATCTATCTGAATATATTAACTTGCGTTGGTTGAAATTTGTGTACCATAATCATACTAGCATGGACCTATATGCACTTATATGTACCATACACAGACTATAATATAGCTTGCAGCCAAAGTTGGTGCAGTTTATGTTGATGGTGGTGGCCCCATGAATCAAACTTGTGTTCAAATTAGTTGGATTAGTATTTAATAATCAAGGGCTTGTGTAATAATAGGCATGTATAATAATTGAACGGTTCGGTTAAATTATTACTCTCCCAGTTGAAGCACTTTGATCATGACATGCATATACAACATTATTACATATTATTAATTATTATTACTATAACTTATCATGCTTGTTTATACTTAATTGGACAAATATTATGTGTATATTAATATTTCAAAATACAAAAAAAGAACATGTGATTTTTTTTTCTAGTTTTACCTAATTTTTTTTTTGTGAGAATAACATTGTTGTTGATTGATTACAAATGGGCAAGCAAAGGCACAGTTGGATGATATGATAGTATTGGATGTGAAGTTTATTAATTAATTTTTGGTCGTCATTATAAATAATCAACCAACTTCAATGTATGTACGTGTCTATTATAGGAACGGACTAAAATTTTAGGAAAAAATTTATAATAAATATACAAAATTTAAAAAATGAAACTTTTAACATTTTTAATTTAACCAAGTGTCGTTTTAATGAAGAATTGAAGATGACTAGTTATTGGAAAAGTACAGGTCATGTAATCAATAATTTTTTAATCAACAAATCAGCTAATAAAAAATAGAATATTTGAAATTATTATTTATACAACATTCACAATGGAAGTTATAGAACATTTGAAATCTAAAATAATCTCAGTCAGCTTTATATTTTTTAGAAACAGGATATCCGAAACTTAATAATAGAACATTTGAAATAAAAAAAATAGAATATCTAATTTAAGTTGTTGATTGAAGTTAGCTGAATTTTTATTGGCTATGTAGCATGATTATTTAATTAATTATTGTGAGGCTGAAGAGGACAAAAAGAGATGGAGTTACGGAGGACGATGTTCTTTTTTGTTGTTTTGTTTTGAGATAGATACGCAAGTATAGTAGTAGTTTTATTATAGTACACTATTAGCAGCTAGTTGTGTGTGTTCGTACTAGAAGAAAAAGATGTGATCTTCACAACTCAATGCCAACATTATAGTTGTTGTAGGAAGATCAAAATCTTTCAAGTGAGAAGAACAATAATAAAGTTGAAAAAAAAAGTAAATAATTAAGATTACTTAGGTATACAATTAGCTATCAAAATTAATTATTAAGATCAAATATACATTTAAAATAAATTAAATTATATATATAATAATCTTTTTGTCTAAATTTAGTGTATAAATAATATTTTTAAATAGTTAATAAGATATTTTGATTAAAATAATAAAACTCGGTAACATGGTTTTATTTTAAAGTATAATAATATCACAAATATAAAATATATAATTGTCGCAGAAAACTAACAAAATTTACACCTTATTAGAAGTGTAAATATACATGTCCAAAAATATTAAAATTTATTTATTTATTTATTTTATGTAACTAATTTGGGTCACGTTTTAAAAGTTTAATTTTAACATTATAAAATTTGAAGAATGCTATCTACGCATTTTTTTTGCAGATATCATTTTTATATTTGTATAAAAATACGATTATTAATATTAAAATAAAATATAATATAATTAATAAACAAACATTTATTATATTTTTATATGAATGTAAATTTGATGTTTAGAAAAAATGTGGAAAGCGAAATTTTATAAAGTCGTGTCGCATTCGTTTGTTTGTGTAACTAATTAGTAATCACCTCATGAGGCGGATACATAAATTTTTTTTTTTAATTGATGTGATGTTATATAATTGATCTAAAATTTTTTTAGATGAACGAGTATCGAAATTAAATTCCACATTTTAAAATTTGTTTTCAAGAGTGATTTGTCATTTTGAATAGGACAAGAAGGACAAATGGCGTAGGCACACATGGAAGCTGATGAAGTGGCACTCACCTTTGTAATTTGTACTACTACCAATACGAACTCTTCTTCACCGACGATGAACTCGTACAGAGTAATTTACCCTAACAACCCAACATCTCTTATCACACTCTTTGTAATATGCCCTTGACGGTAGGGTCATTTCTGTCAATTCACTTCAACACCCAGGGATATTTGTCTCTCGCACACTTCCTTCTTTTCTTTAACTCTTCACCTTCTTTCCACACTTCCCTCCTTCCTACTTCCTTCCACTTTACAAAATGCAGGACTCGCCTTCTTCCGCCGCTGACTGTGGCCGGTTTTTCGCCGGAGGACTCGGAGACCGGAGGTTGAGGCCTCACAACCACAGCCACCACCAGGAACCGTTGAAGTGCCCTCGCTGTGATTCGCTTAACACCAAGTTTTGCTACTACAACAACTACAACCTCTCTCAGCCGCGCCATTTCTGCAAGAATTGTCGCCGGTACTGGACAAGCGGCGGCGTTCTCCGTAACGTCCCCGTCGGCGGCGGTTGTCGCAAATCCAAATCCAAGCGCTCTAAGAAAATCAGCAGCAACTGTTCTTCTTCCTCTTTGGAAATTTCACCGGAAATAACAACAACGCCGCCGCAACCGGAGTTTCCGGAGGGGAATTTGAATAATTTGAATAATTCGAACTCGAACTGTAGCAGCGAAAGCTCCAGCCTCACCGCCACCACGGAGGCGGTGTCTCCGGCGACGTCGAACGCTGCGTTGAGCAACAAAAACGTGATTCTAGACGAGAACGGGAGTAACCCTAACTTCAACGGTGGCGGTGGCTATTACGGTGGTTTCTCTGACGTAGGAACGTTCACGAGCCTGATGAGTTCAGCGAACGAAACGGTGTCGTTTGGTTTTGAAAATAATGTTAACGTTCTCGATACGACGTCGTTTCGTTTCGGTAGTGATGGTGGTGGTGGTGAGTGGATGCAGCAGCAGAAAGTTATGGGAATTGGAAGCGGTGCATCTGAGCCGTTGATGCTGGATCAGACGGTTCCGGTTGAGTTGTCGTCGCTGCAGAATGGGAAAGTTAGCAACGGAGAATGTGGACCGTTGGATTGTGATCATGGTTTGTTTGATCTTACTAGCGCCGTTGATCAGGCTTACTGGTCCCACACTTATTGGTCTGATCAAGACCCTAATCTTAATCTCTTTCCCTGAAGGAATAAGGAGTTGGATTTCCTTTTTTTTTTTGGGGATTTTTAACCCTCTTTTTTTACTTAGGGAAGGAGCAAAGAATATTGGAAACTGAAATCAAAGTGTGGAAAACAAGTTATTTAGGAATTTGGATGGTAGAATTACTATAATTACGTGATGTAATTTTTTTTTGTTACTTTATTAGGAGGTGATTTGGTTTGGGTTTGGGGTTTAACCTTAATTAGTAATGAGGTTAAGTAACTAACTTTGCTTGGTTTATATTTTGATATATAGTTATATACGTTAATGGAAATTTGTATGTTGTGTTAAGTTGATATTATTGAAATGGGATTATATATTTATATAGATTTTTTTTTTCTTTTCGTCCAACAAGTCAAGGATTAATAGCTTCATTTAAAGATTTTTATTAGTCAATGAGTTATTGTAGGAATAAAGTGGAATTCAAATTTTTTTATATTTTTTAAGCTAATTAGTGATTTCTAATCACTGGAACAATTTAAATCGGTTGATAACGGGTTATATAGTATTGGAGTCTTTTCTTATGTGTCACATTATAGTGTCCGTTGAAGATAATTATTATGAGGTCAACTAAACTTGTGGAGATGGTTGCAGATGTTATTAGGAATTAAGATAAATATAATTAGTAGTAATTGAGGAGTGGGGCTTGAAGTTGATGCATTAATGCGTGATGAAGTAGGTTATGAATTGAATAGTGAATAGATTGGTAGTTTGGTAACTGTATGTTTGGAAATGTTACTTTCAACTACTACTAATAGGAGGTGTCTATATTAAACAGTTAATGTAAATAATTCTTAGTATTTATTATTACTGTTGAGTAAAATGAGTGAATGTAGTGATCTAAAGGGTTTTGATAGAGTTGTCACGTTCATGAGTCCCTGTTATGGTTGAGGGTTCAAAATTGAAAATTCCATTGGCATGAAGAGGTTGGTTAAGTTAAAATCATGACACGAGAAGCTGAGTCATTAGTAGGAGTCCAAGAGAAGTACGATGTGTAGTTTAATGGTCCTGTTTGGGAAGCTGGATGATGATGAATCGATAATGATGATGATGATGGATCAGGACCATTGCCAATACAACCGTTGGGCCTTAGTCTGAGTGAATATGTACCATGTTTCCGAAAATGGTCGGATTCGAATATCGATTTGAATATCGTATTTGTTAATGCAGAAATTTAATAGTTAATGATAAATTCTTAAATGATGTTTAATTTATAATGAAAAAATTTAGAAGATCTATTTGTCTTTAGTAGAGGTTAATTTTGTTATGTCTCTTATTTTGATGTCAAATATGTATAATTTTTTTTTATAATAAATATTATATTTAAAAATGATTTATTTTTATGACTTTTTAATTAAATATTAAATATTAATTTTTAAAATTCATTTAAAGAATTTTGATTTTGATTATTATAAAAGTTATCATTTAGTCGAAATATTTTTTATTTTATAGAGTACAAAATATCTTCCTAATAGCTAAAATCACATCAAGAGAAAATTATGTTGCCAACTGGTTGCTCTACATAAATATGTAGCACAAAGTATGAACCAAAATGTCTAGAATTTTTTATTATTGACTTTATGTTAATTCCAATTGATATGATATGATATGTTTACCTATGTAACTATATAATAACATCTTGAAACCAAAACCTGGCATATATTTTCTAAATGCCACACACTGCACAACTATAAAAATTAAATAAATCTCCATAGCTGATGTCTTGACATAATGTAATTCTTCTGTTCTGTTCATCATACTCAGTAATTAGTATTTGAAGAAGCAAGGAAACAGACAAATCTTCCACCATTGGCAATTCCTTGATTTGGTTTTCTCAGCTTCTGCCATTCTAACTGGGCTTCCATTCCATTCCGCTGGTAATCTGAAATAATTATGTAAAAAAAAAATATAATTAATGTCTAATATTTTAAAGTACTAATAATTTTATATCTTATTTGGTAAATATTTTATAGGTATGTTAAAAAATATTCACAGCAACACAATTTTTTTTTCAAATATTTCAATAAAAAAATAAATAACATATATATTTACATGGGAAATGCGAATGAATGTGTACTGCTTATGCTGTCATTGGTCTGATGACGATGATGATGGGGTGCACTTATTGATGATGATATTGCTGCTTCATAGCCAGAATTTGTTGATGATGATGATGATTTTGGAACTGAAATCTGTTGAGGAAAATCATCAATTTGTGAATTGTCCTCCAAAATCTCATGATCAGGATCATGATGATCATGTCTTCTAGCAGCAGGTATGGTTATGGTGTTTGTAAATTGAGCACAGTATGGACAAGAACACTGATTTGGATACTCCGCTACTCTGTTGTTGTTGTTGTTGAGAATTGTTCCTGGCTGTGAATTATTAAATTTCTGGTTCTTGAAAGATCTTGATAATTCTTCTTCGTTTCTGAAAGCCTGAGGAATTTTAGAAAGAGAAAGAAAGAAAGAAAAATGGATCAAAAGTTTTCAGAAGTAGCAATATTTTTCAGGATTATTACTTTCCAACTATTTATAAGTATAGTTTCTTCACAATAAAAAAAATCAAATAATATTCCCTTCTCGTGATAATTGTATATTTTTTCTTTCAATTTTCAGTTTGCAATAAACTTAAAAAGTGAAAAAAATAATTATTTTTAAAAAATTGTGAGTAATTGATGATAAATATTATGATATGATTTTGAGAAGAACATAAAACTCAGTTTACAACTTACAAGCTCTATGAAACTAACGTTAGAAGCCTGTTAGGAGGAAGCCAATAATTAAGTTTTCATCTATAATTCATATATTAATGATTAAGTTATCATTCAAAATTTATATAAATTATCCTCCGTAATTCGTATTGGCTCTCTATTGGTCATAATATGTTGGCTCCCTAGTTTTTTTCTTATTTTTTTTATTGGAAACGTAAAGAGTTAATTTAACATATTTTTTAGTGTTCCTTTTTTTTTTTTAAAAGGGTCATGATTCAATTACTATCTCACATCTTAATTCTTAATTAGTATAATTATTCCATCTTGAAGTAGTAAATTAGAGTGAAGTATACAACTGTCTAAACACTAAAGAATAGCCTATATGAAGATTCATGCAATCATAGTATCACTCAATTGAAACATATGCTAACAAGAATAAGAAAAAAAAAAGTAAAAAAAAAAGGAAATGGGAGATATTTTAGTTTTCTAAATTTTAAAATATACAAAATAATTTTAAATTTTAATATTTACCTTTGTTATATATATAATTCAATATTCTCCCATACTTGAATTAAGAACAAAAGAGTCCTTATAATTAAAAGATTAATTTTTTTAAAACGACTTCCTTTAACTTTATATATTTTTAAGAGGAGACATATTATCCAATAGAGATAAACATTAGAACTCTTTTATGTATTTTAAAATCAGAAGACTAAAATATTCAATTTTAAAAATCTCAAACTGATTTAGATAATTATTCAGATAATCTTCCTATAAAATAACTCATTCTAGAATTTATCCTTTCAATTTTACTATATATTTCAAAATTGATATATTAAAAAATATTTTTTAATCATACTTTTAAAGTGTATTCTCAAAACACATATTTTGAAAAAAAAATCACTAAATCATCTAAATTTCTAACCAAATAAAATGAAAATAATAATAATAATAATCTAACCTCTTCAAGGGTCATTGATATCCTTTTTTTGGTGAAAGTGTGATGAAACTCAAATGCAGAAGACCCACAAGAAATTGTTGACATTCTTTTCCTAATTCTTACCATATTTGAATCACTCCTGCTTCTTTTGATGTTGTCACAAACATCATCATCATCATCATTAAAATAATGATATTGAGTATGAACTAAGTCACAATAATCTTCTTCTTCTTCTGGGGTCACTACCCTATCAACCCCAATGTCCTTAACAAATTGTTGAGCATCTTCTTGAATGAAAACAACAAACTCAGGGACATCATAGTCCATCATCATCACCTTATTTTTATTATTATTATTATTATTATTATGACATTGTTCTTCATTGAACAAACCTTGTATTATTGGAACTTCCCTTATCATGAATCCATTGCCATACACACTCTGCTGCAGAATTTTCCTCTGTTCTTGAATTCTTGGATCCTCATAACCCACTGAACGTGCCTGCCTCTTGCTGCGGATTTTCGAATTTCGCATGTTGTTTAGATGAATCATCAACCCTGGAAATTCGGATTTTATTATCAGAAATTCGACTAATGTTATCATATAATGCAAAACAATATGATCTTATCATCCCATACCAAATTAGTCACATTTATAGAATATATATATATTGAAATATAAAATACATATTAAAAATATACAAAATAATACTAATATTAATACTTATACTTATATTTATATTTATATTTATATACAATACATATGGAAAAATGCAATTAAAAATTATGAACTCTCAATTTGAATAAGAAAGTGATTTCCAAAAGTTTATCAAACAGTTTTCTCTTTTTTGGGATGAACCCTGCACAGTAACAATTGTGTTTGGAGTTGTCAAAAAATCTATATTATTTGATAATAATAATAATAATAATAATAATAATAATAAAATCCATTAGTGACACCAAAAAAAAATCTATTATTCTTTTGTTATTAATTATTATAAACACTACCAAGGGAAGAAATTGACAAGTTATTACAACAACTGAAGGAAACAAAATTTGAATACTTTAAGAAAAAATATATAAAAATGAAGGATTTATTATTCAGGTTTTAGAACTGAATAATGGTGAAGAGAATAATCTTCTTATAATCTTATACATGGATGCAAGTTACAGAACTGAGATGATGGTGGATGATGCTTATTATTAATTTCTTCCACCATAAAAATCATGCCATTGATGAAAGATAAATTAAAAGAGACATTTTCTTCTTTTTATTACCAATATTAAGAATTTGACTAATTCGATTCCACTTTAAAAAAAAAAATCAAAAAAGAAAAAATTAAATCCCCATACTTTGGAATTTTTTTCCTTCCCATTTTCAAACTTAAAAAAAAAAAGTCATACATAATACACAAGTCACAAGTTCATCCCTAAACTTTCTTTTGATTATGGCTCCCCATTCCCAACATTAAAAATAAAATATAAAAAAATAAAATTGATTTTATGCAGCAAAATCATACATAAACAACCCCAAATCAAGAACAAGATTTTCTGCAAGTTTATATAGATATGAGCACCCAAATAACAAGATACAAAGAAGCACATCATATAATTCACAAACAAATAAAAAGAGACTCAAAATAAATAAATAAATAAAATAGTGACATCCAAATGCTAGTACCTGTTTGATATGATGAAGCTTCAGCACTTGCAAGTTACAACTCCAATTACAATACTATCCAAGAAGAAGGGAAAATGGAGAGAGTTAGTGCCACTCTTGATTTATAAGCTTTCAAGTCAATAGAATAGAAATTGAGAGAGAAAAATAATAAATAAATTAAAAGAAAAAAAAATTGAGAAACAATAAATGGACGGTTCAATCTAATATCTAATAAATAATAAACTAATCTAATTAATATCTTTAAAACATATACCAAACAGCCAGTTTGCAAAACCAATAATGATGTTGTTTTTGTATCTTCTCTTTCACGTATGTTTCATGCTCTTCAATATTGTATTTAACTCTTTATGGGTTATATTTTACATTCTTATGAAACACACACACTCTTTGTGTTTGCTCACTAATATAAGATCTTTTTGCATGAGGACACAATGGTAAAATTATGAGATACATCATTTTGTTAGTCTTGTAAATAGTTGTTTAATTGTATTATTCAACCGAAAAACCGAATTGGTAATCGAACCGCTTTTAATAAAATATATTTTTTAGAAGAAATTTTTTTTTATATTTTATCGTTTTAAATTGGTTAACAACTAAAAAAATTATACTAATTATTGATTTTTCGATTGTTTAGTAGATTATTATTAACTGATTTTGTAACTACTTATTACTAATTTAATAATCGATTTCTAATTAATTCGATTAAACCGGTCATTTCAATCCAATTTTGTGGGTATGATATTATTTATTATTATTACTACTACTTATTGTGTATATTAATCCACATGGCCACATTTACATTCTTATCATAATACTTAAAATTATTAACTAATTTGGTTTATTTTTGTAATAGTTAATGAGTTATTGCTTTAAAGTGTATCATGTTGTTTGATTGGTTGAACACTTTATTTATTTTTGTTAATTTTTTTAGTTATATATATACCTAATTATGTGTATATTTCAAAATTTATTTTAATATATGGTTTAAGGGAGATTCTCTTTGTATATTTATGGATTTTTATACATTTAGTTGATTAGTGTGATCATTAGAAAATTATGTAGTTTATCTCATATATAATATTGTTACCTTTTTTAGAATAAAAAAGTTTATTTGTATTCAACTTATGTATGTACCTATCACTCTCACACTTTAACGTAGTGGTGTTTATTAAATATTTTTTACTTACACACGCCATACAATGCCAAGTACAATAAATATAAAAAATTTACACAACAAATAGATATTAAATAAATTTATTTTGGTAAATAACTTCATAATTAATTCTATAGTTTGAACTTTTCATTAATTAGATTATGTATATAACCGAATGTAATATTTTGAAGTATAATTAAAACTTGTTTTTATATAATATTCTCCAATTCGACAGGTCATCAAAAACTAATTCATCACGAATTTAAGCTATATTTAATAATTTATTTATAATACAGGATTCGAACCCTTAATACTTAATTAAGCAGATAGAAATAACATCGAATAATTTAGTAGGAGGGAGTAATTTATAAATTTTAGAAATCTCTTTGCATTAATATATGCACCTACGAAAGTATTAGGGCATTATTAGGATATAGTGTGATACAAATGTTTAATAAAAAAATGTTTGCCAAAACATTTCTATTCTTCAGAAATTATTAGGACAAATATATTTTTGAAGAATTTTCTAATGAATTTATAAGTCTCTTAATAAAAAAGAGTCTTGCTAACCTATGCTTTAAATACATATACATTAAAAATATTTGACTAGAAATTAATGAAATTTTTTTATATTTTCAATACATATACATTAAATGCATTAAAATTATAAAAGATTTTTATTATTATATTTTTAAAATATATCTTAGGGTATAAGTTAGCTAAATTCTTCTTTAAAAGGAAACAAAAATTCTCATACATATTCAACATTTCAAGCTTTGAAAATATAAAGGGTATTAAATGATATAATCTCTGACCCTGAATCCAAGGTTCATCCTCCATTAGAATCCATAATATTATTCATCATGCATTCAAACCTATTCTTATTAAGTTTCTTATTTTGAATAATTAATTAATTTTAATTCAGAGACCAACATTACAAATTAGTGAATTACAATTACACAGGAATATTTTACCACCTTCTGCCCCCAGATTTAGTAGGATCCTGTGGTTGAAAAATCGAATTATATAAAAAGACGATTTAATTAATATTACACCAAAAAGGGTAAAGATGAATGGTTTTATTAACCTGAGAATCTGGAACAGTTGTGGCTAAAATGAATACGATTTTCTTTAAAAAGAAACTAAGTACAAAATTATCAATAATTTACAACATTAATAATTCCCTTTTTTTAAAAAAGTTGAATGCATGGTCAAAATACATTAAATCATTCTTCATTAGGATGGTTATATTAATAATTTAAAACATGGCTTTGAAGGAATTAATCTTAGTTTGACCAACACTTGATATTTTAATTTAGTAGCCAACTGATTTAATTTTTAGTTATATATCTTTTTAAAACAATTAGCAATAAATTATATTGTATTTTTTATGTTTTATTATTCAGTTATTAACACATACCATATAACAATATCTTCTTTGTTTTGGGTGACTATAACAATATCTTCTTTTGATTAAATAATAGATAGCAATGATTTTTTTTTAAATGTGGAATAAATACTCAAATTGCTTTTTTTTTTTTTTAAGAAAAAACTTCATTGCATATTTTGATGACTTTTTGAATTTTTTATTTATTTGTTATGTAACGACCCCTTATAAAAAATAATTAACTTTTATAATATCTATGTCATTCAAAAATATAAATATAATTATATTATTAATGTATTAAAATTAAATTCATATTTTATAAACTATCTTAATTTTCAATTATTAAAAACTTATTTGTAATTGAATCCGATAAAAAAATTAATTATCTTTACAATAAAAGAATAATATAAGCAGCTATTTATTTTTTTCTCGATTTTTAAAAATATGAATATTTACGTGCGGTTGTTTATTAAAAATTATTAGAGGTAATTTAATATATTTGACTAAATTATTAGATAATAATTTTAAAGTATTGATTCCACATGAAATTAATTATACTGTGAGTTTTTTTTTTCAAAATACATATTATCCAACAAAAATAATCTTTTGCGGCCAATATATAATTTCTTCTTTTTTATAGGCAATTTCATAAAAAAAAATTGAATACTTTGGGCCCGAAAATAATTAAGTACTTTCTTCTGGTTCAAACTTCAAAGTTCAAAGGTAGTTTCAGTCTCAGAATTTGAGTTTGAGAGTTTCCCTCGTTCATTCTGAAAGAAAGAAAGAAAATGCATGAGAAGCCGCAACCTCACATGGTGGCTTCCGAAGAAGTCAATAATTCTGAGTCTGAAGTTGAAGTTGAAGACAACTCGTCCTTGACTCGTTCTCAAACTCACTCCGATTTGAATCGCCAACTGCTCTTCAACGACCTCGTTCAAATGGTTCCTCTCGTTCACTCTCTCGTTGTAATAATAACTAATAACCCCCCTCACTTATTATTATTTATTTATTCGTTTAATTCTGGATTATATTCTGTTAATTAAATTGAATTTGGATGATTAGGATTGTAAAGGAAGCAGTTCATCTAGGCGTCAAGGTTCCATCATCTACACCAAGGCACCATCAAGAGACTCCTTGGCTAAAAGAGTAAACATTTTTTTTTTTAAAAAAAAATTATATTCCACTCTAATTGTCTATTATTGATTTGGTGAATATTCAGATACAGTCGACCTTATTATCAAGAACTATTAGATGATTTGATTTGTTTGACTAAATTATCATCTAGTGATTTTATAATATTAACTCCATATATGAAGTTAACTACGTATGAATTTTGACCAATTGATTTGGTGAAATCGACTTCACGTGAAGTTGTTATGAAAACCATGAGATGATTTGATATGTTTCACTAAATTATTATCTAACGATTTTAGAATATCACCTCCATGTGAAGTTATCTTAATATAAATTAGGCAAATAACAATTGAGATACCTCTTATTTATTTACGTATATAATATGAAAATTATTTATTTTTTATTGACGTATTAATACGTAATTAGATATTGTCTAGAGTTATTTTGACCATAGAATTCAAAATGAAGGAAGAAAAAACTCATTAGTATCTGGAATTTAATTTGGATGCGTCCTCACTGTAAACTAGTTTTTCAAGTGCTTTCAATTATCTATGCAAAATAACTCCATTTTACATTAATCGGTAAAATGTTTATGGAATGGAAAAACGAACGTAATTAGATGACTTTATAAAACATTTTACCTGTGTTAAAATTAAGTATATGTCTCCATGCAAAGACAACTTTGGACATTTTCACATGAATTTCCATCAACTTCTTTACACCAAGCATCAAAATACAGTTGATCAAATCCCATTATGCATGTGGTTTCTAGGTATGTATAAGTCAAATGCATATAATGCTGTAATAATACTTTACTAAATTACTATGTATTTATTTACTGTGTGGTTCAGGATAAAATTCAAAATTTAATAAGATCCACCCATTTTTTTCTCAGAAATAGAGAAATTATGAATGAAGTGTCATTTCACATGGGATAATCAATTATGAATGTATGGAGATATAAACATAATGCTGAGAAACTAAGTTATTCTTCTTCTGAACTTTTGTTGTCACTGTCATAAAACCCCTTCATGTTTTGAACTACCACATTGACTATTTGCTATTATTATTGGTTCTTAAATAATGCATGTTATTATGTTATATAGATGTCTATGATCAAGAAAAAGGAGAAAGGAGAAGTTACCTTATTGAGGAAGCAGGTGGAGGAACTGCAGAGGAAATTATTGGTGAAAGATGAGCTTTTAGAGTCAGCAGAAAAGTCAAGAAACAAGTTGAAGGCTCTTAATCCAAAACTTGATGAGCTTAAAAACATGGTATCAGAAAGGGACTCTTTGCTTAGGTCTACTCAAGAGCAACTCTTTGATGTGAAGGTGATGATGATCTTAATCTACTTTTTATGTTGTTTTCGCTTAATTTATACACTTAGCATAATTGCTAGCTTTCGCGATAGATTCGGCTACTCTAAAGGGAGAAGGTTTGTAAGCGTTTCGAACATGAAAACATCACGAGTGTGTTTCGAAATTTCCCTTTCATTTTTACTTTTACATTCCATAGGTGCCATTTTTCGTACAGATGTAAAAGTACATAGAGGTACAGAGATGTAATGGTAGTCGTTGATCTTCAACGCATGTGTATATGAAAAGATGTGTCCGATAAAGTTAACCATCGGATCTAACATATCTGTATATCTGTACATTAGAATTCACCTGATCCATGAAGATTTGGAAATCCAATATGCATCAAAATCTGAAAAGTTCTGTCCCAATATGAATCTTTCCCACACCAAAAAATTGTTTTGTTCAGATTATACTAATTATTTTTTGTGAGGAAAGTTGTGACATTTCTGTCTCTTACACAACTTGTCCACAGATGAAGACTGCAGACAAACAAGCTGTTCTTGAAAAGCTAGAATGGGAAGCAAAGACATCATTCAAGAAAGTGGAGAAACTGCAAGAAAATCTAGATTCTATGCAAGGAAGCATTTCATCATTTACATTGCTTCTTGAAAGCTTGAAAATAACCAATGATGATGATGAATATGCTGATGATTATGACATCAAGCCTCATAACTTCAATTCCCTTCCTTATTCAGTGAGTTCATCCATTATTCACAGCATAAAGATTTGTGATGTTAATTCTGTTTCTGAAAAAAATTGGTGTTAAGTATCGATGAGTTTGTAATTTTTCAGATGTATATGGATGAGATGGAAATACAGAAAATGGAAGAAGCAAGAAAAGCTTATATGGGAGCAGTTGCTGCTGCAAAAGAAAAACAGGATTATGAATCAATTGCTATTGCTGCCAATGCTAGGTTACACTTTGAGTCATTTCTCTTCAGACCCAAAATTTTGTAGAGTTATCATTTGTGAATCTATGCTTGGTCAATGTAACCAAATTTGTAAACATGTGCCCTATATATAACACGCTGTGAAATTGAAAGTATTTTTTAGTTAGTAAATTACAGTTTAGTTCATTCTTTTTTCTTTTTCTCCTTTAATTTGAAGTGATGTGTAAATTTTGGCATAAAGGAATCCAATTACATCGCCACTGAGAGTGTTAATCAATTTTTTTTTAGTTGGAGGGTATCCTAGGTCCGGCAGGCCCAGACTAATCCCTTAGGTCATATCGGGTGCTCTTTTCGGATGGTTTGACCGTTTGACGTGATGTGCTCTTCTCGGAATTAAACACTTAAGCAATCCAAGCCACTTTCGACTGATGTGGTTTGAGTGTTGTTCATTTTGCCTTTACATTATCCCAAATATTAGTCGGTATCCGAAATATTAGTTATTAGGCTTTGAATACGCTTAGCTAGTATTTATCAGAAGGATATATCACTCGAATCAAAGTTTTGTTTATATATTCAAATTAAACTTTGGGAAGTTAATTTATTTTTGGTCAACTAAAGTTGTTACACAATTTATATATCTTAGAACATTTTTGTTTAGTTTGGATTGGTTTTAATCATACCATATTATTTGATAATCAATGAAGAGTGTAATTAGGGGTGGGATCAGGTCAGCTTTACTCTTAACAGGTCAGGTCTGCAATAGAATATATTGGCCTTAGCCTGGCCTATAGCTTGGTATAGACTTTTTAACGAGTACTAAGCCTGGCCTGTTGTCAAACCTGGCCTGGCCTGAAGCCTATCGGTAGGCCTAATTTTCTTAATAAATAAATAAATAATTTATTTTAATATAAGATAATAAATTTAATGTATAATTTAATTTTAAAAATAAATTACTAAAAATATTAAGAAAATAAAAATGGATATATACAATAAAAGAAAGACATATAGCTTAGTAGATAGAGATACTTAAAGATTATAAAAGACCCAAGTTCAAATTTTTATTATTGCGTGTTTTTATTAAAATAAAACACTTTTATGTCTATATTTACATACCCAGGCCGACCTGATAGGTCCAACAAGCTATTTAGGCTTTTAAAATAGTCTGAGTTTAAATATAGGCCTTTTTCCACCCTAAGTGTAATTCAAATATAATATTTTTGTCGAAGGGTATGGTTTAGACGAGAAAAATCTCCACCCTCCAGAATATGTAATTGAACAATTTACATATTATACGGCACTTTGATTTCGTTTAAATCGTAATCATCATATCATAATATAAAGAGTAAAATTGTCAAGATGAAAAATTCAATTTATTCGAAAGTCATTACAAATTATGCAACTGAATTTGTATTAATATGTTCAATTATTTCATTGATGATTATATTTTATTTTATTTTAAATTTTTTGTAGAATTGTTTTAGTAAACTATATTTTTTCAAAAGAAAATAAACTATTATTTCTAATCACAAGAACACATCAAAATATAGATTCATAACTATTTTTTATATTTATCAAATATTTTTTTTAGAGAATAGTTAAATTAGTATTATTATAGCCAAAAAAAAATTGAGTAATGCTATTTTAACAAGTGATTTTGACCAATCAAATGCAATCAAGTTATTTATTTCTATGTTAAATAGAATATTATTTCGGTGTCAAATAGTATAAAAAAGTGCACCTAAATAAAGTTCTATCTTCTGTTTAGCATAGAAATAAATCACTTGGTTACACTTAGTTGGCCAAAACCACTTATTCGCATATAATAATTGAAAAAAACTCGTATTATTATGTGCAAAAAAAATTTTTAAAAAATGATTTTTTTGAGTTCACAACTAAAATTTTACTTAAAGTTTTTAAAAACTGATAAAAATTACCTTAAATTTTATTAACCATAAAAATTTCCTAAATTATTTAAAAACGTGATAAAATATTTAATTTTAGATATTTTTAAAGGGTATTTAATTTTTATAGTTGAAAAAATTAAAAATATTTTTATCCGTTTCAAAATTTACGAGTGGTTTTGATGGTAAATTTTTTTAATTTTTTTTAACGTCAATAAAAGGGTAACGGCAGAGAAACTGAGAAAGCAAGTGAAGGCGGTGGCAGAATCACATTCCCCGCCAAAAATGGCGGCAGAGAGCAACGACATTGAAATCGAAGTGAGAACCCTAACCGGCGAATCCACCACTCTCCGAATCCCTCCTTCTGCAACCGTACAACGCCTCAAGCTTCTCCTCAACCACTCTTTCCCACCCGCCACCAACTCCCCCCATTTCCACCTTTTCTTCAAGGTAACCAACCACTTTTGCTTACGTGGCACCACATCATTGGTTCCCTTGTACCCTAACTCCGCATTGAAATTAATCAAATTATACTCTTTTCAGATAGTGATGCTGCAATTTAACTGTTTTTGTGTACTTAGCAGCACTAGTATTGAACTTATAGTGTGTAGAGATATAGAAATTGAAGTTGAAGTGTTATGATATGGCATTTTTGCTTAGTTTGATACATGAAAGTATGAAACTGATGTTGCATTTTTTGTAGTCTTTAGTGAGAATTTATTATATCATGCTCATGTAATGCAAACTTTAGAGTCCTTGTGAGAAATTGCTTAATTGTGATTCTAGGGTGAGAAATTGAGACCACAGGCTCAGATTGGATCATACACAATCCAGAATGGGGAGTTTCTTGTACTTGTTCCATTTGCTAAGAAGGATTCCAAAGCTCATGAATCGGACCCACTTAATGCTCCTTCGGCTCCTACTAATGCTGCTTGTCGTGGTGATTCGGCTACCGGTCTTGCAGATTCGACGTGGTCTAATATAATGGAGGATCTCTTGCATTTGCGTGAGGCCACTGAAAGCGACACTTTTGACCGCAGTAATAGCCCTAGTTTTGAGTCCAGGAAGGTTGCTTCTGGGCCAAGAAAAGAGAAAGTGGATGATGAGGTCACTAGGAATCAGGCTTCGGCGGAAAATGCTAGAGGGGGTTGTTCTGGTGCCGATAACCAGATGGAGCTTCCATATCATCTAATAGTGAACACGTTGGAGTATACAAGTGAGGGTGCTCTAGGCAAGCATAATTGCGAGGTCTTTTTGAAGGTTTTGGAGTCCGTGAATTGTTTATCAGACCTGCCTTTGGGACACTGCAAGTTGTTCAGAAGAGCTTGTTCACTGGGAGGTGGTGGTGGATTGCAGCTAGGTGCCAATGGTGGTAGTAGTAGTAGTACATGCTTGTGTCCGGAGTGGTTGAAGATTGTAATGAAAGCATTTGCTTTCATAAACATCTTCTCCGGGTTTCTTCATTTGCAGGGTAGGAAAATGACCTTGCGTCTGCTGGAAGAAGCACTGAATGAGCTTGGAATGTTCGGAGTCAAACTTGGTCTCCAGGACATGAAGCATCTTCCGCTTCTATCACCTCAAGTAAATTGATAATTTATCTTGGCATTTTCTTTATTTTATGGTTTATTATTTATCTTTCCAGTGGTCATAATGTAAGCACGCCTATACACCTTATGATTCATGCTTTAACATAAACGTGATTGTACGCGATGCCTATTGTATGCTAATGCCTCAGGAATAAGGAATGTTATGCGAAGTAATTATTCCCCCTTGAATGACTTAACTTTTATTATCACCAAGTCTGCAATGGTTTTCTTAAAAATTGCATTTTCCTGCTCTAATTTCCGGGCTTATCCTCTGCAGCTGGTGCGCTTTGAAAGTGACATAGAGAAGACAAGTTTTGGCGATGTCATCTTTGTCATTAACCACTCATCAAGTGATGAAGAACAAATTGCAGACAATCCTAAAAAAGGTGTGTTAAAGATGTCTTAGGGTTTATTTTGGTCCTGAAGCTTGCTGATCTTCTTTTCCATATGTTTTTGGCTTTTTTGTTTGTCCTGTCTTGTTTAAAAGGTCGCAAGTGGTTGTTTGTCTCAAACATTGTTCGGACATTGAAGAGTAGGGATAGGTCTTTCCGAAATAATCTGTGGAAGGCTTTTGAGCAGCTTCCGGTATGTTTATTTAACGTACATTGCCATGAACTATCTTATCTAGTATCTATTGTTTATTGATCTATAGCATACGTACTGCAATTTTGTGTTTGGCCTGTTTTATTTATTTATTTTAAATATTTTTATTTTTATTTCATAAGAGATGCATATTTGCAACCTGAACTGAACTTTGAACATAGGAGCAACGATTGTATTATCCTGGTGCATCAATATGCCTAAACTGTGAGATTATTTAACTTGATAGTCTGAGATTACTATATGGAGGTTTCTTACCTACCACTATCAGACCCTTCTTTTCATATATTTTTCATAATATTGTTCTTAAACTTTGGTGAGCAATAACAATTGGTAAAAGGTTGGTCATCTTTCATTTGTGCTAGAATTTTTATTAAATTTGAGAGTTAAGCTGTTATAATTATTTTTTTAAATAATAATTCTAAATTTACAATTGTTACTGGTGAAAAGATAGACTTTGTATAATTGAGCATTAGGAGTACCTTAGTATGGTGGTTTATTCATAAAACTAAAATCACTTGGTCAGAGATGACCTTTTCACTGCAGGTGCTATGTGTAAGTAATAGTTCTGATGCAGTATAATTTGCATTGACATTTTTTTGCAGTTTCTCTCAGGAGATCAGCTGACTATGCAAATTTCCTTGGAACAATTGCTTGCAATATGTAAAGACCATTATTCTGTTGTAAATGAAAACAAATCAAAACGTGTAAAGAGAAGCTTGAATACCACAAAACCTGATTCAAATCAAATTAGGTGTCATGTATGTATTGATCTCTGTTACATACTTACTTTTGATTTTTAGTCTTCTATGATTGAAATAGACTGTACAATAATGCTTTATATTACTTGTTCTTGTGTTTGGCAGGACACAAGGTCACTACTAGCCGTGGACATGGTTGAACACCTTGTGAAAGGAATTGGATCTAAAGGACAGGTCTCTCTCTCTCTCGCTTTTGGGAATATAAGTATAACACATCAAACCTTTAGTTCATCATGATTTTGCTGGATATTCAACTAATAACACACTATAGAATGTATACAGGCAGTAATTTATGTAATCATTAATATAATATAACTCTATGATCTTTTTTCACTCATGAATACACATCAAGGCTTCTCTTATTTTGCAAGTGCTACATTATGAAGTTTGGTTAATGCAGATTGTGCATATTGAAGACATATGCCCTAGAAATGCGGTTCATGCAGAAATCCCAACTGAACTATCAGAAAAGATGAAATCAGCACTGAAGTGTATAGGAGTTTCAAAATTGTATAGTCACCAGGTACAAATTGAATGTGCAAATGTCTACATAGCTAATGATATCTCACTCTCAGAATCTAAGATTTTCTGCTGTTTGGATTAGGCAGAGTCAATACAAGCCTCCCTTCATGGGAAGAATGTTGTCGTGGCTACAATGACATCTAGCGGCAAATCTCTTTGCTATAACCTACCAGTTCTTGAAGTATTACTGAATAATCTGTCATCATGTGGTCTGTACATATTTCCGACCAAGGTTTGTTGCAGTCTATTAGTTAATTTCTCAATTCTAAATCTAAATGCTTTAGTTGGCAATAATCTGATCTTACTTTTGGCACGGGAGTTGTAATTTGACAAGTAAAATATTTCCTGCATGCAGGCATTAGCTCAAGATCAACTAAGAGCTTTGTTAAACATGACGAAAGGATTTGATGTTGAGTTAAATATTGGTATATATGACGGAGACACTTCTCAAAGTGAGAGGACTTGGCTACGTGATAATTCTAGACTGGTAATTTTATAACTAATTTCTCCCTTGGTCTGGACAGACACAGATGAAATGTGCTTCATGTTATATCATCATGCAGTTGATAACAAATCCAGATATGTTACACATATCAATCTTGCCCCACCATCGTCAATTTAGTCGGATTTTATCAAATCTAAGGTAGTTCATATGAGTGCTTTAAAAACCATATTGATTATATTATCATGTAGTTTAATATTAGTTGATAGGTCGTTATTAGTATGAGGCTTACTCTTTCAATTCACTAGGTTTGTGGTAATTGATGAAACTCATACTTACAAGGGAGCATTTGGATGTCACACTGCCCTTATATTAAGGAGGCTCAGGCGACTGTGCTCGCATGGTTTGTTAAGCTTCTGGGAATGTTTTCGTAATTTTTTCTCCTGTTTAGATTTTAAATGAAAATGTGAATAACTGAATGTGCTACTTGCTTCTATTTGCAGTATATGGATCTGATCCTTCCTTTGTTTTTTCTACTGCAACTTCTGCTAATCCACGTGAGCATTCCATGGTAAATACATGTCTTGGAAATAGTTAACTTTGTAAATACATGTCTTACTACAATTCTAGTTTTCGAAAAATTTGAGTGTAACTTGTAACATTTTAATGTCTCTGTGTATTATGTTGTCTTTCCGGTGTTAGGATTAAAAGGTTGCTGGGCAATCTGCTCAAAATTGGCATACTGCTATGTTCAAATTTAGGTTTTATGATTGACTTCCTGTGTTATAGGAACTTACAAATTTACCAACAGCTGAGCTATTCCAGAATGATGGAAGTCCATCTTCAAGGAAACTTTTCATCCTTTGGAATCCTATTCTGTGTCCGAAAGCTGTGAGTTGAAATTCTAATGTGTTATAAAAGATATATGTTTATAGTGTTAAAGATATTTAGAAACTAAATCTTGATATTACTTGATTGTAGACAGTGAAGAAAGCTAAGTCTGTTATAGGTGCTGGTAATTTGGAAGACGAAAGTAGCAATTTTGTTCGGTCAAGGTAATAATCCCTCATGTATAGATTTGGACGATACAAAAGTTTGCTACTATTGTTAATGTAAATAGGTTTTGTTAACCTGCACGCTTTAAATAGTGAAAAATTTTCTGCTTGAATAATTTGTGTAGCAGGTCAGTTCTTATATTTGATAAAGGCTTAGAAATAGTTTCTTATATTTTAACATGCTTTCTCATAGAGATTTTTGGCAATAGCAAGTATTAAGGTTTTGAGTTTATAATTATTAAACTTAGTTCATACCATCAGATCAACTAAACATGTTTAATAGATGATGAGTGATGACTACTGGATATGATTAAGAATTTCACAAGTTTATTATCTTTAGGGTTTGTTGTAATTGAGTATTTTAGTATGAATGACATGAGCCCTTTTGTTATTTTCGCAGCCCAATTGTGGATGTTTCGCGCCTTTTTGCAGAAATGGTTCAGCATGGTCTTCGCACCATCGCATTTTGTAAAACAAGGAAACTTTGTGAGCTTGTTTTGTCGTATACGTATGTCAGTTCAAATTTGTACATTTGTGTATGCTAGTATAATCAATATTGTGATCAAAATTCAGATGTCTCGATTTACCTGTATTCTGTTTTGGTTGATCAAAACCTTATTCCGAAAGCAAGATGCTCATGCTATTAAATTGCTGTAACTGATATAGACGTGAGATTCTTCTCGAGACAGCCCCACATCTGGTTGATTCCATCTGTGCTTATCGCGGTGGCTACATTGCAGAGGTCAACTTCCGTCAAACATTGAAACAGATCTTTGTGTTCTTTTATGTATATGTGTGTGCATGCATAACATTTTTTTTTAATTATTATTTATCATTTCAACCCATTGATAGTGCTTATTCTATTTGGTTTGGTTAATGGACTGTTGAATTGCGGAGACTTAATACTGTCTGCTTCACATTAGCAGGAAAGAAGAAAAATAGAGGGTGCATTTTTTGGTGGTAAAATTTGTGGTGTTGCTGCAACTAATGCTCTTGAATTGGGCATTGATGTTGGAGAGATTGATGTGACTCTGCATCTAGGATTTCCAGGTAGTATTGCAAGGTATTGTCACAAGTGATTTGTTATCCCGATATAAATCTTTAAAATAGCTTTTGTGTGTGAAATAGATTAAATAGTTCTTTTAAATATTTTATTCTCTTAGCTTGTGGCAACAAGCCGGAAGGGGTGGGAGGAGAGATAGGCCTTCTCTTGCTGTCTATGTTGCCTTTGGCGGGCCTCTTGATCAGTACTTCATGAATCACCCAAAGAAACTTTTTGAAAGGCCAATTGAATGGTGTCACATTGATTCCCAAAACAAGCAGGTTTTTAACTTTTAAACCTTTCCTTCTATTACATTAATTTTAGAATTTTAGCGGATGGAAGTGTTTATACTTAATATGGAAGAATTTATTCAGGTTCTCGAGCAGCATTTGGCCTGTGCAGCTCACGAACACCCTCTGCATGTGCAATATGATGAGCAGTATTTTGGTTCTTGCTTGGAGAACATTTTAAATTCTCTAAAAGCTAGAAGATATTTGAGTCCTAATCAGTCATCTGATTCTTCTTCTAGAATATGGAACTACATTGGCCCTGAGGTATATTTGATTTTTTAACAAATTAGGTTTCATGTCTACCAGTTCTGCTTGACTTCATTATTATTGAGCATTGTAAAATATTTTGAAGGGTTAAATATGTTTTGAATCGTGCTAAAAATTTGGTGTTTGTTTAGTATCGCTCTTTCGCTCTCAAATCAAGATTTTTAGTGAAGAGGAGAGAAAGCCTTCATGAATTCCTGTGGTTCAACTTCACAATGGAGAATAAATGATATAGAATTATAAACACTGAGTAGTTATACAAAGATATTAACAAATATTACATAATATATTGTATTTCTCTAAATACAAAGTTTTGTATCCTATCCTAATTTATTCTATTTACATATTCTAATAACCTCATTTATAGATATTAAAAACCTATTTAAACATATTCGGAAAATGTAAAAATTTGTATTATATTTGAGGGAACCTTGGCGTAAGGTTGCCTTTTAACTGCTAGTCACAGGTTCAGATCTTGGAAATAATCTCTTTTGCTTATAGTTATAGGGGTATACTATCTCTAGTCCCCACTAGGTCAGGAGTTTCATGTAGTTCATAGTCTTTTTACTATTTATTTCATGTTTTTGATGGTTCTCTTTTCTAGAAATATCCTTCTCATGCAGTCAACATCCGAGCAATAGAAACCGTAAGATACAGGGTCATAGATCAGAGAAAAAATGAAGTCCTTGAAGAGATAGAGGAAAGCAGCGCTTTCTTTCAGGTAGTGACTTCTACATTATGATATATTTTTAAACAGGATTTGCTACATCAAAGTATATTTATTTGTTACCTGATTCAGGTATATGAAGGTGCTGTATATATGTGCCAAGGGAAAACCTATTTGGTCGAGAAATTAGATCTGTCTACCAAGACTGCTTTCTGCAAAATGGCTGATTTGAAGTATTATACGAAGACTCGAGATTACACTGATATTCACGTCACTGGGGGTGCTCTTGTATGTACTCTGCTTCTGAGTGACAGTGACCTTGGAATTAACTTTTTTAAGTTATAGCATGCAATTTGAGTATAGCAATGTTGAACTTTATGCTTCCTCCTTAATACAGTTGGATAATTTTGATGAAGTTTATGTCTTTACAAACTCACCGTTCCTGTTACTGTTACTGTCAGGCTTATCCTGCACCAGTTTTGAACATGTTTCCTAAAACAAATGCCCGAGCTCATATATGCAAAGTAACAACTACATGGTTTGGTTTTTATCGTATTTGGAGAGGAAGCAAACAAATCTTTGATGCTGTTGACCTAGCTCTCCCTGCGTATTCATATGAGTCACAGGTGAATTCAAATACTTTTAGCATTGACTTTCTCTTAATTTTCTGCTGCATCTGTGCATGTTTTAACATTGCCGTGTTCTTGCCTCTAAACAGGCAGTTTGGATTCCAGTTCCACAATCTATCAAAGAATTAGTACTCAAGAAAAATTATGATTTTCGTGGAGGTTTGCACGCTGCTTCGCATGCAGTTTTAAATGTAGTGCCTTTGTAAGTTCCTCGTAAATGTTAGGTTTAAATTTTTCTCATGAACACAAGATTCTAAAAGTTCCCACTCTTTTTCTGGTAACTCCTGTTAATTTTTTTGTCAATATACATTATGAGGCCGTTTTCTTGCAGACACATAACATGCAACTTATCTGACTTGGCTGCCGAGTGCGCAAATCCTCATGATAGTCGTTATTACCCGGATCGAATTCTCATCTATGATCAACATCCTGGAGGGTGTGGAATTTCAGTACAGGTGAGTAAAATGCAAACTCTAGAAGGGGATTTTTGCTTTTCTTTCTTGATTCCTTGATTAATATCTATCTGATTCTTCAGTAAGATATTTACATGATGGACAAGAAGATTCTGCTTTAATATGTTAATCAATTTAGAGATTTCACTTAATGTATTTTGGGTTGTTTGATAGGTTCAACCACGTTTCACAAAGTTCCTGGAAGCTGCACTTGATCTTCTCACTAGCTGCCACTGCTCGGCGGAAGTAGGTTGCCCAAACTGTGTTCAGGTCTGGATAAAAATCCACGATTCTTTCAGAACTTCTAAGCTATTTTCTTGGAAAAAGAAAGAAAGAAGTCTGCATGGTGTTAATTTTGTTTTTATCTTTCGAGTTATGCAGAGCTTTGCTTGCAATGAGTATAACGAGGTTCTACACAAGGATGCGGCCATTATGATCATCAAGGTTGTTACTGAACTGAACCATTTTTTTTTTTAATTTTTCTCTTCAATTGAATATTGCATTCCCAATTTGACTTTGGTGACAAAACATGTCCATTCAGGGTGTTCTGGAAGCAGAGAATGTGATGAATGCTGAGGAGTAATATTTTTTATGAATTGGTTAATAGAGTCCTTGTTACCTTTGCTTTTGTTTCCTTTGGTCCTTAATTTAAGAAAGGGAGGTGGATTAAGCTGTAAAAGTTTACTTTTTTTTTAAAAAAATAAACTCTTTATAGTCTTAGCTTAATATTGACCCATTTTACTTATTTATTCTAAAGAGTTAACAACCAAAATATAGGACATTTGTCAAAATGATCTGATCATGAAAAAAATTAAAACACTATTTACTAACCATTTACTCTATATTTTTTTTTTTACTTTTTTATTTTTACAAACTTTTTATATCTTTTTTGGTGATAATTTTGTTGGTTCTTTCTTTTGGATCCATTTGTATTGAAAACTAACTTAATTTGTATTAAAACAATTTATAGTATTCAGTCATAACTTGGGTGGGTCTTATATGATATGCTTTAAAAATCGTGTATGTTTCATTAGTGGGTCGGTGGCCTCGTGTTTAATTAAGAGCACTTGCACTGCACAAGCATTTTTAGAAGAATCAATAATAAAATCATATTGTCTATGAATATAGATACAAGTAATATCTTATAGTATCTTAATTCTTGGAAATCACAAAATTATGTGAATATTATAAAGTTGTAATTGCACAACTAAAATTAACCACCATGAGTAGTTTTTATGTTTTTATATATTGTTACCTTTAATCTTCCTAAAAGTTTTGCTCATTTAGCTTAGGGTATTATGTAAGTAATCACATATTGGAACCTCAAATTACTATATAAACAATAGAAGAGAATGAGATTTAGTGAGTGTATGAGTGAGTGAAACTTAGAGGGCAGATGGGTTGGGCAATAGCTCTACATGGTGGTGCCGGCGACATCCCACTCTCATTGCCGCTAGAGAGCCGCCAGCCTCGAGAGGAGGCCCTTCGCCGCTGCTTGCAAATTGGGGTGGAGGCTCTTAAAGCCAAGAAGCCTTCCTTGGATGTTGTGGAGCTTGTGGTAAGATTTAAACCACTTACCCTTTGAAGATAGTGGCAATGCTAAATTCATAGGCCTTTTAAGATGCTTAATGCAATGAGATTTCTATGAGATTTCTTATGAATGCACTTCATTGAAATTTATGTATTTTAGGTTCGTGAATTGGAGAATATTCCACAGTTCAATGCTGGTAAGGGATCTGTTTTGACAAACAAAGGCACTGTTGAAATGGAAGCTTCAATCATGGATGGAAGCACAAAGAATTGTGGAGCAGTTTCTGGGCTCAAAACAGTCGTCAATGCCGTTTCTTTAGCTAGATTGGTTATGGAGAAGACTCCTCATGTATATCTAGCATTTGATGGAGCTGAGGAATTTGCAAAAGAACAAGTTAGTGGAATTTCTCTTGCCATATTTTAGAATCTAAAATCTCATTCCTTGTGCCAACTACTTCTGATGTGTTTTAAATTGTGCCTATTGCAACCACTGTAATGTTCATTTTGGTTGTTGTGGGGTGAATTTCTGTGTATTTGGAAATTGGAACGTGAAATAAGTTTATTGCAGACAATATTAAGGTTGCTTCACCTGATAAAATCTACAATTTGAAACAATGAAGTTTCAAATAAAAATGTGTGAATGCCGACATTTTTATAGTTTGTGTCTCATCTTTTACTAATGTCCATGGCTTCCTTATTTATTTATCAGGGTATTGAAACTGCAGATTCAAGCCATTTTATTACTGCAGAAAATGTTGAAAGACTAAAGCAGGCAAACGAAGCACACAGGGTTCAGGTAAATATTGACTTGTTAGTAGTTATCTCTGTATACTGTGTTGATACACCCTTGAAATGTGTTAAAAGGGATTAAAGAACCAATTACATAGAAAATTTCCTCACTTAAATAGTAGATGTAGGGTAAATCCAAAAATGATTCTTAATTTTGTATGTTTACTTATCTCTTTGTTTTGTGCTTCACAATATTTAGCTTGATTATACCCAACCCCTCCAAAATGGTAGCAAAGAGGAAAGACCAAATGCTAATGGAGATGTTCAACTGGGAACTGTTGGTTGTGTGTCTGTTGATAGTTATGGCAATCTAGCTGCGGCAACATCAACTGGAGGACTAGTGAACAAAAGGGTTGGTAGAATTGGCGACTCGCCCATCATTGGTGCTGGCACATACGCCAGTGAGCTCTGTGCCGTTTCATGTACAGGCAAAGGCGAAGCGATATTGTGTGCCACAGTTGCAAGAGATGTTGCAGCCATGATGGAGTTCAAAGGTGTTCCTCTTGAGGAAGCTGCTAGCTATGTTATCCATGAATGCATGCCAAAAGGCACTGCCGGTTTGGTTGCTGTGTCTGCTGCCGGAGAAGTCGCAATGCCTTATAACACAACCGGCATGTTTCGGGCATGTGCTACTGAAGATGGTTATTCAGAGGTTGCAATTTGGTCTGCTTCCTAAGTGGTGTGAGTAAGGAACCCAGTAATTTTATGAAAAACTATTATGGTCTAAGTTCTGCTAACCTGAGCATGAGATTTCAGTGTATTTCTTTCTCACATAAGAAATGTGTTTCAGATTAAAATGTTCACTTAGAAAAATAATGCAATTTGAATGCGATTGGCATCTACATATTATCAAGCTTTCTTCAATGATTGTGCTATTCATGTTAGAAGACTTATTGTGTTCTAAATATTGATTCTCTTAAGGGGTGTTTATGGATTAGGCTAAAAGAAGAAACCATTCTCTTCTATCCCTTCTAACTCACATACAAACTCTTAAAGTTCAGTGATGTCATGTGAGGAGAAACTTTATGGTGTTGATGTATACATCATTGGTAATTACTTAAGAGAAACAAATATACATTTCAAAAAATATAAGTCCAAAGGAATTAAGTCTGGTAAAATGTTTGGCCATTTATGTGGATTGTGGAAATAACAATCGCAAATCGCTGATTACAGATAGGACATCAATTGGCTTGATATAAGACACACATAATGCAAATGATTATTACAATAATTATTCAACAAACATCAACCTATCTTTTATCTATTTATAATCTATAAATCCAGAGAACAAAGTAAAGTAGTCTCTCATTTCATCTTAAAATACTAAGTCTTTTATTATTTTACCATATCAGCAAAATTTTTTTTATCTATTTATAATCTATAAATCGAGAGAACAAAGTAAAGTAGTCTCTCATTTCATCTTAAAATACTAAGTCTTCTATTATTTTACCATATCAGCAAAATTTCTTTTATCTATTTATAATCTATAAATCGAGAGAACAAAGTAAAGTAGTCTCTCATTTCATCTTAAAATACTAAGTCTTCTATTATTTTACCATATCAGCAAAATTTATTACGTCACACAATTTAACGTATTATAATTTCTTTTACCCCTATATTCTATTCTTTATGCTTTATATTTTATCCATTCTAATTAAATATTATCAAAGTTAAAGTTCTAGTAGATAGAGTTTGCAAATCATATTATCGGATTATATATATATATATCAAACACCAAAAACTTAGTCAAATAATAAAAAATTATTATGAATTTATACGTCAAAATGGAACATTAACTCCACTAGATGGTATATATTCTAAAAGAATTAAACTATGAGTATCATTGTACATATCTGTACACATTATTTAGTAATACAAAAAAATATAAACATTAGCACTGAAAAATTTCTATTTCTGTGCTAATGGTTATATTTTTCCGTATTACTAGATGATGTATACAGGTGTGTACATTGATACATCTAGTATTACCGATTCTAAAAATCACTTATTTTTATATGTTTTAAGAACTTATCTATCTTATTTATATAATATTTATTTATCTATTTATAAAAGAAAAGACCAATATAGCAGTGTATTCTTAGAATTTCTTTTTTTTTTTGGTGACTATCTCATCTTAGAATTTAAGTCTTTTATTATTTACTCAATTTTGTAGAGTTGTCAAGTTAAGGGCATTTTTTAATTTATTTTTATATTCAATAGAACCATATTCCTTCTTATATTGCACTTGGGATACCTCTACTATTTAGGTTACAAAGATTTCATTATTTATATTGGTTATTGGATGCTTCTAGCATTTAAGTTGAAAAAAAGTTGTATTAAAACAATTTATAGTATTCAGTCATAACTTGGGTGGGTCTTAAACGATATGCTTTAAAAAATGAGCGTGTTTCATTAGAGTGTGAATATTATACTTTTGTAATTGCACAACTAAAATTAACCACCGTGAGCAGTTTTTATGTTTTTATATAATTGTTACCTTTAATCTTCCTAAAAGTTATGCGCATTTAGCTTAGCGTATCATGTAAGTAATCACACATTGGAACCTCAAATTACTATATAAAAATTAGAAGAGAATGAGATTTAGTGAGTGATGAGTGAAACTTAGAAGGCAGATGGGTTGGGCAATAGCTCTACATGCTGGTGCCAGCTTCATCCCACTCTCATTGCTGCCAGAGAGGCGCCAGCCTCGAGAGGAGGCCCTTCGCCACTGCTTGCATATTGGGGTGGAGGCTCTTAAAGCCAAGAAGCCTTCCTTGGATGTTGTGGAGCTTGTGGTAAGATTCAAACCACTTACCGTTTAAAGATAGTGGCAATGCTAAATTCATAGGCCTTTTAAGATGCTTAATGCAATGAGATTTCTTACGAATGCACTTCATTGTAATTTATGTATTTTAGGTTCGTGAAATGGAGAATATTCCACAGTTAAATGCTGGTAAGGGATTGTCAATGCTGTTTCTTTAGCTAGATTGGTTATGGAGAAGACTCCTCATGTATATCTAGCATTTGATGGAGCTGAGGAATTTGCAAAAGAACAAGTTAGTTAGTGGAACTTCTCTTGCATGTTCATTTTGGTTGTTGTGGTGTGACTTTCTGTGTATTTGGAAATTGGAACTTGAAATAAGTTTACAACAATGCTACATGTACACCTCTTTTTGGTGTACATCTCTATCCAAGTACCAAACGAACAGGTTTTTATATATACAACGAACATGTTTTTATAGTTGGCACGAACAGGTTTTAAAACCTGTTCGTTTGCTTTTAAAAACATGTTCGTTCTAGTAGTAGTATTCTGTTCGTGCACGAACAGAAATCTATATATACAACGAACATGTTTTATAGTTGACACGAACATGTTTTTTAACCTGTTCGTTTGCTTTTAAAAACATGCTCGTTCTAGTAGTAAAAACATGTTCGTTTGGACTTGGATGGAGGTGTACACTAAGATTAATTGATAAGCTTATTGCAGTCACAATATTAAAGTTGCATCACCTGATAAATCTGCAATTAAGCAATGAAATTTCATCTTTTACTAATGTCCATGGCATCCTTATTTATTTATCAGGGGGTTGAAACTGCAGACCCAAGCCATTTTATTACTGCAGAAAATGTACAAAGACTAGAGCAGGCAAAAGAAGCACACAGGGTTCAGGTAAATATTGACCAGTTATCACTTAAATAGTAGATGTAAGGTAAATCCAAAAATGATTCTTAAATTTGTATGTTTACTTATCTCTATGTTTTGTGCTTCACAATATTTAGCATTATTATACCCAATCCCTCCAAAATGGTAGCAAAGAGGAAACACCAAATGCTAATGGAGATGTTCAACTTGGGACTGTTGGTTGTGTGGCTATTGATAGTTATGGAAATCTAGCTGCAGCAACATCAACCGGAGGACGAGAGAACAAAAGGGTTGGTAGAATTGGCGACTCACCCATCATTGGTGCTGGCACGTACGCCAATAAGCTATGTGCCGTTTCATCTACAGGCAAAGGAGAAGCGATATTGCGTGCCACGGTTGCAAGAGATGTTGCAGCCATGATGGAGTTCAAAGGTGTTCCTCTTGAGGAAGCTGCTAGCTATGTTATCCATGAACGCATGCCAAAACGCACTGCCGGTTTGGTTGCTGTGTCTGCCGCTGGAGAAGTTGCAATGCCTTATAACACAACCGGCATGTTTCGGGCATGTGCTACTGAAGATGGTTATTCAGAGGTTGCAATTTAGTCTGCATCCTAAGTGGTGGGAGTAAGGAACACAGTAATTTTATGAAAAACTACTATGGTCCAAGTTCTGCTAACCTGAGTATGAGATTTCAGTGTATTTCTTCCTCACATAAGAAATGTGTTTCAGATTAAAATGTTCACCGAGAAAAATAATGCAATTTGAATGCGATTGCCATCTATATATATTCAAGCTCTCCTCAATGATTGTGTTATTCATGTTCAAAGACTTATTGTGCTCTAAATATTGATTCTCTTAAGGTGTGTGTTTATGAATTAGGCTAAAAGAAGAAAAGGACTTGACTCATGAGGAGTCATTCTCTTCTATCCCTTCTAACTCATACAAACTCTTAAAGTTCAGTTATGTCATGTGAGGAGAAACTTTATGGTGTTGATGTATACATCATTGGTAATTACTCAAGAGAAACAAATATACATTTCAAAAAATAAAAGTCCAAAGGCATTAAGTCTAGTAAAAAGCTTGGCCATTTATGTGGAAACAATAATCACAGATTACAGATAGGACATCAATTGGCTTGATATAAGACACACATAATAAAAATGATTATTACAATAAGCATTCAACAAACATCAATTGGCTTGATATAAGGCATAAAACAAATGGTTGTGCAAAGAAGAAGACATTATAAAAAAGAAAGGGAAAAAATTGTTTCCATTCAGTTACATCACTATTTGAATTCTTATAAATTATCACATTAATCACTAAATAACAAATCAAAAGGGGAAAATATAGCCCCACCTAGCCAAAAATGGATTCCCCAACATCTCTCCCCCTAAACCTTTAAACTTTTAGTGTATAAGAAAATCATTCTTTTTCTATTTAATAAGCTGTGAACAATGGATATAAGATAAATGAAAAAAAAATTGTATTCCTAGAAAAGTAAAAAAACTTTCTACTTCTGACCCTACAGTTATGGCTAACACAAAGATCAATAAATAGTTCAAAAATAAACTGAGGTTGCATAAGCCATAAGCAATCAAGAAGCAATGCAATTTAACTAGTGGCACAATCTTGAAGGTGAGGGTGACTTTGATTTATGTACCTGTGCCACAGTGGCTTATACCTGTCTATAGCTAACTTCAGCCATGGCTTCATGTTCCCATTGAAGTGGATAACTGCCGCGCTTTCAATTAGGCGGTTGTCAATATTTAGGTCATAACCCAATCCTAAAACATGCCATCTTCTATCAAGTGGTTCTGTCAAACCATAGAAACTTAGAAGAGCTGGAGGAAGCGTTCCAAGCTTCCAAAGTGTTCCATCAGCATTTTGCTCCAGCCAATAATGATATCTTCCTGTCACATTTGCTTTCCGCCACGCAACCAAGTCGAAAATGTTCATGCCAAATGCCCATCCACATGTCTGGGGATCGAACTTTGAGCTTATAATTGAATTTGAGAAGTTTAGATACTTGTAGTACCGATGAAATGCTTCAAGACAAGTTTCAACTGCACCATTCACATTTCCATGCAAATCCAGAGAGAAAAGTGTGGTGAGGTCCTTCTGGACAACGACATCATCATCAAGGAAAACAACCTTCTCAAGTTGTGGATAAATCTCAGGGATGTAAAACCGAAGATGATTAA
>JASCZI010060419.1:171312-194578 GCA_036250425.1 Stylosanthes scabra
TTTGGGGTTCCGGATTTTTGATTCGGCATGCACATCTTGATAAGCTCCAAAATAGAAGGCTTGAGATTCTGGATTGTGTAGCTCTTTGATAATAGGAGAATAATGTTCATTCAGCCAATGGAAGTCCTCAAAATTCTGCACCTCTATGGTGGCACCTTTAAAGTCATTACTAAGGAACCATGCTTGCATTGCTCCATAATTGACACCATTAGTGACAATGTGAAAGATCAATTGTTTTGGATGGTCTGCATTGACAACTGTAGAGTTAACAACCACCGACGTTGCGAGCACATTATCTGAAAAAATGCAGAAATGATATAAACTGTTGTCCTTGAGACGAGTAGAAAATTTCCACTCGTTTGGGAGTTTTTGTAGGGACAATGTCCTTAGCCAGTCAGTCATAAGTTTCACATTTAGGCAATGAAGACTCTTCGGCAGTGCTTCGGATGATACTTGAGCAAACACCGTGCTTTGAACTGTTGCAGCATTGGCACGTTCTTCAAGAGCTTGAATATGCGACTTCATTGTCACTATAGTGGTAGCAATGTCATAATGAATATCTTGTGCCTTGAAAATCAGGGAAGAGAGGCTTTTAATAATTGGCTCAGCTTCCTCCAAGGTAACAGGCTCCCCAGTCATGGCAGCTTTTGAAAGCAAAAGCTGGCAAATTCTAATCTTTGAACTAAGCTGCCAGGCAAAATGATGATTATTGTGTTCTTTGGCAATGGCCACATATGCTTTGGCTAGAACCATTTGCTCTGCTAATTGTCGTGAAAAGGATGTTGCACTTAAAATTTCATTGGAAAAATTCAAACTCTCTTTTGCAACAAGTTCATCTCTGGAATTTCTCTCCTGCAATGATTAGTCACTTACTCAGTAAGACTTCCAAGAAAAAGAGTTCCAACATGCATTCAATCATCATGAACAATGAAGAAAGACAGTTTTCACAGCAATGCAAAATTATGGTAGCATTAGCAGTTGCTATTTCATTGCTTTGATGCTCACACAAATGAATCAGTTGTCTTACCCCAGTCATTAATGTTGATAAGTGATAACTATTTGGACAACTCTTCCTTATGCATAATAATGAATTACAGCTCACAGAAAATAAAACAACTATGGAATCTAATTCTTGTATAACCCAAAAGATCGAAAGAAAGAAAAAAAGAAAGAAGTAAATCGCTATAAAAAAGAAAAAAAGAACACTATGATCTCTAGCATCAAGAAATAACTGATAAACCTCTCGAAAAAAACTTAAGTCCAAAATTGGTGTGCAAAGAACATTACTTATGCATATTGAGTAAATCCAGTAACTCGACCTATGTTTTACATAGCCGATCCCAAGCCCGGATAAACGAGGAGGGTTGTTTGGCCTGCGACAGCCAACGTAAAATAGTGTCGTGTCCCATACATGGTCACGGCGCAATGACGTCTTTGGAACCATGTAGCTTGTGTTAGGCCTACGACAGCCAACGTAAAACTGTGTCGCATCTCAATGCATGGACAGGACGCAATGACGTCTTTGATCCATATAGCCGACCCCACCTAGTGGGAAAAAGGCTTAGCTGACGATGATTGAATAAATACAGTACCCCAAAAAAAAAGGCCTTAACCAAGTTTATATGTACTCAGTTGAAGTGCTACCCTAAACTAGAAGCAACATAACACTTGAGCTTCATCATTCAATATTATTACACTTGAGATCCACATTGAACAACTTTCTAAGCTCTTCAAGAGCTACATCTTCTTTAAACTGTTTCAAAAGATTTATCATTCAATTGGCATCATCCTACACAAACATATAATCCTCTTACATCAATTCATCAAATGAAAATATAAAGTCAAAGATGAACTCCTACTGATAATTTATAAACGATTAGGATCATGAAAATCTGAGAACAGAACCAATTCAACACCAATTAGGTATCCTAAACAACAAATTCAATAATAATAATAACAATACGAACACTGATTAGAGTGAGTGAGTTAGTTGTTACCGTTAACGGAAGGTGAAGCTGATCTTGGCGATGATTATGGTGGAGTACGAACAAAAGCAAAGCGGCAAGAGAGAAGGCGGCGAGGAGCAGCCAGATCCAATAAGAAAACCTCCGCCGAACACGGCGCCGGAACTCGGCGGCAGCTCGGCGGCGCATATTCGTCCGGCGGCCACAGCTGAGAACGAAATCAAGGAGAAGAGAGAAGAAGCATTTGCGACGATTGATTGGATCAAAGAAGGAATGTGGAAAGGCGAGAAGCTGTTATTGATGTTCTCCGAAAATAAGTTTGTGGCTTTTTTTTAACATTAATTAATTAAAATAAAAAATGGAAATGAAAGTTAATTTAGTTGGAAGAATGAGAAACAGCAACTAACACTGATGTGTCTGTTTTTCTCAGTAACCGTCAAAATTTTGGAGATTTCTTATTGCGGAATCCATTTTTTTTTAACTGTTTTATTTTTTTTTAAAAAAAGTTATTGTTCTTATAAAATTTTTCTTAGTTTTAATTTGGTAAACATTTAAACTGTAATATAAGACGAATATTTTATAAGAATAAAAAAATTAATCTACCTTTTTTCAATAGAGTTTTTTAATTTTTAAACTATAGTAGTTTTTATTTTATTATATTGTACAAAAATATCACTAATAAAAATAATATGATGCTAAAAATAATAATAGTAATATTTTGCTGGGAAATTAATTAAAAAATAGTGTTGTTGGCCAACAAATAAAGTGTGAGTGAGAAGTGAGAGGGAGAAGAGAATAACAGCACAGACAAGAGAGACACCATTTATATAGGGGTGGGTAGGTCATTCAAACTTTGAAGGCAACACCATAATTCTTTGCTTTTTTTTTTAAATTCTATGAATAATAAATAAATCTATAATTAACTTGTCGCAAATATGAACTTAATTTTAAAAAAAATTATTGGTTAATGAATTGCTATAACGTTTTATGCGAGATTGATTATTTTAAGATTTTTAATTTGATTCATAAGGAGTCTTCTCAGTTTAGTGAGCACCATAAATTAATCTTGAATATAAAGGAAGTTATTTTGAGGAATTGGTTAGTTCATATCTTGCTCATTCAGCGCTCCACAAGCTCAGTGGCTGACTTCATGGCTCGCTACTGACTTCATGGCTCGCTACGCTTCTACTTATCAACAAATTGTTACTTATTGGCTTTCTCCTTCAGATGATCTTTTAATTTTACTTCAGTAGGATCTTGTTGTTTAACTTTATTTATTTTCTTTTTTAATTTATTTAATGACAAAAAAAATTGCTACATACATAAAGCAAACTCTTGAAATTTATTTAAATAGACTAATAAACTGATAGATATTCGGATAATATATATTAACTCACTTATCTACTTAAGTATTAATATTCGAATTTTAATTTTATGTTGTGTATATAATAATTTCGTGACTATAGCAACAAATTATTAAGTTGAGCTCTAATCTCAGACATATTAGTACTTGTCATGTCAAGCAAGAGATTACAAATGATTTTGTTTTTGTTTTTCAAGTTCCAAGTAATGTCCACATATTATCTCAAAATCTTAACATAATAAATCTATAGGTCATTCATATATTATATTTTATATACTTTTTCATTTGATATATGTTGAACACTTGAACAGTTGAACTGATATAAAACATCGATCACCTCTTATACTTAATATCTTAAGTCTTAACACATATTCTGATGAAGTGTTCTTCCATACTTCAAAATCTCATAAATATGATGATATATATACATAGACATCCCATGGAAATTTACCAAGTTTGTTTGAATTTTAAAACATACAGACACATGATGACACAAACACACATTATATATATATTTGAAGTAAAAAGACATGAAATGAGTTTGGACATAACAAAATAGACATTATACATCATCATCATCATCATATATATATATATATAATAATAATCATTAATTAAGGTAGGTTTTTTCCAAGTAATAATAATAATACCATTCTTCTGATCTATTCATTTAAAGGACGAATCATCCATGGAGGAAGAAGGGTATTAGCACGAGCATTTGCTGCCATATCTTCATTATGTTCGCCATCACTTCTACCTTGTGGGAACCCTCTGCACATAAAAAAATATTCGAGACAATAAAAATTAGCAAAAAATAAACAATTTTTTTTATTTTATATTTTTTAATTATTGGTGTATTAATTGAATAATATTATATATAATAAGTGAAAAATTATAAATATTACATGAATGAAATTAGGGATGAAAAAAATTCAATTTGATTTTTTTTAAAATTCCTTTTGGAAGTTGTTCTTAAAAACATACAAGATTTAAAAAAATAACACAATATGTTTGAATTGTCATTAAGTTTCCAAAGTACTTTTTTATAAAAAAAAAAAATTTTTGGATGAATATATTTTTATTTATATACATAGTTATTATAACTTGGACGATGCATTATTATAAATATATTCTCATAAATCACCATCTTCAAAATATAATTAGTTGAGTGAAATTAAATGGGATAAACAATTTTATGAACCACCTATATGTGCATCTATAAAAATTTCCAACCAGAAAAGAAGTAATATAATCTGAATAATAAGTGATAAAATAAGTAACCATTCAAATATGATAAAGGAAATAATAAAGATGATAAACAAGAATGAAGGTTTTGAGTTGTAAAAGTTTGTTCATGGTTGCTCATATAATTAAGGAAGAGACAAGAGAATGGATAAGAAAATAAAATAAAATAATTCAGAGCAAGATGAAATTAAGAAAATAAAATAACACTAACCCAATGTTCAAGTTCTCAGAGGATTGATGATGATGAGGTGCCACAACAAATGGGGTTAGATCCATAAAGTTATTTTGCATCTCCATTTGAGCTTGTTGTGTGATTGCTTTTTCTTTCTCCTTGATCTAGTTTTCACTCAATTCATCATGTGCCCAAATTCAGTGACACAGATTTTAATTATGTGTAAAAAAACTTCATGCTATTATTATATATTGAAGATGGAGAAAATAAAAGATTGTTATGTGGTTATTACCCTTTTTATATCTAATTTATTATTTGATCTAATTAATGATTTTATTAGATTCATTTTTAAGCTTTTTAATTTTGAAAATAATTTATTAGTTAATAAGACATGTAATAATTTCTTACCCACACACACACTATTAAAAAAAAACACTGTGCTTTATAATTATATAAGATACAATAGTAATGTAAAAAATAATAATAATAATAATAATAATAATAATAATAATAATAAAAGAAAAATTGTTACCTTCTTAGCTAGCATGGTATTTTGTTCTTGTAGGGTCTTTTCCTGAAATATTACAACAAAAAATAAAATAAAATAAATGATGATGTGATGTGTCTACATTGGTCCATGATTGAAATAATTAATAATTAATTAATGTTTTCCTTGGTATATATATATCCGAAGTTTATATTAGGACCTAAATTTAATGAGAACCTAAAGTAACTGTAATAACTAACTTGATAAATATCTTTAACAGAAGTAAGTAAGCATCCTTTTAATTGGTTGTGTTATCTAATTCTAACTACTAACTTTCTATATTTAGTAAGCTTAACCACTAACTAACTATATATAGCATATTAGGTGACAAAAATAAATATGACATATATACATGTGAATTAAGTTGGTGTAAAAGTTTAAATACAAGTAAGTTCACATGATGGTATAATAAAATTGTTTTTAATTTTAATGAAGCTTTTCACATTATGAGAATTCATGAGTAATTCTTGTGAAAGTAATTCTATCATCAATAGATAAAAAAATAGATAGATTATGTATTTATAGACATATAATGTTTCAATTATTTTTAAATGCATATTTTATATTCCAATATATATATTTATATGGATTATGAATTTAGTACGTAGTTTTTAGAAATCTAATTAATGTCAATATCATATTTTAATATACTATTTATTGCCCAGTTTTCACATATAGAAAGTACATTTTCTCATTGTATAAAATCCTCAAATATTCATTAACAAACCCCTATTATTTATTTATTTTTGTGAAAGTCTTTCAAGGATAAAGTAGTGGCAAATTGAAACAACTTTTAATATTGGGAATCATTTTCATTATTTTATTCTATTATGTGATTAAATTAAAATCCACTTACAGTTATTACACACTTTAAGCTATGCTGTGTTTGAATATTATATTTGGAACAAAAATACAGAGAAATATAGACATGTTTTAATTTATTTCTACTTTCAAAAAATATTCAGTATATAATATAATATATAACAATTTTGTGTCATTGTTTTTTTTTCATCTCTGTGACAGTGACATATAAACAAAACCTCAAAAATGATCATATAATCTTCCCAACAAATTAATAAATGAAAGCAACAAAGACTAAGACTAACCTTTTTCTGAAGAACTGAGATATCCTCATAAATGAGTTGGTTCTGCAATTTAATAATTACATATTAAATATAAATAAAATAATCAATTCATCATCATAATCATCAATCACTATATATATATGGCCAAATTAAAAACCAAGGTTTTTGGTTTATTGCATGGTTTTATTTATTACCCTTCGTGATCTAACTTGTTTTAGGGCAGAATCAAGCTGCTGTTCTAAATTCTGAAGCTCTTTCAGACTTAAGGATTGCAGATCTTCTCCCATATAATTCCTGAAAATGAAAAAACAAAGAATGTAATTAATATATATATATAGGAATACAAAACCCTTGCTTCTATTACTTAATTAATTTATTTGATAAAATACCTTTGATTTCTCTGTAAGACTTCCACCCTTGCTTTGAGCCTTGCATATTCTAGAGTCCAATTTTCCTGACACCATGGATAGATAATTAGATATCAATAACTGAAATCAGTTTAATTTATGTGTGCTGCATTAATCTTAGCCCATTAATAATAAGCACTATTTATTATAGTAAAACAAGAGTAAGTAATTAAATTAGTTGCAAAAATTTTACACAACATATCTATTGAGAGATATGTCTTATTATTTATAAATGGGTTATATTATTAGAATTAAAAGTTGTTAAAAATGTTAGTTTATCACTTAAACAAGATGCAACTTTATTAATTAATTTTATTCCCATTAATTAAAATCACAAACATGTCCATGTGTCTACATATATACAACGATTGATGAGAGATATCTAATATAGAAAAGCGAATTCATATAAACTCGTTTTTCTTGTTAAATAGCTCTAATACGATAATGACGACGACGAAGACGGCGACGATAACATACATTTGGTCCTTGATCATTTGCAGCAAGCTGTCTCTCTGCATATGAATACCGCTCATACCTTTCAAGTATCTTCTCCATACTGTGAATTAAAATATAAAAGGAAAGCAAAAATGAGCAAAGGTTTCATCATTTTAAACATTTATATAAATGGTAACTATTATTAAAGGTTGAAATCAAACATTCAAACAGAAACCTTACGTGCAGGCAAATAAAAAATTAAGGAGTAAATAATAGCCATATAATAGGAGATCCATCAAAATAATCTCAATCAGACATTGCATATGAAAGTAGATAAATGAACGTTTTCGAATAAACTTACAAATTAGAACTACTATTTTTTTTTCAGATATGATTAAGAATTTAATTTTAATTTACTTATCATATAAAGTAATTTTATACGTTTATCCAATTTATATTCTGACATTAGTAAAAATAATTATTTTTAACGATTAATACATGAATGGTCTATATAAACATTTCACACTAAAGTGCATTAAAATAAAACTTCATGTCTAAGTGATTGATTTTGTTTCTATCCTCACTTTTTGTCTTAATTTTTTTTCCTTCTCCTTCTGACATATTTTATATACAAAACAAAAATTTAAACTTTTCATGTCCTTTCTTTATTTTATATTCCTACTGTTTTATTGGTTAAATATTTAAAAAATAAACATGAAATAAATAAATGACTTTCTTTATATAAAACTTGTCGATTATTGAAAAAGTTGGCATAAGTTTGATGATTTTTTGGTGGGATTTGATTGACAGCAGGGCAAAACCTGTTGTGTTATGTCAAAGTGATTTTGAAAGAGAAAAACACGTACACAGTACACTTATTACATGCCCATGAGATAGCTTCTATGACTCACTTCACTAACTAACCCTTCTTAGTTCTTTCATTCCCCATGCCATAACAATCATACAGTAATTGTAGATAAGAATAATTTTAAATTATTTTATTTAATTTAACATCTATAATTTTAAAATTTAATTTTGATGTATTGATAGTGTAAAATTTTTATACAATCGTAAAATCATATTCGTTTATTTGAATAAATAATCACAAATAAATAAAATTAAAAGTTATTTTTATTGATATTTATTTACACTGTCATTATATTAAAATTAAATTTATAATTATATGTACATAACATCTACAAATATACATTTATAATATTTAATATTATAGATTTATTCTAGCGGTAATTAATTAATACAAATAAAAATTAAATATATATACAAATTATAGCTACTTATGATATTATCAAATATTTTTTAATAATATAACATATATTAATTTTCCAGTTATAACTACCTAGCTAATTTATTAACTAATATTTATCCCATACATACATATACATATATGTTATTCCTATGTTACATCCCAAGAGAATAAAACAACATGACTTTCTCTAAAGATTTTAAATTACATGCCACAACTAATACATGTTAGTTCCCAATCTTTTCACAAGTACAAGGGGGGCCAAAAATGAAAGAAAAGAGTTAATTAATTAGAATAGCATATAAATAAATATGTAATGAACACTATATTATTGACAAATAAACAAATTAGTCACTAATAATGACTACTAATTAAACCAAAGTATGTATATTATATACGATGAACATGAAATAAATCTAGTAAAATATTTTTCTTTTCTTATTATATATTAGTTGAAGACATTATATTAATTCTATATTTAGGGGGTTAAGATGAAAAAAAAAATCAAAAGAAAACAAATAAAAGAAAGAAAAAACAGAAGAAAAAAGTTACAAAAATGGCAGCATGGAGATCCATAAACACACTTATATATATAGAGATTAAAATTATTTTTCCTAACCTAAGAAGAGTGAAAAACAAAATCCCAAGTTTAATTTGACCTAGTTTTATATATAAAACAGTAGTAGTTTAGTGTTTAACTACAGATTTAGCAGTTTTAATTAATTTAAGTCTTAAAAATAATCTTAATCTTCACCATTACTTCAGGATCGAGTATAGCATACATCCTTCAGCTTGATCTCTAAGCAATTTTTAATTTACACAAAAAAAATCAGAAAATGATAAATAATAGTAAAAATTAGGGTATGAAGAAGAAGAACTATGATGAACAATAATGAAGAACAAGAAGAAGATTATTGTTACCAGGGGTCACTGGAGAACTGAAAGAGCTTCCCTTTGCAAGAGAAGACGATGAGAGCGACTTCGGCGTCGCAGAGAACGGAGATCTCATTAGCCTTCTTAAGCAAACCAGCTCTTCTCTTTGAGAAGGTGACTTGGCGGTTGATCTTGTTCTCAATCCTCTTCAATTGCACTCTCCCCCGCCCCATTCCCACACAAATTCACCACTCAAAACTTTTATCAAACACCTTGTGTGCGTGAGCGGAAAACCTAAGATTCTAATCAAACTAAATAATAATAAGCAAAGATTAGTTATTGTTGATGAGGATTTGGAGGAGTTTAATTTGATTGGACAGTACAAAACTTTTATCAAACACCTTGTGTGCGTGTATGTTGATATAGATTGGTGAAGTTTCTTAGTTTGGAAAGTGAATATGAAAGGAGAGAGATTTTGATTTTGAGGGTTTTGATTTGTGTTGTGGATTTTTATTTTGGACGTTAGAATCAGGGGAGAAGAAGGAACAAGGCCATGAGGGTTTCCTTCTATGTCAATTTTCTTTTCTTTTATTCTTTATACACAAAAGGGGCAAAATTGGTAATATAAGGTTTAGGGTAGTACACTACAAATCATGCCATTGCTTTGGGAAATTACAAATATGCCAAATGATAATGCAATTTTTTTTAAGTCAATATATAATGCAAAAAAAATCATGCTAATATTATATAAAAGAAAATAGGAGTGATGTTATTATTTTTCTATATATAGTATAATATAAAAATAATTATATGTATATACAAGAAACCAATTATCAAATCAGTTATTATTAAATACTTTTCTACAAATTTATTATAAAAAATATATAATACAAAAAATCATGTGAATATTGATGATATTATTAAAAGATGGGAATGATATTATTATTTTCCTAGAATGTAATAAAAAAATATTATGGGTATATAAAAGAAAATTTAATTTTAATATACTATTAGTATAAAATAATTTTTTATGTATGTTCAATTATAAAACATCGTGTAAGTAAAAACAAAAATATTTTTTTATATTAACCGTGTAAATAATCGTAAAAAACTAGATATAATTAAATATCTATGTAAAATATTTCACATTACTAATATAGTAAGATTAAACTCTAAAAAATTAGTTATTAAATAATTTATTATATGTTTGTGTATAAGTTACATGTTATTTATACAATTTTTAATATGTATTACATGGGGTTGATTTTTTCTCTTTTTTTTTTAGCAATAACATATTCACCTATATTTATATATAATATTCGAAGAAAAGATAAAAGGGATAATAAGCCAAAACCAAAGGTGGTTTTTGAAAAACCACTGTGGTTTTGTTGAATGTGTTGTCGACATCTGATTGGATCATGGGAACTCTAAGGACGGGGCCTTATCATCATGACAAATATTAATAATATATAATATTTTATTTATTTTTTTTATGAACGGTCCATAGTCCACACTCCATTATTAAAACATTTAAAAAATGTGAAAAATGACATTTAATTAATTAAGATGTATGTGGTTTTTTCCACAGCCTATGATGCAAGTAGAAGCTAGAAAAAAGTTTTGGTAAGAAAATTTATTTTGACAGATCAAAAAGGGAAGCACTAAGAAGAGTGTGAAAAAAAAAGCCAGAAAATGGAAGAAATTTAAGGAGGAACAATGGCCAATAATCGTTCAAGGAATAATATGCTTTCAATGAATTTCAGTACATTAAAGTGTTATTCTTCAAATTAAATAAACTTGGTTTGGGGATTTAACAAGTATTCACATTAATAAAATCATGTATTGCCTTTTTTGAAATTTTAAAAATTATATTTGGTAAAATAAAATAAAGGTTTCTTTTAATATATGTATATATACACACACATAAAAAAAATAAATAAAGTAATAATATTCGGTAAGTATTTTTATAAAATGTAAAATAACTAGATTACAAGACATGCACTTTTTATCTGATCTCTTGTCTTTTGAAAATAAAGGTATGAAAAGATCCTTTAATATTTTAAATAAAGTGTGTAAATTGTTATTTATTTTCTTATGGACGGGTAAGTGCAATCAACTTCTAACTGATGAACAAAATTACCTACATTTAATTTTCTTCCAAATTATCTCCTCTAGTTCTTCAAAGTAAGGGCAATTTTTAGTTATTTAGAATCAATTTGTATGACTTTTTAAAACTATAATATAGTTGAATATATAAGATAAAAAAAAATTGTTCCTTATATATATATATATCATCCTTGTCCTAATCTCTTTCATCTTCATTCTTTTTTTTTATTTCCAACCCAATCACCTATAAACTATGGGCTATCTCCACAACATATTGGGATTTAAAAAAAAAAAAAAAACAAGAGATATAACAAAAATAAGGTGATTTAATTTTGATATACTAAAAATATAAAAAAAAAAATTACACAGTTATTTAATTAAATTTATATGTTAAAATAATATTTTTAAATTAATTATTTTTATTAATATAATATATAATGATACACAATTAAACAAATATATGAAACTCTTTACATCCTAAAAATACGAAAATGAGTTAAATTCTTCAAAATATCAAACTCCAATAGAATTTAATTTTGTTTGTCTATATATATATATAACTGTATTAAAGGGGTTAAATGATTTGGTGATACATATAGATGTGGCATGCATTTTGGGAGTTATATTAGCACAAAAATAAATATGTAGCGGCAGGTAGAATAATAATATTGATATATATAATAAGAAAAGCGAATATTATTCCATAATAATGTTTAAATTTCTATAAAAGCATATAGATGGCAAATCAGAGTTAAAGCCAAAGAAGAACCCTTTTTGTTTGTCAACTTTTTAAAAACCATTAGGCAAAGAAGTGCTGCCATGCATTCATTGATGGAAGTTCACTTCTGACTCTGCCACCATTTCCAGACACATTAACCGACAAATTAAACAACACTCACAAACGTGACGATGATAAGGTTGTCACTCGTTAAAACTCAAAATATTTTAGAAATTTATAATTACTCAAAATCATCTATTAAATATTTTAAGGTAAAATATGGTTTATGTCCTTAATATTTGTAAAATGTTTTAAAAATACTTTAAACATTTAATTTAATTCAATTTTACTCCTAATATTTTTTATTATTAATTTTATCCTTAATCATTGATAATTTTACCTTCAACTTTTTCAATTTGTTAACTATTAGGGATAAAATTGAAATCAATCGAAAACGTTAAGGGTAAAACTGAATCAAATTAAACGTTAGGAATATTTTTAAAACTTTTCATAAACATTAAGAATATAAACCATACTTTATCTTAAATTTTAAATTAAAACTTATGTTGACGCATATTTAACTAAGACGAGGATTAATGTGAGTTACGATATCAATTTAAAAAATCATTGAGTAATTATAAATTTATATAAAGATGAGAGTTGAGACTCAAATTTCAAAAATTATTTTAAATTCCAACTCCGAAATTACCATTTAAAAATTAGAATAATTATCCACTTCAATTATTTTTAAAATCAAAGCTTGAATCAAATTATTTATACTATGTTAGTTTGATCATTGTTGTAATAATTAGAATTTTAGATTTATTATTATTAGAAATGTTAGATTATACTTATGATCTGTGTAGCTTATAAATATATAATTAAAGAAAATATTTAGAGTAATGCATGATAATACTCTTAGATAACAGTTTAATTTCTCTTAATTCTCTTTCCATGATCTTCATTTTCATTTTTGCATAATTCCACAAATCTGTTCCACGCTAGCATATATAAAAAGAAAAGATTAATAACAAATTTAATTATATAATTAACTCTCTCATTACAATTTATTTATTGAAGGGATCAATAATACAATATTATATCTATTTGATATTAAATAATGACACTATTATAAATATAGATGTCATTTTGTATGAAAGTGAATACGTTTTCCTTCTCTTTCATTGTTCCATTCAAAAAGTTAGTCATACAGTTCTCTTCTTGTTTTTTCTTTCATCCACATATATTATTTAGGGTGTGCTTGAAACACAATAAAAATATAATTAATTTTATTTTTAAATCAATAATTTCCTTATTTAAAATCGATAAAAAAAAAATACGGATTGAAAAATCATTTTACCTATTATTGGTGGTGTTCCGAAATTGCATTCAAATAATTCTTATATATAATAAATAATTTTTTAAAAATTAAAACTTACGTAATAGATAATATATATATATATATATGTCAAAGTTAAAGGAACATTCCAAAAGAAGATTAGAGTTCATCAGCGTAAATAATTTACAATTACCTTACAAGTTACAATAACAATATTAATCAATTAAACATATATCCGTAGAGAAAATTAGTCTTTATGTTAATTAGATAATGATATGAAATTAAGAAGAAGATCAATTTGATTTATTGACCCACTATTTTTTTTTAAAGGGTTAATTTAAAACATGTAATCTTTCAATAATTGAATTATTGGCATACAAATAATTTGTTAAGAACCAATTTTTATCATTAATAACTTGATAGAAAAAAATATATAATACAAATCCAAAATAACTTAAGGAATCCACCAAGGCAAAAATCTGCATATAATTAGAAAAAAGAAAAGAGTAGAAAAATGACAAATAAAATAAAATGAAGCCAGAAAACCTAGAGATTGTGTGTATGTTGTATGACATGTAACTTACCAACAAGTACCTTTGAAATTAATAAGAAATAAATAGACATTGGAAACACAATATTTTTATTACTATTATTATATTTCAGGTAATTAATTAATTAAAGACATCAAATGAGATACACCACATAACAAATTAGAGATTTTACATCAAATAAGGTAGGTTTAATTTCTTTCCAAATGATATATATATCCATGTATCCATGTTTTGTAATAATACCTTTCAATTCATCAATTCATTTGTAGGAGGAAGCATCATCCAATTGGGAAGAAGGGTATTATTATGAGCCCTAAGATTAGTTTGGAAATCTTCATTATCATTATTATGTTCTCCATCACTTCTACCTTCTTGTAGCATTATTCCTCTGCATATATATATAAATATTATTGACTCATCAATCATCAATTCACCACCTACCTCATCAATTAATATTTGAGTTTTCATATATTATTCAATCAAAATTACTACTCACCTAATATTCAAGTTTTCTGAGGTTTGAGGAGGTGCAACAATTGAAGGGGGTAGATCCATATAATTATCTTGCAGCTCCATTTGATGAGTCTGTTCTGTGATTGCTTTTTCCTTCCCCTTGATCTAGTTTTCACTCAATTCATATATACGAAGTGAATTCGGCGCGATATTTGTTGAAATTTATAAAATATATAAAATGATTTACACAATCGATAAATTACGTCCATTCTTTTAGATGACTGTTTATATAATGAATGACAATCATTAACATTAACATGTATCAGAATTAAAATATATACATGCTATTATTATTATTGAAGGAAAAGAATTGTTACCTTCTTAGATAATGAATTGTTTTGTTCATTTAGAGCTCTCTCCTGTTCAATATTATAGAACATAAAAACATAAATATAATAATAAATTGTAGACTAATGAAAAAAATCATGATATGTGTCCATATTGGCTGATTGGGATTTGTGTTTCTATAACTAAAATAATTAACAAACATCTCTTAATAATAATAATAATAATAATTGACTTGCTAAATACTCACAGTACTTTGATTTATAATTTTGAACATCTCTTTTGTATTTTAATTATGGTTGATGTTTAATTTGAAAAGGTTGTCTAATTTAATTTTGTCAATGTTTTCTTAAAAAAGAAATGGATCAAGTACACTCTTTGTTCTTCACTTCATAAAAATTTCAATTTTATTCATAATATCTAAATTATTTCAATCTCATATTAAATTATGTTAACTTATTTTAAGGTTATATATATTTAATATTTTTAAATTTTATCAAACCATTCATATTATCTAGTTCTATCAGTTTAAACATTTAACATAGGTGCATCACAATTGGCCATAGAATGATAGAAATATATATTTGATAACATTACTATAAAATTAATTAAAACAATTTACACATTAGTGATGGAATTAAAAAATTTAGAAATATTTAGACGGTTATACATAATTGTGAATTGTCTAGTGAATTTTTATCTATTATGGTTACGTTTATCAATATTATTATTTTTTGCGTGTATTTTTCAAAGTTAAATCAAAGAAAAAAAAAGAATAACCTTTTTCTGAAGCAGTGAGATATTCTCGTACATGATTTGGTTCTGCAAGTTACCCATGATAAAACAATAATCAGAAATATATATATATATATATATGAATAGGTTCAATTCAAAGTTCAAAACAGTCAAATTAAAGTTGCTTACATGGTTTTATTAATTACCTTTCGAGATCTAATTTGTTTGAGAGCAGAATCAAGCTGATATTCTAAATTTTGAAGCTCTTTCATACTTAGGCCTTGAAGATCTTCCCCCAAAAAATTCCTGAAAAAGGAAAAGAAAAAAAATATAAGTATATAAAATAAAAGAAAAGATTTTTAAACCCTTGCATTATTATTGCATGCATGCACTTAATTATTATTATAGATATACCTTTGATTCCTTTGTAACACTTCCACCCTTGCTTTGAGCTTTGCATGTTCTAAAGTCCAATTTGTCTGAACCACATATCATAAATTACATTTTATATAAGTGTGAGAAACTGTAAGTTGAAATGCTATAAATATATACACACAATAAGTTGAAGCTGTTCATCGGAAAAGAATTGAATTTACATAATAATAAGCACTTATTATTATTATTATTATTATTATTAATAATAATAATAATAAACCAGAAAAAAACCAGAAATGCAATATATATTATATATCATTATTAATAAAAATAACCATATATATTATATATCATTATTATAAAAAAACCAGAAATGTTATTATAAATATATTATATATTATCATTATTATGTGCAGTTTATATGATAATTTTTCCATTTCAAAATATTTAAAATTAATTAAATTATAAATAAAGCATATGTTTTTAAAAGAAATTAAAATAAAAAACAAACATATATAGAGGGAGTAACTGTTACAAAAATTATTGAACATCACTTTGTCTAATAGAGTAAAACATGAGTTAATAATCAGGAAGAAAACAATATCTCTTATAAAAACAAATATATAGGATATATATAAAATGCATCCAGTGAGAATGCATTTTTATATGAAAAAGTAAAATTATTTTAATGACCACTTGATATACAAGTTATATATCTCAAAAATTTAAAAATTAATATCATATATCATTTATCAATTTTAATCTATTTCATTAATGTCTAGTTACTAGATACATCTTTTATATATATATTAAATGCACTTAAATGGACTTAGTGTATCATAAATATAATTAAGATACTTTTTTAATAATATTATTTTGAATGATGAAAAATATAGTATTTATTATTATATATCATTATTATTTTCCACATGGCCTACATACTTCTGATCCTTGAGCATTTGCCACAAGCTGATGCTGTCTCTCCGCATATGAATACCTCTCATACCGTTCGATTATTCTCTCCATACTGTTCACAATCAAATTAATAAAATTATAAGAAAATTAAGTGGAAACTAAACACTATTATTCAAACAGAAATTATCTTCACTTTTGACACAAATAATACATCATGAGGCATGTGAGGCATCCTCTAATACGATAATGCAAACAAAACTAACACTGCTTTGATTCTGAATTAAAAAAAAAATAGAGATAAATAATTGTAGAATATATGAATGGTATGAATAAAAACAGATGTTCAGAGAAGCAATTTTATGACAATATAGTACAATACACATCTTATTTTCGTGTTGCATGTATATCAAAATTAATTATTATGTATTTATGTATGTATAAATATATATTTTTTTTAATTTATTTTTAATATTATTTTATATTTTAATATATATTTTATTCTCATTATTAATAATTGGTTTTTTGTTAACATATACAGTTGTTTTTTGAAACCAAGATTAATTAACTTAACTGGTAAATAAGTTAGCTAAAAGAATATGGTTGGCAAAACTGGTACCTAATCTTTAAGACTAGTAGTAGTTAGTCCTCTCATTGCTCTTACACTGTAATGCTAAAAAAAAGAGAGAGTGCTATATATATACTCGAGTATGGTGTTGATTCTTGTGGCAGCAGAAATGCAAAATCAACAAACTTGTCAGTTGCTTATTAGCTTTTGCTATATTTCTTTTTGACCATGTATAAACCATATTTTGATATAAACATATATATATATATATCAAAATACTTTTTTGTTTTTTTAGTGTTATTTATGCATCTATTCTCGACAAAAATAAGTAAATATATTTGAATGAGAGTGAGACTCTTTCTGTATCTTACCATGATACTGTAATAACACGATCAGAACATAATAAATACCCCAAAATAAATAATAAAAAAAAAACAGAAAGAAAAAGGACATAATAATAATTATTCAATCACTAATTTCTAAGAGTATTGTCATGGTGATTGGTCACTTTAATTATGCTTCTTTCGTATGTTTGTGTATGAGGCAGTGTCCTATGTCAGCCAAGGGTGTTGGTTTCAAAGAGAGTAAAGAAAAAACCACCACCACGTACAACACTTCTACATGGTCATGTCCATGACAAGAGGGTACGCTTCACTATAACTTCACTTCTCAATTAATAATAACATCTCATCCCATATCAATATAGAAAACGTTTTATCTATAACTACGAATTAGGTGTTACTGTATTTTCAACAATTGATTTTAATTAAATTTAATTATAAAATATACATATATTTTCGGTTATATTTGAACCGCTTTTTATTATATATTCATGAACTTCTTAATTTTTATCTGTATTAAACTAAACAACTTAATTAGTCTAACATATCTTTGATCAACCACACTAAGTATACATTAAGATTCAATTATCAAATTAATTTTCTTTTAACACCAAAAATTGCATCTAACACCATTAGCTATACTAATCCAAATTATACACACACGAACACAAATTGAACACATCCGAAACCATAAATGCAAAACATCCTGTATAATTTTCAAATCGCATCTATTCTTTTGAATGACTATTCATATTCGAAGAATATAATTCGAATATAAAAAGTAGTTATTTTTATTAGCGTACCATGGATCGCTGGAGAATTGAAAGAGCTTTCCCTTGGTAGAGAAGACGATGAGAGCAACCTCGGCATCACAGAGAACGGAGATCTCATTAGCCTTCTTAAGCAAACCAGCTCTTCTCTTTGAGAAAGTGACTTGGCGGTTGATCTTGTTCTCAATCCTCTTCAACTGCACTCTCCCTCGCCCCATTCAGCCACCTGAAACTTTTATCAAACACCTTGCGTGCGTGATGGAATATAATAAACGAGAAATTATATTAACCTAGCTAACTAAGATAAGACTTTAATCAAACACCTTGCGTGCAAAGTGCAAACATCACATAATAAGGGACGATGGGAATTTATTTGTGAGCGGAGAGAGGAGAAGAAAGAAAGAATCTGAGTGTGTGTGTTTGTTTGAGTGGCAAATTAGGTAATAAAATTGAAGGAGAGATGATTGGTTAGGAATATAATAATATTGGAGATTTTTTTTGAGGAGAAGGAAAATAAAAAGAAGAAAAAAAAAAGGGAGAAAAAGATGATGGTGGTTTTTGAAAACCAGAGTGGTTTTGGGAAATGCGTTGTCGAGTTTTGATTGGTTAAGAGTACTCTTATTGACGTTTACCACATTTCCTGGGGCCCACACTCTTTCTCGTACTATCTTTTGTGGTGTCTTTAATTATGTTACTTTGAGTAATAATGCACAAAATTACTCACGTTCAAATTTAATTTACCCTTGAAATGAATAATTATACTACCTATTAATTTAATTTATTTTATTTTTATAATTTTATGTATAAAATATTTATAATTATATATTCATAATATTTAATATTTATTTTAGGAATACTTAATTAATATAAAATTTTAAAATAAATAAATTATGACTAGGTACTTATTATGATTATCAAATATTTTTCATACTTCTAATGCATTTAATGCATTGTATTTAGAATAAGAAAGTATTTTGAGTATATCGGCACATCGAGATATCTATAATCTGTAACTGTTGATTTTAATTTATATATAAAATCAACGATAACAGATTACAGGTATACAAGTACATCGGTATACTTAAAAATATTTTCTTAAAATATAGTAAATAACTTTTCAAAAGAATGAATCACAAGATTATATAAAATATTTTGTATTTTTAGTATATTAAAACTAAATTTTATTGTAATATGTTATTAGAGTGGGTAGAAATAACAATTATCAAACTAAGGAGTGGTGTAAATAAATATTTTTGAATTATGAATTATTTTTTACATTTAACTGTTTACATGAATATTGCACTAATGAATGTAAAGACAAAAGTTTAGCAAGAGCCAAGAGGCTAATCAAATTTGTATTTTTAAAAATGATAGATTTAATTTGTCATTTTTAAACATATATTCAAGAACTAACTAAGTCATTAAACCAATTTCAGAAACTAAAATATACACTACCCTAATTCTTTATATTTTTTCTCAAAAAATTCCATTTATCTTTTTCTTGAAAACACATAAGCTTTTTATAAAAAAAATATGTTATACGCTCAAGAATCTATATAAGAGAAAGGTATTTTTAAATATATTTCTTTTTTAAAAAAAGAAATATTAAGAATAGTTGCAATTATATATATCATGCAAGTTAAGTTAATTATATCCAAAAAAAGGTGAAATTTCAGATTAATTAATTCATGTAAATTAAACTAAAACATATATACCGTTAAATCTCTTTCTCTCTCTCTCTCTTTCAGCTAGATAAAATTTTTACCCAATATAGTAGTCATTGAATTTCAAAAGCATCAATAATTGTTTATACATTTTACAAGCTTATCTTATTTTTATGTAAATTTTTCCCACGAATGAAAAAGCTAACCTTTTTCAAGAAAATGAATTTATTATAGGAAAATACGAAACACACGCATGGTTATAAGGAAATTGAAAAGATATATACATGGCTGACTTCAAAAAAATAAAATGAAATAAAATAAAATACAAAAATGATTTTATGTCCAAACAAGGAAAAAGGAAAAGCCAATACCACAAAAGTTATGCAAATACCAATTTACATAAAAATGGTGAACATCTGAATATTAAGGTGTTGCTCTATTTTTGTGATAGGGCATTTCATCAGATGTTTTTTACTTCTGAGTCATGAAAATGAAAGGCCACCGTACATGATCACCAAAAAAAAAATTAATTAATAAATAAAATAAATAAATATTCAATTCGGTTCATGTCTATTTTTATTATAAAAGATCACACAACAATACACCTAACCCAAAAAAAAAAACAGACAAAATGACTCTTAAGAATTTACTTTTTAAAAAATATCAGTATTTTTTTTCACTAAAATAACATTATTTGTTATGAAAAGTATGGATTATTCGATTCTTTAAAATAATATTATATGAGTTTAATTTTGATTCACTGATAATGTAAAACATTTTAAAGAGTTATACAATCACATCCGCTTATTTGAATAACTAAGATGAGGTTAATGGAAAAAAATATTATTTTTGTTGACATGAGGTTATATAATTAGATACACATATAAAATATCTTTACGGATAATAATGCATTAAAATTAAATTTATATTATATTATCTTGTGCGAAAAATGATTGTTATGTCTTAAAAAAAAATAGTTAGAACTGGTTTGTCATTTTTTTTTGCTTAAGAACAGTACCATCTTATATTTTTCGTAAAAAAGAACGCAGACTAATAAATTGAATTTAATCCCTACACGCATTTGGAATTGAATTTGAGTACTTAACATAAAAACAATTGGAAATAGATCGGTGTTTCGTGATATCAAAGGTAGAGAAAATTGAGATTTTACATTGAATCGAAAAATAAATTAAAATGTGAACACGTAAAATTATAAAAAGATTTAAATCGTAAAATCGTCTGACTTATTTACTGCAAATTGTGTAAAATCGATTAACTCATTAAAAATCGTAATATCGAAAGATTTTAAGAATTTAATCGAGATTCTAGCTACCTTGGATCAAATGTTTCAGTATTTTTAGTCATTGATCTTAATTTAATTTTAATTATAAAATATTTAATAATTAATATCAACGACTAAAAACACAGAAGTACCTTATATCACGCAACACTTATCCTCTTCCAAAACAATTTATTTAGATTAATTGATAAGAAATTATTAAAGGTCAATAGTGGTTGAAATTACAAATAAATGCACCCAGGCACTCATCTTTGCGTACGAAAGTGTGGGCACCTCATGAAAGGTGTATAAGATAATTGATTTATAAAATAAATAGTAATACAATTTTTTTAAATCAAACACTTTAATTTTTTATTTTTAAAATACATAAAATGATATTTTTTTAACATTTCTTTTCGTTGGATAATATAATTTTTCTATTAGAAAATATAAAAAGTTGAAGACAAGAAATAGATTGTTATATAATTTTTTATAATTGTTCAATGACTGTTTTAATAATTTTAAACTTTTCGGGAATTGTTTTGTTATTTACCCAATGAAAATTAGATGAAATAAATTGTATTGTCTAATGAAAATAAATGTTGGAGACTCTTTTTGTATATTTTAATAAGAACATACCATTTGTATATATTTCTAAATTCATCAACAACAACAAAAATAATAATAATGTGTTTTTTTATTTTTAGTCTTACTTTTTCGTAGTTGCAAAAGTTTGCCGATAATAATTTTTTTTTACATTGATAATATTTTTGTTTGACTATGTACATCAATAAATGTCAGGTTTAATTCCTTACCAATTGCTTTTCTAAAAAATGCATGTCGTATTTTTTTGTTTGTTTTCCCGGTATCTCTTTGTTCCATAGGTTAATAACTAATCATATGAATTAGAATTTCATTTAAGGATTTGTCGTTATTCGCTAATTAATAGATTGCTGCATGCACAAAACGGAATTTAAACATCCAACATTTACTTAAACGAACTAATAAACTAACTATTAGTTATGCAGTTAAATTTTCTAATTGATTAAATGGGCTAAAATCTGAATTTCATTAATGTATGAACCAAAATTGGAAACTCCAAAAGTAGTGTAGGGACATTATTTTGCTTTAACAAGAAACTATTATTAAAGCCAGCAGGTAATTAATGCCCTACCTTTATTTTCATTTTCGTAGTACTTTTTATAACTCTAGTTTTCTTTTCCCCACTAAATTTCAGGACACTGAGGTTAATTAAAACGAATAATATATTATGTGATTTTTAGTTAAAAAATATTTAATTAAGAATTTACTTCTTTTAATATTCAATAAAACTCTTCAAATAATAAGATTTTTAGTTAAAAAATGTTTAATTAAGAATTTACTTCTTTTAATATTCAATAAAACTCTTCAAATAATAAGATTATTAGTAAAATAAGAAAAATAAAAAATTAATAATCACCGATAAATTTGTAATTTTTCCACGTACAAGCTTCAATAATCTTAATTTAACAAGATTAAATTCTTTATTTTAGAGGAATTTATTAGGAGGACGAGAAGGTGGATTATTAGAATATTATTAGCTAGGTAGAGAGCATTATTTGTCTCATCATCATGGAGTAACTAACTACTAAAGACAAATAAAACCCTAAAAAGAATTGAAGGAGGAGTAAAGAGGTTAGGTTTTAAGTCATTTTCTTAAACCTTTACCACTTAGGTTTGATTGGCCAAATTTAGCATGAAATGTGAGGTGAAAAT
>JASCZI010060419.1:199485-226620 GCA_036250425.1 Stylosanthes scabra
TAAACTAACTACTTTACCCATAATTCAAGTTAGATAATATCTTTTTGTAACTGAATATTGGCTCATCATTCAAAATAAATCGAGCAAATATTACCCAAAAAAGGGGGAAATAAAAGAGTAAACATGCACCAAATTATTCCCAAAGAGGGTTATATTGGACACTTTATTCTCCAATAAATTTTAAATTTTCAAAAGTGATTGAAAATTACTACCATCAAACGAATCGGCTCCTCCATATGGTTTGCAATCAAATATTTAGCATACTTATTAAACAAATAAATTCCTAATTAATAAATTTTATTACAAGATAAAGTATTAGTCATTTCCCAAAAGGTCGGAATAATAGTCTATTTTTTCAACCATAATAATTTTTGAAGACTTCTTAAAAATAAAAGTTTGTTGTTGGGAAAAAAAGTATATCTACATGTTCTTAACTGGTGAACTACTTAGCATGCACCTCAGTTACCATTGGTCAATATGAATTCATGAAAGTATCTATGTAAACTAATTGATAGAAACACTTAACCAACGAATGATGGGTTAGGCACAAGATATCATTGAAGACATTAACCAATATAGGTCTTCTATGATTTGTTCAGATTTTATATATACTCTTATTAACATTAAAAAATAGTTCTTGTAAAAAAAATTAAAAAATATTAATTAATTTAATAGAAAAATATAGGAAATCAATAACTTTTTAACCAACAAATTAGTCAATAAAAAGTAGAACATCCGTAACTACTATTTATAAAACATCTACAATGAAAGCTAGAGAACATCTCAAACCTAAAGTAATCATCAGTCAATTTTATTTTTAAAAAACAGAACATCCGAAACCTAAAAGAATAGAACATTCAATTTAAGTTGTTGGCTGATATTAATTGAATTTTTGTTGGTTACCTAATATTTTTGTAATTTAATATACTAGATATTCAAAATACAAATTTTCTTCTATCTATATTTATCAGAATCGACCCGTCAATCAATCCAATCGGACTACTGATTACTAGATTAGATATTCCATCGTTATCACCAAATTGATATATAACTATGCTTTTCTCATTACTTTTTGTAAATTATTTTTCTAGAAGTAAAAAAAAAAAAATCTCTATCTTGTGTTTTCGTTCTCGGCCACAAAATCTAAATATTTTTTTTAAATTTTATTTCTTTTTCCCTGAATCCGAAATGTAAGTCTACAAAATAGAATCTGATGAGAGAAGGTAATTATGATTCCCAGCAACCTAGCAATGATGCAAGCTTTACAAGCACTTAAACTCTTGCAAGGTTATTATATTGCTATTACAAGAGAAGAAAATAAATAAGACTTTGATTATAAATAAACACTTGTTCAGGAAAATATCAAGCAAGATAATAATGACAACGCGGTTACTTAATTGGATTTTCAAATAAAAGGGGTGATGGTAATAATATTAAAATGTAATAAATAGTTAATAACAAAGATTTAATAGTAAAAGAAAAAATTTAAAAAGGATATGATGTACTGAAAAATTATGCTTTATTTTACTAAGTCATTTAAAAATTTTGATAGAAGATATTTCTAATAATTATAGCTTTTAGTTCCTTCTCAAATTGAACTATTTATTTGTTTTGTGTTAATTAGTTGGATTAATACTAATTAAGAACCCGTTTAGTAGATTGGGGATTATTGAACAAAGTGATGTATGTCTGTTTTATAAAAAAAAAAAAAAAAAACATGGTTTAGAACGTGTAACAACACTTCTTTGTTACTTGTAAAATTATTTGATATATATTATGCTTAGTTTTTTTTTTCTATGTATCGTTTAATAAGCAAGCTCTCAACCCCTAATGAAAAAAAAGTTTACAACAAATAAACTATAACTGAAAATTAAAAATAAACACAAAACTCATAATAATACCTAAAATATCCTTGAGATCTCAAACTTCCAACACAAACAAACAAAAAATAATAAAATTGGATTTTTTTATGGGCGATTTTAGATCGTCTCATAAACTATAAAGCAATAGTTTGAAAGTTTGATAATAGTATTAATAAAGTTGGAAAAAAATTTTCATGTGATTTGGAATATTTGACTGAAAAATAATACAAAATTCTCTTTCAAAATTAATAAAATAGTAGAAATATTATTGTTAACAGTATTAATATAAATCGTTAATCAGTGGAGTAGAGATAACTAATTCTTGTTATTTTTTATAATAATGTGGAAAATAACATAGGAATAAAATTTTGTTTGTTGTTTTAATCTTTCTTATGTCCTTATCATACAAATTAGTGTGTTGAACTTTTTTCATTTAAAAAAAAAAAAAACTCACTATTCTACAACGGTTTTAAGATGAATCTTAAATTGCAACGAAAGATCTGATAGTTTTTCACATCAACCATCCCATCTTTCTGCAAGCAAATCATAACAGTGAACCCTGCACTGTTTTAATTAATTTATAGCTAAAGCAAATAATTAATATTTTTTATAAAAAAAGAGAAAAATACTAATTATTAATCTATATCTTTGATGATCGTATATAAAACTTCTGTACTACTTCAAGATTCAAGAACATACACATACAGAATTTTAATAAACTTTCAGGAGAAAAATCGGTGCTTCTTAATTAAATAATCATTCAATTGGGACAACAAGATCATTTCAGAAAAATAATAATAATTAGTAAATTTTAGATAAATTAATTAATTTTAAAAATTTCATCCTTTCACTCCTCCTTTGTCATATAGAGGCAGAAATCAGTCTCAAGTTTTAACATGAAATAGTAGATTAGAAGTGTCAGATTCCTTTCTTCTTCTTCTTTTTCTTTTTTTTTTTAAAATAAATTAAAACAAATAGAATAAGAAGATAATGATTTTCGCCTTGCTTTGATAATAACAATGAAAATTTTAATATTTGTTCTATATGAAAAAAAAAAGAAAATTATTAGCTAAAAAAAAACTTTGACCTTTTTAATTAGTTAATGTTTAACTCATATCAAAATCAATCATCAATTAATTAATTAAGAAATAAACTTTTAGGGTTTAACAAGTTAAACCGAGCACTAATAATAAGTAACCTAACTAGGTTTTAGAAGCAGAAGAGATCTAGACACATATATATCTTGCAAAAAAGTACAAATAATAGATCTTTAAAGAGAAATTAAGAGATAATAATAATAATAATAATAATAATAATAATAATAATTAACCTGGAGGAACTTGAGAACTCATAGAGCTTGCCACGGTTTGAGAAGATCATGAGAGCAACCTCAGCATCACATAGAACTGAAAGCTCATAAGCCTTCTTCAGAAGCCCATTTCTTCTCTTTGAAAATGTCACTTGCCTATTCACCTTGTTCTCTATCCTCTTCAGCACAACCTTCCCTCTTCCCATTTCTATTATTATTATTATTATTATTATTTATTTTTCAAATAATAATAATAATTACTATTATTTTCTTACTCTCTCTCTCTCTATGACGCCCACTCTCTCTAGCTAGCTTTATTTCAAGTGTTGGGTAAGAGATGAGAATGGTTTCTTAAAGAGCCTGTGAGATTAGGGTACCAAAAGGGACAAAAAGAGAAAGTAAAAGAGGAGAAGAGAAACATACAAAGAAAACGGTACATACGTGAACGGTATAGATGTGCTTCATATCTATATTTTACTTTAATTTTTAATTTTTGTAGGATATAAGAGATAAAATCTGTATTATATATAACAACAATGCTATATATATATATACACCTCTTTTTGGTATACACCTCTATTTAAGTTCCAAACGAACAAATTTTTATATATACAACGAACATGTTTTTATAGTTGACACAAACAGGTTTTAAAACATGTTCGTTTGCTTTTAAAAACTTATTCATTCTAGTAGTAATATTATGTTCGTGCACGAACATGTTTTCATATACAACGAACATGTTTTATAGTTGACACTCGTTTGCTTTTAAAAATCTGTTCGTTTTAGTAAAAACCTGTTCGTTGGGATTTGGATGGAAGTGTACACAAAAAAGAGGTGTGCACCAAGATTAATTGTATAAAAAATATTTTATATATGTATTAACTTACATATAGCTTCTCGAATAATAAATAATAAATATATATAAATGGAAACCTTGAAAAAGCTAAGGATGTGTATGTGTGCCTAGCTACTTATTATTTTTGTGTATGGTTTTTTGGGTTTTTTTTTTCTTTTCATATCTTTATAGTTTATACAGTATCTGCTGGCAAATGAAAAAATAAGGCAATGTTTTATGTTTGTACATTTTGTGTAGAATCTAACATTCTCAAATATAGGTTGTTGTATATGTTGTTGCTGGATTTGTATCTTATCTCTCATAACCAAAATAAATAAAAGAGTCGAACTACTTAATTCGTCTTCTTTGAAAATATAGCCTTATATAGATAGTGTTTTTAGATGCATTTTAATTTTCAAATAAAAGCTTTTAAAGAAACATTTTACTTTCACTTTATTATTATTATTTTTTCCATGATATTGTTACCCTTAAAAGTTTAAACTAACAAGAGGAAGAACATAAATATATATATTTCTTTGATACATTTTCTCACACAAGAATAATAATATTTTAGATTTATGTGAATATTTTACCCAATTTTTTTATTATTTGTTTTATATTAAAAAAAATAGAATTTAACAAATATCAATTCTATTATCTTTCGGTTATAATCTTTAACACAATAATTTTTTTTTATTTGTTTATGAGTTTATCTACGAACAAAACCCTTGCACCAGCCATGTTTACAATGCAATAATAATATATATATTGGAAGAATCTTTCCAATTTGGGTAAAATTGTGTCATACTAAAACCCTTTTAAGGCATTAATAATAGAGATAAACGCGTCTATAGTGACTTAGTGAGTGTCCTTATTTAGAATAGACCCTTCATCTACTGCCCTATGAACTAGGGTTACCCTTATAAAAGCTAGTTAGCACTTAAACAATTAGTATTGAGACATAAGATGATGATGAGGAAGTAGTAGATACTCTAATGAAAATTTAATAATTATCTTCATGTAATTTTTTAATCATCAAATGATAATTAAATTTTGATACGTTATAAAAATATTATCTTTTATTAAAAGTTATTATTCATGTCAAAATGCATTTTGAATATGTATTTTGCAGTTTTTTATTTGGATCGAAAATAAAATTAATAATCTTTAAAAAAATCAAATCATCAATTAAACTGAAACTTTTTTTAAAATAATCATAATTTTAAACTGCGGCTAAGTAAAAAATTTAGATGAATGATGATTATGATATAGAAGACATTACAATAACACAAAAAGCAACTTAAGCAACAAGTGGGAAATTATTAAAGCTTCTTCTTGCATTCTTTTTCCTTTTTCAATAATTGAATTTCATTTAGTTTCAATAATTTAATGTAATAAAGCACTCACGAGTGAGATATTTTGGCCTAGGGCTACCCTAAAAACCCTTAGCATATCCATTCATTTCCATGCAATATCTCTTGGTCAACCATGTGAGCTGGACTAAGTGTGAAGGTCTTATAATTAATTAAGGTACCTCAATTTGGAAACGGCAACTGAATTGAATCATCATCTAAACCCTACTACAAGGGCAAAGATACTAGGACATGCTTTTGTAACTAAATTAGTTATTTAATTTAGTCAATAAGCTAAGATTTATTTATAGGTAATAGCTAGAGAGTGTAGTTCATCAATTGAAAAAAAAAATTAAAAAAATTAAATGTTTTGATAACTGTTGTTTTAAGGATCAAAGTATTGGCTATAATGAGTGAATTCATGCCACGTGTATTTTTAGTAATTAAATTGGTATAAAAGATTATTCAAATTTTAATCAGTAAAAATTTAAGAGTCATTAATTTTTTTTTATAATAATCAGTAATTTTAGCCAATACATATATTTTATTATTGTATTTAGACATTTTTTTTACATCAACCAATATAAATATATTCATTGGGTCAGTACTTATTGAAAAAGTAATAAATTGTGTTAATAGTATTTTTGGTGACTAAATTGTGTTAATAGTATAGTACTTCTCATTCTAAACTGATACATGTCATATGTATATTTAATTAAGAGATCAATTTAATTACTACTTTTAATTTTAATTGCTTATTCTTAATAAGGTATTAATAAACAATGTAGTTAAATATATTTAACTTGGAACTAAAGTGATGATAGTTAAAAAATATATATCTATAGCTATATAGTCTCTAGGAAAATTATGTATGTAGACTCTTAAGTTTTATATCCACAAGTTTATTTTGCCAAGACAATGAGTTATGCCAGCTAGATATACTATTTATAACCAATCAACTCATATGAGCTCTTCAATTATATTGGAGACAAATTAAGTGTTGGAGTGAATATATATAATTGCTGCTTTTTCTTATTAAAAAAAAAAAATCAGACTTACTACTTCTTGATTTTGTGATGATTATTTTGATATGTTTTATTCTTTAAAATTGTATTTAATTTTGTCGATTAATTTGGTTTCTTTATTAAAATTTCACTTATATATGTATGCGTCATGTCTCATGTTGTGTGAAGTCAAAAACCAACTCATACCATATGATCTTTGTGGAGCATTGCAATGAAAAAGGAAACAATATATATATTGAATGCATATCTCTAGTTTCCACTACTAACTCTTTAATCTATCTTTATCTTTATAGTTTATTAATTATATAGCACAAAAATATCTTAATTTTTCTTAAATAAACTAGTGAGCTTATTGTTAAATCAATCCAAATTGTCCATGGTATCTCCCAATCCGACAGGTCGATGATTAATCAATTACTGATCTGAGCTCCATTTAAATTGCTGACTAATAGGTTGCTGCATATAGAAGATGACGGGATTCGAACCTCAACACTTATTTAAGTGGACTAGTGATCTGACTATTAGACCAACTCAAATTGATTTATTTTTGTGATATATAATATTCCTTTTTTGTACGGTTTGGTTAATATTTTCTCCATTTTCCCAACAATACCTTTTTTTTTGTTTGCATATACCTTCAACAGTTCTTATAGAACTCAACCAAAAATAAATGAACCTTATAAATCTCCCATAGATCAGGAGTTCTCTTTTTTATTTATGTTTTTGGTAGAAGGTCAGGAGTTCTCTTGTTACCTTTTGTTGAATGGCCCATTAAATGTAACAAGAAAAAAGGTTAAAACCAATCAACTCCACTCATTCATTTATATGAGGACCTTTTTTTTTCAGGTCCAAAAAATAATGAGGACATTTTTGGTACCCAAAACAAAAAATTGAGGACATTTATAAGATAATGGATCTTTTCAATTTTTATTTTTTAAAAAAGTGGAATTTCTCACTAAACAAGATTTAATAGGAGCTAAGAAGAAGTCTTACATAATGTGAAATCACATTTTACTATATCAATTGAAAAAAAGAAGAAGAGAAAATCCATTTTTTATTTAACACTGTGAGATCCAATGTTTTGATGGAGAAAAGGTTGTCTCATTCTAAGGTGACATGTCACAATTAGTGATGGCCTACATTGTAACATGCTAACAAGATTTGAATCTACTAGTACTAAGATCCTTCTTCAATCCTAGATTTAGATGTTCAAATGTTCAATAATGTCAACTAAACACATCATTGAGTTAATTTTTATGCCTCATTAGCAAAAGTCTTTCTTTAATTCTTCTTTTTTTAAAATTGTGTAGAATATATTTTTAATTATACTACATATACATAAAAAATCATCAGTTATCAATTAATCACTTATTATGTAGAAATATGTATTTACTGTTTCATAATTTTTATATCATCCTATTATTAAAAAAAAAGTTTGATAATTTTACTATAATAAATTTGATTATTTTATCATGACAACTTAGATTATTCTTGTGGCTGATTATTTAATTTGAAAATACATATACATCAATATATATAAATATACATAAATATATAGTGTGTATTTTAGTGATCGATTTTTAACGTGTGCATAACCATTTTTGTTATCTTTTTATTAAAACAATTCTGATTGAATATTAATAAAAATTTTAAAAGAGACATAATCTCTTGAACACAAATTACTAGGTATATAAAATTGACACTAATGTTAAGTATATTTATTTTACTTAACTAATTTATTTCTATGTCAAATAGTATAAAAATAATAAAAATTTAGTATAAAAATAAATAATTTTATTAAATTTATTTAAATAAAATAGATATATATTTATAATTATTGAAAAATTAAAATAAAAAACCATAATTGAGAAAAACAAAAATAGTATGTGTCACTTCAACCATAAATCAAGCATGTGTTGGTTGAGAGCAACAGTGATATTGAGTATTCTATACAGTGGCCCATGCTCTTTCACAATCCAAGTAGCAAAACCTTATTATTTTAAACCTTTTTGGACCATAGTTGCTTTTATTTATTGGGCCCTTTTATTTCAAAACTATTATTTACAAAAAAACAAGTAGCTGAGCTTTCATAGAAGCAGCCAAACCGACGGAGAAAAAGCAAGCAAACAAAACATACACAGTTTCATTCATTTATACTTAGAATTTAATTTTCAATTTTTCGTACACATAAATAAAAGATCTAATCAACTTGGGTTGGTCTAATGATTATTTCATTAGTCCGCTTAAACAAGTGTTGGGAGTTCGAATTCTGCCTTATTCATACAGCAATCCGGTGGCCAGTGACAAAACTCTTAAATGGAGCTTGGATCGGCAGATGATTAATTTTCGACCTGTCAAGTTGGGATACCTTGGAAAATCAAAAATAAAATAAAGTAAAATAAAGATCATTTTGAAAAAAATAAATGTGGTTGAATAACTGTATAAAATATTTTATACAATCCGTTTATTAAAATTAAACTCTTTTATACTATTGAATAATATGCTATGTCCAACTATTGAATTACATTATATTATTATATTAATGTGATAATTAATTAAGTTTATCGAATTTATTTTAATATTTGTGGAAGAACAAAAAATAGTAAAATTTATAAGTATTTATTTTATAAAATTCTGAAAATAAAGACAAAACCAAATAAGAACCAAGTGTTTCGGTTCTTCTTAATAGTAGCAGTATAATACAAAGACAATCTATGGTTCTTTCATACAGAACAAATAAAACCTATGGATGTTAAGGGGTGTGGAATTATTAGGTAGGGATGTCTCTGCCCTTGAGGATATTTATTATTATTTATTTGTTTAAAGAAATTCCCAAAAAGAAAACCTAATATCTTTCTCATTTAAAACTTAATAGAATAACTATAAAAAAAAAAAAAGGATTTAGAAAGGTTGTATATCATTATTGAAGTAAAAATGAAGGGAAAAGTTGAAAAGAGGTAAAGATAATGTTGAGAAATTTTAGATACTAAACACTTTTAATTCTTAACTCTTAATTATGAATATATTTTCTTCCGTGAGTAATCATTGCAATAAATAACTTTTTTTTTTTTTGTGTCTATTGCAATAGCTTTCGTTCAAATTGACCTTGCGCATCCTGTGGTGAGATGGATTACAGTTGATGGTGTCGACTATGAAATTCAATACGAGAACTTACAATTTATATGCTCTCATTGTGATTGCTATGGTCACATTGACAAGGAGTGCTCAAAGAAAAATACATCTGAAGTGGTTCCTCAACAGCAACCTCCGGAGATCACAACATTTACAACCAGGACAATGGAAAAAAACTTTTAAATTTGGGAAATCCAATGACGTGTTAAAGGATGATACTCAAGTTCATCAATTTGATGCAGCTAGGAATGATGAGGATAAGGAAGGAAATTGGACAAAAATCACAGGGAAATTGAAAACAAAACAAGGTGAACAAGCAAGGAAACCAAAACACACCTTTGCTTCAAAGTTAAACAAGGGCAAGGTTCAGGAAGCTACTGCAAATTCAGTGAAAAAGAAAACGGGGCAGGTAGGAACAAGGCTACAAACATTGAGTTCTCAGGCAAATACTCCATCAAAGTTTGCTATCAGAAAGAGACAGAGGTCATCTTCGGCTCAGTCATCTCCAGAATTAAGGCAGATTTCTTCGGTACATGCTTCTTCATCGGGTACCAAGAACGAAGAGCCTATAAAAGAAGAGGTTAGAAAGGAAACTCCTTTGGTTAACGAGGTTTCTCCACAGTCGTTGACCTAGCTGTTCTACAGCAACTATTATCCATTATTGCTTTATGGATAGTTACAACATAGTTATGTGGAACATTAGAGGTGCCTCCAACAAAATGGCACGAGTTCATTATAAGGAATTGGTAAGAAAATTCAAGCCTTCTTTCTTTATTCTTGTTGAAACTCATTGTGTGTTTTCCAACTTAAGATCGTTCTGGAAGAATTTGGGTTTTCATGCTGTTGATATTGTGGAGGCCCAAGGTCATAAGGGTGGTATTTGGTTCCTCTCTTTTTGTTCTAATTTATCCTGCCGTGTGATTTCTCATTTTGATCAATGTACTTCTGTTGCTGTCAATAATGGTTCCTTTGAGTGGTTGTGTACTGCTGTTTATGCTAGCCCTCAACCTAGCAATCGAGCTTTGCTCTGGGAATATTTGTGTAATGTGGCTACTGATTTCCATGGTCCCTGGATGATTTTGGGTGATTTTAATGAGGTTTTAAGGCAAGAACAGGTGCACCGGGCTAACTTTTATAATCAGGGAGCTGAGGAATTTGCTAATCTTCTTGATGCTTGTAACTTATTAGAGCTGAAAATGATTGGTAGAAAATTTACTTGGTATAGGCGCATTCAGAACAATCAGGACATTGCTAAGAAGTTTGATCATGTTTTCCATAATCCTGATTGGCTACATTTATTTCCGGAGGCGTATTCTGAAATTCTTAACAGACTTCATTCTGATCATTGCCCTGTGCTGGTGCGATGTAATGGTATACCCCAAGCAAAGAAAAACCGTCCCTTCAGGTTTCAGGCTGCGTGGAGTACACACCCGCTTTACAGGAATGTGGTTGAGGGAGCTTGGTCCTTGGGCGCCCCATCTTTACCAAGTAATCTTCAAGAGGTTCAGCGGAAATCTCTGGAATTTAATACAAATATCTTTGGGAATATTTTTTTCCGGAAACGGAAGCTTGAGAATCAGATAGGTTTTGTTCAGAGGCGGTTGGAGCAGGCTGATATTCTCTCTTTGCGCTTACAGGAAAAGGAGCTTAATAATGATTATAATTCTCTTCTACTTCAAGAGGAGCTTTATTGGTTCCAAAACTCCAGGGAACAGTGGGTTCGGTTTGGGGACAGGAACTCTAAATTTTTCAATCTCCAAACTTTGATCAGGAGAAAGAATAACAAAATTAATGGCCTTTTCATTGAGGATGGTACTTGGTGTACTGAGCCTTCTCTCCTAAAGGCTGAAGCTCTTTCTTATTTCAAAAGATTGTTCTGCTCGGTGGATAATGTTGATTTGCATTGTATGGGTGAGGTCAACTTACCACATCTTAGTTCTGATGCTTGTGCTAGACTTACTGAGCCTGTGTCTATGATTAAGGTGAAAAATGCAGTCTTCGGCATGAATTCTTTCAAAGCTCCAGGTCCTGATGGTTTCCAGTTTTTTTTCTTTAAGGAGTATTGGGACATTGTTGGTACAGATGTTTGGAACTTGGTCAGGTCCGCTTTTTTGGGTCAATCCGTGGATCCTAATCTTATGGAGACCCTCGTTGTACTTATCCCCAAGGTTGATTCTCCAAATGTCATGAAGGACTTCCGACCTATCAGCCTTTGTAATGTTCTGTACAAAGTGATCACCAAGGTTCTGGTAAACCGGCTTAGACCTTTCCTAGAAGAGATCATTGATCCGCTTCAAGGAGGTTTTATTCCGGGCAGAGGCACCCCTGATAATATTGTTATTGCCAAGGAGATTCTTCACTTCATGAAGCATACTAAATCTAAAAAAGGTACGCTGGCTTTCAAGATAGATTTGGAAAAAGCTTATGATAGAGTTGACTGGAGATTCTTAGAATTTTCGCTTGTGGGTTTTGGTTTCCCTCCTTCTATTATTAAGCTAATTATGTCTTGTGTTAAAGCTTCATCGTTGTCTATTCTCTGGAATGGTAGTAAGCTTGATAGCTTTGTGCCACTTAGAGGTTTACGGCAGGCCGATCCAATGTCGCCTTACTTATTTGTGATATGTATGGAATATCTAGCTTGCTATATTACTAAGCTGGTGGATAATGGTTCTTGGGAACCGGTGGCTATTTCTAGAGGTGGCCCCAGAATTTCGCATCTTATGTTTGCTGATGATCTACTCCTTTTTTGTAAGGCTAAGAAATCTCAGGTCCAGTTGGTTATGACTGTTTTGAATTTGTTTTGTAAAGCTTCTGGTTTAAAGGTGAACATTGACAAATCTAAAACTCTTTGCTCAAAGAATGTCAATAACAGGAGATAGGACTTATTCTCGGGCATATCTTCCATCAGATTCACACAAGACCTGGGTCGTTATCTTGGTGTTAATCTTCATCATTCCAGAGTGCGTAGAACTGCATTCTTAGATATTCTCGATAAAATCAGGGGTCGGCTTACAAGATGGAAAAGGAGGATTCTTAATAAGGCGGGCCGTTTATGCTTAATTAACTTCGTGGCATCTTCTATCCCTATTTATCGCATGCAGGTCAGCTGTTTTCCAGTTTCTATTTGGAAGGATATTACATCCATAATGCGTAATTTCCTTTGGAAGGGTCATCCAGATGAGAGGGATTTGTCTTTGATTAAATGGAACACTGTTATCACCCCTAAGAAATTTGGGGGTCTTGGTGTAAGAGATCCTAGATGTGCCAACCTGGCACTACTGGGGAAGCTCTTATGGAACCTTCTTCATTCTCCCAACAGGTTGTGGGTTCAGCTCTTTTTTTGCAAATATCAACCAAGGTTGGTAGAAGGGAAAATCCACTTTTTGGGGAAGGCTTCCCCTCTGTGGCTGCATATTCTGAAAGCTTATGATGCTCTTAAGGAGGGCTATATTTGGAAGACTAGTCAGGGGCAGCAGTCCTTTTGGTATGATGAGTGGCAGGTGAATGGTCTCATTGCAGAAAGGATACCATTCGTCCATATTTCAGATACCGATCTTCGAATTTGCGATGTTTGGCATAATGGATCTTGGCACCTTAACCGATTGAGCACCATTATTCCAGAGGATGTGCGCAATGATATTGTCTCTTATAATTCGGATATCCAGGTTAGTTCTTCGCCTGGTTGATCTTGGAATGCATCTTCTGCCCAGGTGTATGTGTCAAATTTGGGTTATCATTGGCTGTGTAAGCGTAAAGTAAATTGGAATGATCATTCAAACTGGTTGTGGCTTTGGCGATTGAAAATTCCTGAGAAGCATAAGATTCTGGCTTGGTTGTGTCTTCACAATGCTATTCCTACAAACGTGTTACGCCACAGTCGGGGTCTCTCTACCTCCACACTCTGTCCTCGGTGCCTCTCTAGCGATGAGGATGTGCTTCATTGTATTAGGGATTGCCCATTTTCTAAGGATATTTGGCATAAGTTGAATTTTTTTCAGGGGCATCTTGATATTATATCTTGGTTTCTTAATGGTTCAAAGCAACACCCCTTTCTTTTCTTCTCCGCATTGTGGTAGATATAGTGTTACCGTAACAATGCCATATTCAATAATGCTGATCCGTGGTTGCCAAAGAAAGTTATTGGCCTTATTAGATCTTCCTCCGAGAAGCTTCTTCGTGTGTTTAATCTACAAAGGCTTTCTTACCCAACTCCCCTTAAGTTGTCCCGGAGCCCGCCTGCCCAAGGAACTGTCACTGTGAATAGTGATGCGTGTTACATGGAATCCTATGGTGCTATGAGATTTGGATGTGTGATTCGAGATTGGAAGGGGGATTGGAAAAAGGGTTATGCTGGTACTATCCCTCCTTCGAATATCTTACAGGGTGAATTATTTGCTATTTGGCGAGGTCTTATCTTAGCATGGGATATGGGTTTTACAGATATTTGGTGCGAAACTGATTGCCATAAAGCTTTTATCTTGCTGAAAGCTGATACTTCTGCTGCTAATAATGAGGTTACTGATCTGATTAGAAGGATCCATGAGCTAATGAGACGTACTTGGCATATTGATATATCCCTAATTCAACGGTCTGCTAACTCTGTTGCTGATGCTTTGGCAAAATATGCTGTTGTGCATAATGTTAATCAAGTGGAGTGGCTCATTCCAAGAGATGACATCAAGGAGATTCTGAAGCAGGACATGGCAGTTTAGCCTTCTAGCTTCTTGCTGCTTCTGCAACTTGTTTTCTTTGTTTTCCTTTCCTTTCCTTTATTGTCACCAAAAAACCAAAAAGCATACTTTATTATTATTATTATTAAATAGATTAGATCCATCTTAAGCATTACATCGCAAACTTATATGATCCAATAAATTCTTATATTCACAGCATATGTTAACTTGTGTTTCGAACTCGATTACAGTTTAATAGAAACCAGCAAATTTATCTGCCTTATGAGCGATAAATTTTTAAATGAAGTTTCGATCCGTAATAGATTAATTCTTAGCCGGTTGACCCAAAATATACCCAAAAAGAAAAAAATCTATTATTATTTGTGCCAAACTTGAATTGGAACTAAAAGGCAAGTTGAAAAAAATGAATGATGAAAATTGAAATGGTCAAGTGGGTTGGGGGATAGGGTTTATGGCCCACAAGAAGAGGGGCATTAATGAGGACAATGCAGTGTTTGTGGACTTTTCCCCAAACTTTGCGTCTAAATCCAAAAGGAAGAGATTTACATCTTCTCCTGCTGGACCCTCAGGGCCAATATTATTACATCACTTTTAATTTCCAACCCCCATTTCTTTTTTTTTTAATTTTTTTCAAATTTAACTTCTCTTTATCTCTATGCATATGTATTCTAATGTGAAGTAATATTGTTAAAAGGAATTTTTTACTAAAGTGAAGAAAGTAGTAAAATAAAAATATAATTATCTAATTCTTTTAAATAAAAATAACAAAATTTATACATATATACTAAAAAATATAATTTTTTTGATGATTATAATTATTTAATTATTTCTTTTTTATCTTATATCAGTTTTTTTTGTTTTAAAAGATTTTTTCGATTGGAATTATCCTAAGTTTTATTAACGAGTGGAAAAAAATTATCCTAATAAGTTTTATTTGGCCAATTTTTTTCTTGTAGTTTTTTAAAATACTCGTATAAGTGTTAGTAATTCTTAAGAGATATTTTAACTGTAAACTTAATTATTATGAAAAAAACACACACAAAAAGAAGCATATAACAAATATTATCCACCATTTGTTAAAAATAGAAGTCAATTTCTTTTGAATGCACGTACTTATAGATCGACTAAAATAAATCCTCTCAATTTTAGTGGCTTTTTATTTTTTTAAAATATAAAAAATAAAACTATACTTTAATTATTTAAATTTTGTTTTATAAAACGATAAAAAAAATATTTCATATCATTTAAAATTAGAGCCAAATAAACCAGAAAACATTTATTTTTTGAAATAAAAGGAAATCAAAACTCAAAATTGTGTCTCTACTGTCTAATATTGTACTTACACAATTCTTAATTGTTATTTTGTCTATATATGTATGGACACAATTGAAAAATAAAAATAAAAAATAAAATGAGAGACAACACAAGGCCAAATAAAACTCACCGTCTCACCCATTGGCTTGGCCTGGTGTGAGATTACTAAATACAACTGGGCTCCATAATAAAATGGTCCTCCTTTCCTTTTTTTTTTAATAATACTTTTATTTCTAATAACAAAAAAAAAATAATACTTTTTTTCCGTCAAAATATCTTCTAATCTACTTAGTAGGTTTATCCAAAATTTGAACTTAATAATAAGTTATGATTTATATAACGTAAAATTCGAACGATCGATATTTATTTAATTAGATAACTGAACTGATAGTTTAATTAGTCTAAATTGGTTTAATAATAGTATTCATACATCAAACACTTTTAACATATAAAAAATAGGGTTATTATTAGGTAATTATATATTCATATTATTTTTTAATTAAAAAAATACAAAGAATATGTATAAGTTATTAAAAAATACTAAGATCAAAATAATAAATTAGTATACAAAATTTATTCATAACAAAAATTTATTAACTTTTTTTAGTTTTTCCTCTATATATTCCCATATTTTGGTTCCTTTCCTTTTTCCCCTTTCTTCGTCCTCTCCATGTTTAGTTATATTCTTGAATGCGACCCATCCATGCATCAATAGTGACTCAATAATACTGTGGATTTCATTCAACCTAAAGGGGCCATTCCTTTCATCTTTTTCCTCATCTCATCATTTTTGTGTATTAACACCACTAAATTGTTATGAAAAAAATTTTAAATAAATAAAAAATAATATTTACCAAAATACAACAGTTTAAAATTATTTTCCAAAATCCGCTTTATTACTAGTATTAGCCTAAGACGGCACTATTTTGTAATTGTTAATTAAATTATGATCTTTATTTTATTTAAATTGATATCTCAAATAGAAATTTATTTAAATGAACAAATTAAATAATATTATTCTATATTATTATTATTATTATTATTATTATTATTATTATTATTTTCCCTCTTTCTTTGTAGGCTTCTTGGTTGGTGGCATCCACCTCCCTTGTTCCCTCTTCACCCATCAGGCCCCAGCTTTGGATCTTTATAGCACAAAAAAGCATGTTCAATTCAACCCTTTCAATTTTCATATATCCATCCTCCTTCATCTCTTCATTTAAAATATTGAAAATTTTGTATTGTTATATCATGTTAATAAATGTATTTGAATGTTCTTTTCATTAATGGAAATTAAAAACATAATTATTAAAAGCAAGATCATGGAAATAATATAATAGACCCTTTCAATTGAAAATGAGAAGAAAAATATAAAAAGAGAGAACAAAGTGTAACCTAGCTAATTCACTCCATAACTAGAATATACATATCAAAGATTAAAAAAAATACTTAACCTAAAATATATAAAATAAAATATTTCAAATAATCGATCCTTAAAAAATATAACTGCAAATTAAATTAGTCATTCTATTAGTTAGATAATAATATATGATATAATTATTTATTTAAAATTAACTTGAGATATTTGATCTTTTGAGTACTAAAATTCCGAATACATAATTTTGTAAAAACCATTTCAATTATTAATCCAAACTATTAATCATAAAAATAACGTGTCACATGCACATAGATAATAATGTGTATGTGTGTGGTGAATTGGAAATCCACGTTACAATGAAATCCATAAGACTCCAAAAAATTGGATAAAGACAATGAATTGAAGAACAAATGATTAATTCTGTGTCATGTTGCATTTAACTTCACGCATGCCCCCCACAAACTAAGAAAAAAATATAAGAAAGATTTGAGGTATATTTATCGATACAACTGTAATCTGTAATTTGTTGATTTTGATTAAAAAATTTTAAATATAAATATAAATTAAAATTAATTATTACAGATTATAATATACCGATAAATCGATATACCTGAAAATCTTAAAAAAAATATATAATATAATTCCAATTCTAATTAATAATTTACACACATATTTGGGTTCTATTATAATTTTCTCAACATCTTACCTATCTAAAATAATCCTCCAAATAGATAACAATTAGTAGTATTGCATTCTAAAAAAAGTAACATATAAATAAAAATTCGAAATATTTTTTTTTAGAAGATGTAAATTTGAAATTTATTTTTGAATTTTTTTAAAAATAATTTGTAAGTAATTTCTTAAATATTTATTATTGAGTCAGAAGATATATCTTAATTAATCATCTGAGGAAGATATATGGGAGAAGATAAAAATAATAGGTTTATGGGAGAAGATAACCAATATTTATTGAAAAATTAAACTTTCTAAAAAAAATTATTGAAAAATTAATATATTTACATAAACCCTCTATTTAGACATTAATTTTTCAAGGAATCCAAAAAACATAAAAACACAATTAGATACCACAAACACTGATGATTTTTTTTTACTTTGTGTATATATAAAAAGTGTAGAAGACCACTCTATAATATAGAGGGGATGGAGGACCATTTTAAATTGCGTGTATTTAGGGGGAAAAAATTGAATTTTGATTTTTCTTTCTAGGCTGTTGGTTGAGTGAATTAATAATTACTGTTTAAATTACTAAGTTGAAAAAAAAAATTATTTTTTACTAAATTTATCTTTGTTACAGTTGTCTAATAAGTCATTTTCTAAACTATTGTGGCTAATAATTATTCTATTACTCTTTTGATTGATCGTATTATTTATAAAATTTTAGGTTTTCTTTTTTAGCAATAATGTGTGGATTTTTATTTGAATTTGTGACAAATGATGTGCAATAATAATTAGGAAAAACAAAAAAAAAATTATTATAAACAATGTTAAAGACTATCTTCATTCCTAAAATGTTTTGTTTTTTTTAACCAAAAACTACACTCTAGGTTTTTAGCAATGTGTTTCTTTATCTTATTCCTTCAAAAACTATATTTGAATTTTCAATACATAGTAATATAATAGCCCCTGAAACTGGATTGGTTGGTCCATATTAAATTTTGAAAATAATATTATGCTTCATGTTTGACAGCAACCTATTTATGATAGATCAATGGTACGAATATGTTCACCCTCATATATAACTTGATTTCCGACCAATGGATTAACCTAATATAATATTTATTAAGTTTCTTATATCTATGAATATTTTGTATATGGATATTATATTTTTAGTTTATGAGTTCACATACATTCATATTAAAGTAGAAAACGAAGGTATTTGATTAATTATTCAACGGATACGCATCAAATTCTTTATTAAGATGCATTTGTATATTATAACTCATCTATTTATTAAATTATTTATTATGTTAAGACTTTTTTCAAAAACAAAAAAACCTGCATAATATAAGAGACCTTCCCCAAATTTTTTGTAGGTTGAATGCCCCTTTCTACCCTAATATTTTTTTAGGCGAAGATCGAACCTCTTATAACGAAAGATGATGTAATATTATGAGTTATAACTCATCGACGTATCTGCCCTAAGTATAGTTTGTTATTTATTAGGATTAAAGAATTTAGAAAAATTAAAATTTAAAAATCAATACATTGTTGCACAATAATACTGTACGTACTGATGATGTATATATTTATTAAAGTTAGATACTGAATTAAGAATTTAATTTAAAGAACTACACTCTTAAGGTTTTCATCATTTTTCTTTTTTCACAATTAGAACTCTATATTCACTAGAAACATTTTGTAGAAACTATCTCATTTATTTTCTCCTATGGAAATTTGATTATTTTAATTTATTTTTCCATTCAAATGCCATATCATTTTATTATTTTTAAATTGATATAATAATATAATAATAATTATCATAAAATTTTAAAAGTAATAATTTTTTCCACTGTTTAGCAATTAAGATGGTGTTTAAAAAATTGATTAGAAAAATAAATCATCGTGTTAATGATAATCACTGATACTTTAAAAAATCGTGTACCGTAGATTATTATAGAACAAATGTTACCTTATTATAGAATATTACAATTCATATAAAGATTAGCAAATATATATACCTATATATATATAACAATGTTCTACCTAGTACACCAAACCCTACTATGGGCTAATCACCATTACTAATTAAAACATTAAAGGGTTTAACCACCAATATTACTCCTTAAATTTTCAAAAGCCGACGAACATAATCTCAAATTTTATTAACGATAAAAATACTCATCAATTAATTAAAAATATGACAAAAATATTCAATATTTTTTTTTATATTTTTTCATGTTTGACATGTCATAAAAATGTATTTTTGTCAGATTTTTTTTAAAAAAAATTGAAAAACATTTTTATCGTTAACAAAATTGACAATATTTTTATCGAATTTAAAAAATTTTAAGGGTAATTTTAGTAATTAACTCAACATTAAAACATTGTCACAGTGTTTTGGGTCCCAATGCAGGTGCATATATTTGAGGTGCTGCTGCCAAACTTTGAAATTTATATACAATTTCTTCAAATTAATTAATGGTTAATATAATCTATGAATAATAATCTCGTTTAAAGCTAGCTAGTTGGGAAGTTACACCCATATCAATTGATTGCTTTTCAAGTTACTATAATATTCAAGTATTCAACAACCAACATAAGGCTCTATATTCTATGTTTATACTCTGAATTTCAAATCCTGAAAGAAGAAAAAAAATAAATCATGTTAAAAGAGGTAATTACAAACCTTAAGTTAAATTAATAAAAAAAAACTAATAGTACTAACTGGGTGTCCCCAAAAAGAAAATTACTATTACCTAACTATAATTCCTTTAATTTATAGTACTAGTAATAAGAAGTGGGTGTCCCCAAATTTTGAACCCATGGAAATATCTAGAATTTGTTTGGGTGCATGGTTAGTTCTTTCATTAAAATCATTCAAAGCTAGTAATTAATTACTTGGAAGTTGGAAGTACTTATTAGTATATGTGTTTGTCCAAGATTTATTTTTAGAATTTAATAATTTTAATGAACTATTAGATGTTTTATACGAATATTTAATTATGTGACTTACATTATAAAAAATAATTTTATTTTTCATTGGTCACATGATTAGTCATTAAAAAGAACGGAAACATTTTATACTATTAGTATATTAAAATTAAACTCTTATTTTTTATTTTTATTATTTTTTTTTTGTATACTTTGAATTATTTTGTATCAAGAGAGAGAAAAGAGTGAGTGATTATGAAAAGATCTTATGTGAAAGTTTTAATTTTGTGAAATTGAACTTGGGAAGTTAATCATAGATTGGTATTGGATAACTACAAAAATAACAACGTTATTACGTCTATATGTAAAAATAGATTTTCTTTTAGTTATAATATAGAAATTTATTTATATAGAATATATATTAAAATATAAAATATATATTAAAAATATGTAAAATAATACATATTAATATATAAAAGTATATGAATAATTTTGATAAACTGATTTTGAGTGTATATATACAATATTTTTGTATTAGAAAAGTTGTTGTTGTTGTTATTATTATTATTATTATTATTATTATTATTATTATTTGATTTGGAAAGAGTGCATAGATGATAGATCTTATCTATACCTGAATGGCCTTAATATAAAACACTATCTTTATGCTAATTTGTTTTGCTAAGTTATATTTTTAACGAAGCTTTTCTCTTAAATAGAATTCTTTCTACATTTGTATAAGACAGATTCGAACCAACATTCTCTCCATCTATATATATAGATACATTCACAGTGAATCAATTTCCAACTTATTAGAATGTATATAAAAAAAAAAAAGAATAAAAAAACATATATATATACACACACACTAAACTCTAACCACTCAACAAGAATTCAAATAATAATAATAATAATAATAATAATAATAATAATAATAATAATAATAAGTAGCTTCATATAAATATAATAACAAAATATATATATTATAATTAAGATGGGTGGATTAAATAAAGTCTAAAAATAACTCAAGAGGTAACAGATACTTGGTAGCTAGCTTGTTGTACCAAATAAAGACTTCAAATGAAAGAAAAAAAAAAAAAAGAACGAAAGAACGAAAATTCCTTTACAATAGGTTAAACAATCTATTTCCATAACCTTAATTTTCAATATATATGCTATTAGAGCATATTGTATGATTTAGTGGATCATCTTCAAATATTTAGGTCGACAAACTTTACCCTATAGATCTATTTTGTATCGCCAAAAATAAAGAGCAAGACAAATTTCAAGATATTTATATATCAATGACAAAAATTTTAATAGTTGAGTTTAATGAAAAAAAACAAATAACATACAACGCACATAAATGAATAAATTAAAATAAAATTAAACCAGCACACATATATAGTTGAAGAGTAATGCTACAAGTGTAATTAGAAAAATAATGTGTGTTAAAAGAAAAAATAAAAAAAATAATATTAATTTTTTATTATTTTTTTAATATTGATTATTAAGACTTTATGATAGTTGAAATGACATACAATGCAATCTTTTCTCTTTGATGAGTAAGTTTGAATTTGAATTCCGATTATATCGGAAGCATTGATGAAGAAAAGAAAAAACTTATAAAATCTCTAATTGATATTGATGATAGTAAAAATTAAATTTGATGATCAAATTAGTTATTATATTAAATTCTTCTAATAAATATGAAATATGTAATTTTTTAGAGTAAATATTTAAATTAGCCTTAAAATGTTAAAGTCGGATACTTTAGTCTATAGATTCAAAATATATAAAAATAGTGTTGGACAATATAATTTACTTCTTAAAAAAATACATAAAATTAAATGAACTGTTTTAAAATTGTTATAATTTCTGAAGACTATCATGAGAATTTTTTAAAGTTTCTTAGGGACGACTTTGTCCTTTGCCTAATATAAATTATGAGCGAGAAATTATATTGTTTAACAAAAATAAATATTAGGAATTGTTTTTAGTATTTTAAAATTTGCGGGACTAAATTATTCACTTTTAAAGGGATTGATTTGGTTCTTTCTGGTGATGCTATATATATTATTTTACACCTCTATACATTCTATTTATAATACAAAAAATATAAATATCAACATGAAAAAATTTACAAAACACATGAATATTATATAATTGCATAAAAACGACAGTTATATATAATACAAAAATAATGTATCTTAATACAGAAATTAAAATAAAAATAAAATAAGATGTGTATATTAAAATATGTAAATTAATTATTTTTTATATATAATTACTTATTGATGATTAATTTTTAATATGCAAGTAATATGTTAAAAAAAAAGGGGGCATAAAATGATAAACCCACGTTGAAGAAACATGGATTATTTATTTGGATGAAATCTTGCAAGTATGAAGTTGTGGACCATAGAGTCATGAGTGGTTTAATTTTGTGTATATGCAAAAGCTTAAAAGCTATGGACATGGGGGATGGGGGGTTATCACATAACTTTCATGCTCACATCATCATACAAATTTCACTTGGTTGGTGCAGTTGGTTCCCCTCCTCACTCCTCACCTTTGTTTTCTCTTTTCATATTTGGACCACATTTCCACGTGGCACCATCTTCCTAACTACACACATGATTGTTTAAATTGTTACACGTGTCACTACATTCTTAATTAATTTACAAAATATAAATAAATATAAAATAAACACCCAATTCGAATATTTTTAATTTGAATAAATTCACTTTTAATATTTAAAAATCTCAATATGGCATTTAATCTTAAAAATTGGGATAAATAATTTCTTAAAACTGGTTTATTAATTTTAAATTTTAATCTCACAAACTGATTTTAAAGACCTATTTATCCTAATTTTTAAATAGTTAAAGATTTAAAAATTCAAATCATTAAAAATGCGTTTGTCCAAATTAAAAATAATAAGGAATAAAATTAAATATTTACTTTAAAAATATATAAGCATTCATGTTTTTTTCATATTGGATTAAGCAATAATGGTTAAAAAGGAAAAGAAAAAATGGCAAATAATAAATAATTTATATATATCTCTCATAAAAGTTCTAAGAGATAAGTGATTTTAAGAATGTGTAAAAATTTTAGATATAAAGTTATATACACATAATTTATATTCATTGTATTATAAAATTGATGTGGAGATTTATAAGGCAAGATTATTTTATTCAACAGTGTATGTATATAAATAATTAGACAAATCATCATAAAGGATAGACACAAAAAAAAATCATCATAAAGGATAATTGGGAAAATTATATTTTAAAAAAAATGTATATAATAGTTGTCGTGTTATGAAAAAAAAATAGTGAATTTGTATATTGTGCCATTGTGGTTGTAGCTAGGGTTACCTATAGTGTCCAAAACCTACTAAAATTATGTGGAGGGTATGCAATTTAATTTGTAACTTAATATAACTTTTATACGCAAGCTAGTGTCATCTTTCTAGGTAATAAATAACATTTAATTACATAATTTTCAAAACTAGACTTAAGTTAAAAACAGTTTTTTTTTCTTTTTTGTTTTGATCGGTTATATATACACAAGATATAGATAGCTAATAATTTGTCTCAGTATATAAAAAAAAATTTAATATTTAATAATTTTATACATTATTATAAATAATTTTGATTATTACTTTATTGTAATTTAATTATTTTATTATGATAAATTTGATTACTTTAGTAAATAATTATTTAGTTAAAAAAAATAATTGAATCAATATATAGAAATAGAATAATTATATATGTAGTGAAAAATGTTTTTTAAAGAAAATTAAAAATGGTATTTTTAAAAAATAAAAGATAATTTTTATTTATTGTGATAAAATTTGATATATAATTTTAATAAATTTCAATAAGACAAACACAAAGGTAGATTGCTTCATATATAATCTATCTCATGAAGTCAAGTCAACATGTCCAAAATTGACAACTTTTAATTTTCTTCTTTTTCTTAGATATATATATTCCATGCATTGTGTGAATGCAAAATCTTGATCATCAATAAAATAAAATAAAATAAACTATAAAATTTGTAACCATATGTTCTCAAATCTCAGCAAAATCGCTATCAAGTCTACAACATATGAGTCAGCGAGGCCAATAATTTGCTCAACAGTGAAAACAACATATTCTTTATATATATTAAAAAAAAAACTCAACACTTAAATTATTGTTATTATTTAAGAAAACTTTCAAATGTATTAAAAATTAAAAACACGTGTGTTTTATTTTTTTTAAAAATATAGGTTTTAATTAATATAATTGCGTAATGATGAACAATAATAATTATTAGGTGCTTGCTTCATTACGATAACAAATTAATACATATAGATACAATGAAAATTTGAATGAATAACAACATGCTATGTAAATTATATTATCTTAGTCAGCATTTATTTTTAATATTTTCTAAAAAATAATATATGATTGTGAATGCTAAAATATCCTTATAAATAATTATAAAAAAATAAATATATCATTTTAAGTGTTTGTTTTTTAAAAAAACTAAATAATTTTTTGACAAAAACATCTTTACATAATTAAAAAAGATTAATAATTTAAATGCTGACTAAGATAATATAATCTATGTGGCATGTTGTTATTTGTCCAAATTTTTATTGTATCAATATTTATTAATTTGTCATCGTATCGAAGTAAGCACCTAATAATTATGCACTAAATATTTAATAATTTTAAAATTAAATTAGTTCAAATATACTTCAACTACTTAATAATTTAGTAATTTTAGTATAATCTGCTCATTGTACTTTTGTGAAAATAATGGCTTATAGTTATCCTCGAAAAAAGTACTACAATGAAAATATAAACTTGAGCTTATATTATTGATCATAACTAAAATTAGTCTTTCCCATCCAAGTGGGGAAGGAAAAATACTTTGTGGTCACATCCATATAAAGAAAATGAAAGCAAAGTAAAAAAAAAAAAACTAAATAAAACTCTCTGAGGTTTAATCACACAAACAATAATAATAAGAATGATTACATTATTAACAAATAACAACAATAAATATATCATCTATTTAACAAAAATTATTACTTAAACCGTCTTTTTTTTATTTGTGTGAATTTTTTTAAAGATTTTTTATTTTTATTTATTTTATACTAATTTTTTTTATTTTGAAATTTAATAAATATTAAACTTTAGACATTTTAGTTATTAAACTCTGATGTTATGTTATAAAATTATTTTTCTTGAAAACTTAATTAATAAAAAGGGAAATATAAATAATTATGATTCAAATAATAAATATTTTTTTCCTAGGTAAGAGGTCTTTTAATCAAATGATAAAGTCAATTAATTTAAATATATTTACAAGACTAAATGTCCCAAATAAATATAAATAATAATAATAATCCCATAGCTATCGAATCTTTTACCTTTTTCGACTATATCCGAATTTGAGAAATTATTTGGATAATGTTAAGATATTCTTATATTTTTAATAGATAAAATTTAACGCACAGCAACCACATGTCATAAATTATTTGGTGATACATATCATCAACTAATTAATAAAAATAAGTATTTAATTTAGTTAAGAATTTAGTTATCATGTGTGTTCTAATAAGAGTATAATAATAATAATAATAATAATAATAATAATAATAATAATAATAATAATAATAATTTTTACTTTTTAATATATTTTAATACATAAAAAATATATCTTATTGATAACTTTTAATAAAACACATTTTATAATATTCTTAAAATTATATCTTCAAAACAATTTACTATTATAACTTTTAATAGAAAACTAATATAAAACGTTTTTTTGGCTTGGATTGTCTAAGTGTCTAGCCTCAAGTTTCAATCTTTAGAGCGACATGCATAAGGAAAAAGAACGTAACTATGTCAAACTCTCGAAAGATGCCTTCAACAAGGACTAAGAGATTAGCTTACCCTCCTACCAAATATATATATATATATAAAACGTCTTTTGAAAACTAAATTTACCTAATGACAATTTTGCCCCTTTATAAATCACCCCTCTCTCTATAAACAGCAACAACAAACAAACAAAATCTCTTAAAAAATATATATTTATTTATTTTTTCATGGAATTTGGGTAACAAAGCATTCATTCATTCAAAAGTCTCTTCTTTTCACTTTGAGTTTGCATCATCATCATCATCATCAATATCATTTTCTCACAACTCCTCTTCTTCTTCAACTACAACACCACCACTGGTAAAACAAAAAAAAAGTCTCTGCCTTTCTTCTCTCTGATATTAATATATTATTAATTAATTAATTATCATTATTATTTGGTTAAGCTTAACCTAAGCTTGCTTAGTGAATATTATCATATCATAATCATATCATAATAATAATAGTTTTTACTTTGTTTTTGTTCTTCAGGTGAAGTGAAAGAGTGTTAGATGGATTAAATATCAATCTCCATCCATGTCCATGGATTATGTTTTTGCCTCCATTGAGTTCTCTGCCTTCACCTGACACACTCTTCACATTCATTATCTTAACCCATTTTCCATTTCACGTGCCCCCCCTTCCCCCCCTTCAATTCTGACCCCTTTTTTGTACTCTCCTTGCTGTCCCTATTTTCC
>JASCZI010060419.1:226658-247496 GCA_036250425.1 Stylosanthes scabra
TTTTTTTTTAAAAAATTAATTTTTTCTATAATTATTGTCTCACTGATTGCAAAAAAAAAAAAAGGGTTTGGTTTGGTTTCAGCTTCAGTAGGGGATAGTATCATAGACAGTACTAACTATTAGTATTACTTGTGTGTTTTGTTCCTTTTTGAAGGGTCTTCAATGGTGTTCCTTCTTTACTAGTTTCTGTTTTGAGTTTGGAGTCAGAGTCAGACACTGATTACACTGTTTTTAGCTGCAACAATTGAGGTGGTTTTACTTGCACTCTTTGTGTTTGTGTAATTGCCTCTGTGAGTGTGTGTGTTTATGGAGTCTTGGAGTTATGTTTCTGAAGAGAAGGGTTATGTTTCAAATGATGCAATTTCCCCTCCCAACACTCTTGGGAGGAACACCAAAGGCTCATTCTTGGGTTGGGAACTGAAAACCCCAGCTGGTGGTGGTTTTTCAATTGAGAATCAAGGTTTTGAGGAATTGGGGTTGCCCCAAGATCCTAATAATCCAATTGGTAATGTTCATAGTAGTAGAAAGATTGATAGTGACCCTGCTGCCATGGCTACTCCAAATGCATTCTCTTCAAGGGAGGACTTTAATTCCAAGGTTTCAGCCTCTTTGGGGGACTCTAATAATGGTGGTGGCTGTGATTCACTCATTGACTTGAAGCTTGGTAGGTTTCCTGATCATGGTGATGTGGGTGTGGTGGCTCCGGCATTCCCCAAAGGGGGGCCGATTTTGTCGTCGTCGGAGTCTTCCACGCCGACGAAGAGGGTTCGAGCTTCCGGGGTTCACTCTCAGACAGCATACTGCCAGGTCTATGGATGCAACAAGGATTTGAGTGGCTGCAAGGATTACCATAAGAGGCACAAAGTTTGTGAGGTTCATTCCAAGACTTCCAAAGTTATTGTCAATGGTATTGAACAAAGGTTTTGTCAGCAATGTAGTAGGTAGGTTGGTTAATCTTCTCAGGCTTTTCCTTCTTTTGAAGCTTTTGAATTTGTTGGATTTTTTTGTTGTTGTCTCCTAATTACATGTCATGTGTGTTTAAGAAGATTTATCTTCTTTTGTTTGGTTTTTATCCTATGCAGCTATACCTTACTAATAATACCATTATTTTCCCAAATTTCTATTCCTCCTTTTATTTCTGTTCTTCAAATCTGCATTATTTGAAGGGATTAGTTTTCACCAAATTTTGTTATAGTTGAATTGAATGATTTTGGTCTCTTAGGTTCATGTATGCTTCTTGAACTGAGAAGGTAGGTGCTACTTTGTTTTCTCAAAAGGAAGAAACTATACTCTATGAGTATTCTTACATCCATGAAAATCCCTGCATCAATTTTACATCACTAAAATTTTGAAATAAAAATTTGTAATATTGTGATATATACCACTATTGTAATGTTTAGCTTACTATCCAGGTTTCATTTGCTGGCTGAATTTGATGATGGTAAGCGTAGCTGTCGTAAACGCCTTGCAGGCCATAACGAGCGTCGAAGAAAACCACAAGTTGGTATACACTCCGGAAAGCCTGGGAGGTTGCTTCAGCCATATGGTGGTAATAACATGTTCTATAACTAATTTTCTATTCTAATCCTAACTTTTTCTTTAGTTCCGCGGGTATCTTTTATTCGAAAATTTGCTTGATCTATAAGTTTCATAGAGATCCTGTGATGCTTTTGCAGAAAGTAGATTCCAAGGAAACATGCTAACATCAGCATCTTTCATCTGCCAAGAGATACTCCCTGCCGGGGTCTTATCTTCCGAGAGATACGGAACAAGTGATTGGTGGAGACCTATAAAATCCGAAGATAGTGCCGGGTTTAGGCATATTTCTTCTATTCCTATCTCTAATGGACACCCTCCCGAGTCACGACCCCTGTTTGCTTCATACAATGAGAAGCAATTTCCGTTTCTGCATGAAAATAATGGCGCTACATCCGGCTCGAGTAGTATCTTCTGCGAAAACAATAGCTCATATCCAGCTGCCATAGGAGGCGCGAACTCGGGGTCACAATCATTATTCCAGGACACGTCCATAGGAAGCGAGGACTTCAATGTTTTTGATACAGAATCAGCTGTTCAAGGACTATCTGGAATTTCAGACTCTGGTTGTGCTCTCTCTCTTCTGTCATCTCAATCACAAAACTCTTCAAGCCAGTCATCTGGAATTCCTGTGGTTCGCTCGATGGTCATTCGGACCATGACCAGCCATAACAGTAGCCCTTACGCCATGAGCCAGGTCTCCGAAAAGATGATAGGAATAAGCTCCCATGCTTCGAGTGGTGTCTCTGATAGGTTTCCGTCCGAGTTGAATCCTACAGATGGAAGTCCTCTTAGCTCTGTGCTGATACCTGACAACAATGACATTATCAACTTTGAAATGGCTGATGGAATGTTCCAAGGGTCGGATTTCGTGAATGTGAAAGATCGTCTCTCGTGTGATGATGTCCCAACTATCGACTTGCTTCAGCTGTCTTCGCAGCTTCAGCGAGTCGAGAGCGAGAGGCAATCCTTGCAGGTCAAGCAAGAAAACGATTCATCCGTCTCTCTCCGGATTACTTAAGTTCCTTTCATAAAGGTACTTTTCTCTCTATCCTTTTTATTCTTTTTAAGGGGAATAAACTAATAAAGTCTTATTCACAAGTTGAGATTTGAATGGAGAATGTGTTGCTCACTCCCTCGACCCGAAGTAGTGTCATTTTTGGTATGTGTCGCGTGGAGCCGAAATACATTCCAAAAATGATGCTTCAAATCGGATCGAGGGAGTACCACTTAGAACCATTATTTTTTATCTTATGTCATTATATGCTCTATCAAACATGTATAGTAGGAAAATTCCTGTGGTTGACTCCAGAAAAAGAAAAGAAATGTGTGTTTGGTTTGTATTTTTACTTTCGGTATTTTTGTTTTCGTATTTTGTGAAGAGAAGAGGGAAAATAGTGAAAATATTAAAATCATGTTTCCCGTTATCACTTTTTTTCTTCGTAAAATCTTGAAAACAGAAAATATTGAAATGAAAGCGCAAACCAAGCACACCTTAATTTTTGTAGAAACATGCGATGAGAATACAGATTTTGCTGTTTCCATTCATTCTGATCAAAGAGCCTAAAGATTTCCCTTTTCCCCCATTGATACAGGAAACAAAGTTGTGTTACAGAAAGACAGCAATGGCAGTGCAAGTGACTGGCATGACTCAAACTACTATTTATTTTGACAAAATAGTCCTTCTTGGTCTAAAAAAAGATACACACATATATACATATGTGTGTATCCAATAACAATGTGAATATGTAATAAATAAACCAAAGAAGCCTGTGATGTATCAAATTGAAATGTGTATTCTTAATCCAGGCACACTAGAATTTCTTCATTATTATTAGTTTATCAATTAATGTAATTTTTGCTTAGTATATAGTAGTCACATTAGGCTGAGTTTGGTTGTTGAGACATGACCACAACTTTATTGTTTGTTTAGTGTGATACACTAATTTTTTTAAGGGCACTTAAGACACTTCAATGACATGCAAAATACATGTATTAGTGTCTGGTTAGTAGATAGTAACACATTTATTAGACACGAGTCAGATTTTTATGACAATATTTTCCTTCAAAATGTTTAAAATTTCATTTTCTATTCTCATCACTTTCATCACCAACAATAACATGAGTAAAATTGATTTTTAGTGATAAACGTGTTTATTATGTCTTATTAGTTTTTTTTTTCTCTAACCAAACAGATTATTATCTCTTAAGTTTTAATAGGCTTTTAAAAAGGTTTTCAGTAGATGTGTCAAACAGGCAGGCCAAATACGAGCCAGCACCCGAACGATGAGCCAAAATCGAAAAACGAGTTGATTCGTATTTTAAATGAGCCAAGGAAGTATCAATCTGACTCGACTCATCCGAGTTAACAAGTTACATGAGCCGGCCGTTTAACTCGTTTTTTATTTTATTTTTAAAAAAAAATAAAATTACTATATAATTTCAGACTTTTTATTTCATATTAAATTATATAAAAATTTAAAAAGTTAATTAAAAATTAGAGTTTATTAACAAAATATATTTTATATATTAAAAAATAGAGAAAACGAGTTAGACGAGCCAATCCGTGCCCGCTCGACCCGATCCGTTTAACTTACGAGTTATACGATCCGAACCAAATTGACCGGCTTTTAAATGAGTTATAATTTCAGTGACTTGACTCGCCCACATTTACGAGCGATCCGAATAGACTCGTGAGTTGCGACTCGTTTTGACGGCTCTAGTTTTCAGATAGATCAGGTCAGGTTTTTTAAACCAATAAATCCAAGTAAAATATAAAGCCTTTAACGGGTAATAGGTCAAACTTAGGTTTAGTAGTTTAGACTTTGGCGTGGCCTAATATTGTTCCATGCCTAGGTAGGAGTCTGTAACATTATACTGAAAAGGAGAATTGAGAAGATTGTTTCCTCAAATAAAGCACTGGAATCCAGCAAGAGGGAGGGGAAAAAAGAGAAAAGAAAAATCTGAACAATAATGACCACCATGAACATTGAATATAACAAGATCTGATGAAGATTTCCTACGCCCAACTAGGAGCTATTTAATTCAAGTCTTGTGTAAGAGTCTTACAATTATTTGTTGTCAGTGTTCAGCAATAATTTTCTCAGTTGACAGAGGCACAGTAAGAGAAAGTAAAGCATGTGAATGGTGGTAATGTCTTGTAATATTTCATTTATGAAGTTTTATAAATAACTTCCTAACACCAAAGTCGTTGTAGTATAGTGGTGAGTATTCCCGCCTGTCACGCGGGTGACCCGGGTTCGATCCCCGGCAACGGCGTTTTTTAGCAGTTTAAGGCTTTGGGCCTTTTTTGGACATGTTTGGACAATAATTTTCAGGCTTTGGGCCTTTATATGGATAAAAAAAAGAAGCCACACTTTAATTCAAAATTATAGTCCTACACTATTTTTTTACTAACTAGGTATTTATTATATTTGATGGATAAGTAAACCAGTTAAAAAATAAATCAATAAGTAAAAGAAATACTATCTACACCTATAGTTTATGGAGTTGTATTATCAAATGTTCATGCTGATATTATATTCTACCTCAAGACTTAAGATAAAATAATACTCCTCTTATTTCAATCTATAAATCTCAAACTAAAATACATTAGTGGTGACATATACAATTTTGGGCAAAAGGAAAAGATAATAAAAATTTAACCTTAGGAATAAACAAATTTTAAAAAAAAGGAATAAAATTGTTAATATACCACAACAAGCGTTTTGCCTAACCTGAGCAATGTAGAAAACGGGAAGTACTATTCTTCATGTCATTGATATATGATGAGGTACAATTTGGTCTCTATCTATGATATAGTATTTAGCAGCAGCAGCAGCAAATAACACAAAACTGACAACACTAATTTTAACCAAAGACATTGGATTCAACCCATTCTTTCTGTTGCTATCTGATTTCATACCTGAATCAAAATGTCTAGGCAAAGCTTGAGATGAGGTCTTCATGAAAGATGAGTATGAATCAATTTCGGCTTTTGTTAGTGCCGGTTTTACGGAATCTTTCACTACCTGGAAATGGCGATCACACACGACAGCAGCCGATATGTCTTCCCTTAAAGCCACAATTCCAGCTTCCCTGCATAGCCCCTCCAGTTCAGCACCTGTGAAGAGTTCAGTGTCTTCTGCTAGTCGTCTGAGATTGACGTCACTTGCTGTTTTCATATTACGCGTGTGCACACATAGTATCTCGTATCGAGCCTCCAAATCGGGCGGTGGCACATAAAGAACCTACCATTGCACATACAAAAATCAGTGAGAGAGTATTTGGAGAACCTTTCAGGTTGATATCAATGTCAGCAGTCTGAGAATACTTTTCAACGAAGATGACGATTTCATAGAATTATTTCAGCATTTTGCATTTTGAAAAGTTAAAGACGTGAATTTTAATTATAACAGCAAGAATACGAATATAAATACAACTTCATACCAGATCAAAACGTCCAGGACGCATGAGTGCAGCATCGATTGCATAAGGGCGATTTGTTGCTGCCAAAACAAGAATTCCCTGAAAACAGAAATTATAGGGATATAATTAAATGGCTGAAATACGCTGGTTACCACTCTCTTGAATCCAGTTTTATGCTTACTTTTGTTTTTATCTATTTATTATCCTTTTCATAAAAGAACTCTAAGGTATAAAAAAGAATATTTTGAAAGATTGTGAGACTAAAATGTCCTACCTATAGCTAACAGCAATGGGCAAATGGTAAACTTACTTTAGCTTCTTCTAAGCCATCAATCTCAGTCAGCAAAGTGGATAAAAGCCTCTCACCAACTGTTGCACTATTGCTTGAACTATCACCCCTGCAATTAGGAGATAAATTCAGAAAATAACTCATTATGCACTATAAGCAAAAATAAAAATTTGAAAGGAAAAAGAAAAAAAGAAGCACCAAACAAATTCTGTTAACTGCAAACATGTTAAACATAAGATATACCAAAACGCGAATACATTTTACAGGGTTCAATGCAATCAGCTTTACAGGATGGAAGATTTAAATGCAATGAGGCTGATTACTGAGATCCACCAGAGTTCAGAGAGCCGTTCAGTAAAACAAATTTGTGCAGAACAACATTTTCTTTCAGCCAAAAACAATTTAAACCGAACATGATATGATTTCACAAAAAGATGCATGGAAATATGTCAATGATTCTTAGCATGACCTCCCTTGTGCATTTAATCCTTACACAAAGAAAAATGTTTACTTACCGTTTTGTAGCCACCACATCAGCCTCATCAAAGAATATTATACTGGGAGCTGCGAGTCGGGCTCTCTGAAATGTGTTACGGAGCAAAGCTTCCCCCTCTCCGACATACATTGAATACAATTCTGCACCACTAGTTCAGAATGTATTACTTCAAAATTTGTCCACAATTTGGAAACCAGTTTAAAGATGGTATTACTTCAAACTTATTTTGTTGGATTTCAAACCAAAGTTATCATTTTCACAAGGCAAGAATGATTATACATGTCTTCTAAGAAAATAAGTATCCTAGCATAATCAGGATTCTCAAGTTGAAAAAGACAGCATCATATTTAGGAAAATAATAAACAATTTGTGCGCGGAATTTGTCGAGCATATTGACAATAATGTGTCCCTATACAATGAGATTTGTGGTTTCCTCTGAAATGACTCTCCAATAATCTGATTCCTAAGGAGAGGAAGAGGACTCATTCCTTCTTAGGCATAAACAAATAATCAATCCAAAACTTATATACAAAAAACAAGAAGAATAAACCCTATGCAGAAAATTTAATTATTCAAACCTCAAAGAAAAGAACGCAGCTTGGGCAGCATGAGCAGCAGCTTTAGCAAGTGTTGTTTTTGAGCATCCAGGAGGTCCATGGAGAAGAATTCCTCGTACGGGAGATATTCCCAATCTTGAAAATGCATCAGAATGCTTAATAGGCCATTCGACAGCTTGCTGGAGTTTTTTCTGCACAAGGATATTTATAAACATCAATAATCTTGAGCTTCTCAGTGTAAAATCAAATGTAAAGTTTACAAACCTTCAACTCTTTTAATCCCCCAATGTCTTCCCAAGTTACTTTGGGAACTTCAACAGTAACACCTCTTGTTATACTTGGACCAACAATGGACCTTGCGTTTTTCCAGTCTTCCATTGTTAAACTGAAATTAATAGCATCTTCATTTGTATTTGACCTTTTAACAGCAAACATGGTAGCTTCACGACACAGTGCCTCCAAATCAGCTCCAACATATCCATTGCATGATGCAGCAATGATTTTTAAGTCAACACTCGGGTCCAATGGAATCTTTTTTGTATACAGCTGGGGAAAAGTTAAAACAAAGAAGTATATTCATGCTCTGAAATACTTATCAATCAAGAATTCCACGTAGCAAGGAGAATGACAGAAGGCAAACTGAAGGAGTGCTTTCTTGCTAAGTAACTGGTGTTAGAAACTATATTTACTAGGAAAAGAGATGAAAAGTAACATTATTATCCATAACCAAACCATCCTAAATGTTTATCAGGATGACATGAGAGACTATTTCCTATTTCCAAGACGAAAAAATAAAATAAAAATAAAAGTTATAAAACTGTTAATAAAGTAAATCTTTCCAATCTTTCAACATATCTTAGAATATGACAAATTCCTCTAGAAAGGGATCATGTGCTTTCAGATCTCTCAAGAAGGGCCAAAAAGCAAACATCCCACAAAACTTGTTTCTTTAAGAAAATATATTGTTGAAGATATGAGAATAATGGTCCAAACAAATACTATAGAAACTAGCATGTATGGTGCATTTCCAAAAAGATATGGCTTTCGTCCTTATTCATGAAACCAGTCAAGTCTCATCAGGAACTGACGAACTACTAAGGTATAGAGCACACCTAACAATAACCAAAGAAATTCCATAAAGATTCAGGTGGCAACTAACGAGTCATGAATGGTTTTATATAGTGCATAAATGTTTCCCTGTCTCTAACAATTACCTTAAGAATTTGAAAGCGATCTTCTTCATTTGGGACAGTAACTTCAATTTCAGCATCAAAACGTCCAGATCTTCTTAGAGCAGGGTCAATTGCATCCACTCTATTGATGCAGAAACCAGACACACCAATTCAATGGAGAGGAAGTGAAGAAATAACCAGCAACTAAGCACCAAAAAGCCAAGAAGAATCAAGGATGTGAAAGACTATCACATGACCAAAAACCACTCTTAACAATGTACATTCATCCCCAATGATTTCCTTTTCTTCTTCCTCCCTCTATTTCAAAATAACTGGTTTTGAGATTTTTTATACATTAAAAAAAAAAACAATGCATTTAGGTGCAAAATAAGTCTAGATACATTCATTTTTTAATATATCAACAAAATCAAAGCAACAATTATTTTGCAAAGGAGAGTACGATTCTCATTTTCATGTAGTCATAGATAATCTACTGAAAGATGAAAGACAACCTGTTAGTTGATGCAACCACAACGACTCCAGCCGTAGAAGATGTGGGTTTATTAGAGTCCATCAGTGTAAAGAGTTGCGAGGCAACTCGAACATCTTGCTCCCTTCTGCATGTAGACAATTTGATTAATGGCCTCAATAAGCTTGCCACGTATCTTTATATGTTCAAAAGAATTAACTAAAGAAACAGTACTACATATTTCATTCATAATATTTCAGCCTTTCAGGATTGAAAACTCTAGTCAATGTAGTTATAAAAGATAATATCAAAGTCAATGGCCATATACTTACTACTATACACACTACACATAATCAAGAGTTCTCTTTTAAAATCTAGTATCATAATATTGCATTCAATAATATCTTTAAATGAAGTAGAGCTAAGATAAACCAAAGTAGTATTCAGCACAAAAGTCGTCAACTATCCACATACTTAGAATCTCGACGGGGACAGAGTGCATCTATTTCATCTATAAAGATAACTGATGTGTTGCCCAAAGCTACTTGAGATGCTGCCTCAGCAAACGCCTCTCGGAGAATTTTCTCACTTTCACCGGCATGTGCTCTGTGCACCGTGTGTGGACTGCAGAAGACATAAATAGACAAGCAACTGACTCAAATCAAAGAACTTTGATACATAAACCCCACAAACCTCTAAATCCAAGCGAAGTACCTAATAATTTTCAAATGTGCCCCACATTCCCGAACCACTGCTCGAACCAAACTCGTCTGCAATCAGACTCACATTCATCAGGCATATAAAAGCAAATTATAAATATATCATGCAAAGCAAAATGCTAAGTTTGACTTATATCACAATCACAAAAACATCTTATTTACGCTGAATTTGTCCACGGCGAAAGATAGATGCAACAAACTTGAATAAAAGTTTAAACAATATAGAAATCCAATAGAAGAAAGTAATTCACTGGCTCAAACTATAAACACTCTTTTTCAATTTTCACATTGAACTCTATCAACAATAGATCACACAAAAGAACCAAGAAACAATATATATTATTATTATCTCACAAACTCAAATCCAAGCTGTAGAATCAATATAAATGGCTCATGGATCTTTTTACCTTTCCGGTGCCCGGCGGGCCATAGAGCAGCAATCCCCGTGGCCACTGAAAAAGTCATTGGTGGTTAGAAAAAAAAAAAAAGAAAAAAAGAAAAAAAAAGAAAACTGTAAAAAAGGTAAGCGGAAAAATGAAAAGGAAGCGAACTTTGAGTCCAAGTTTGTGTGCTTGTGGAGAAAATAGGCGAGGGAAGATGATGAGTTCTCTGAGTGCTTGAAGAGCTTGGGCATTGCCACCAATGGCTTCCTCAGCACTCCACTGGTTCTTGCTGCTGCTGCTGCTTTCCATATCAGAAACTAGGTCAACAAAATCATGAAAATTTCAGTATTTCACACATCAATGGAAATTTTCAAAGGAGGATATTAATTGTCAAGGTTTCAATCAAACGCTGAAACTTGCAGCCAATCAAATTATTTGAACGATTTACTTACTTGCAGATGGAGGAGGAGGAGGAGGAGCAAGAGTGAGTGAGGCAGAGAGGGTTTGAACTTTGAAGCAGAGAGTGACTGTGAGTGAGTGCGAATTTTGAAAGCTGAAAATGAAGAGAAGGGTTTTGAAGTTTGAACTTTTCATTGGTGAATTTTGAATATTAAAATTTAGTGATTTAATAAGAACAACGAAGTCGTTGTAGTATAGTGGTGAGTATTCCCGCCTGTCACGCGGGCGACCCGGGTTCGATCCCCGGCAACGGCGACATGCTTTTTGGATGAGTGAGAGTGACGCCTTTTATGTTATTGGGCCCAAACTGTTTTTGGATGACTGTGAAGGTACCTTCAACAAAAGAAATAAGGCCTAAAACTGGCCTCTATATAAAAGTCCTAATTAAAACAACCTATTAGCTTTTGTCCAAAAAAAAAAAACAACCTATTAGCTAATAACAAAAGAAATAAGGCCCAAAACTGGCCTCTATATAAAACTCCTAATTAAAACAACCTATTAGCTTTTGTCCAAAAAAAAAACAACCTATTAGCTAATAACAAATTTTTAAATGAAGTTTACATTCGTCACGGATTAGTTTTTGACTTGTGAGATTGAGTAAAAAAATATATCTTAAATGTAAAAATATATAAAGTAAAGAAGATGTGACAAAAAAAAATTTGTTTATATCACTAATTTACGATTATATATTAAAAAAACAATCTTGTTATTTCCACATTCTTTTTTAAACACCAAATTGACACCCGTATAAATATATGGTAACTGCTTATTTATTAACTGCATTTTATTTTGTTTTGGCATTAATAACCATATTTTTATACGGAAACAAATGTGATGTCTGTGAAAAGGTGCGTGGATAACATTATTCTTAAAAAATAACCAAACACCAAAATAATAATAATAATAATAAGTAGTAGACGCAAATTTAAATATTAATGACATTAATTAGTGGGTGCCGTCTTATCAAAAATAGAAGATTGTCCAAATGAATAGGATTAGACTAGCAATTCGTTAATCAGTTATAATATAAGCTTTTTTTTTGTGACTATATAATATAAGCTTTTGTTTTGAGCATTGGAATTTTGGGTTTTTGTTTTTTATTTATTGGGTCATGGAATTTTGGTTTACTTTGTTTAGAGAAGTACACATTATTTGCAATATTGGGCGGCACAAATAAAGAACATGCAACTTGCAAGTTGGAACGTTGTAAATTTGTAAGCAATCTAACAACTTGTGTTTATAAGATACTAACTAATTAATAACTGTCAACTTGAATAAAAAATAATGATATATCATAATCTAGAATATGAGTGGATTTGGTATTTACTTTACTTTTTAAAAATATTTTTAATGATTCTTAGTAAAACAAATTAAAAAATTCGACTAATTATTTAATTTGAAAATTTTGTGACTTTTTTATTTTATAAAAACTCACATTTAAAATTTAAAACTACTAAAAGAAAAAAAAATTGCCTATTACTTAGCAACTTATTGTCAATGTCTTCTTTTAAGATTTTAATCGATTATAACAACTTTAAGCCACAAAGGTGGGCGATATTTAATTATTCATGGATAAAAATAAATTATCGGTTGCGACTTGTGAGTTTAATTTTAATATATTAATAATAATGTAAAAAATTTTATATAATTGTCTAATCAAATTTAAACATATTTCTACTGATATGATAATACATAATTAATTATCTATATAAAATTTTTTTAGATCCAAGATGAAAATTAATTTCTATTTATATGTCCAAAGTTCAAGCAACTTAGTTTGTAACGCCAGAGCATTTGTTTGGTATTCAATATCTAAGCATCATTTAAAATTTTAATTAGTAAGACTAATTTTTTTGGACAAGTATTCTTCTATTTTTTTTATATCCAGTTTTTTTCATAGGATTTACAAGCACCTCACACTTAAAAGTTAAAACACAACAAAACAATAATCTAATTAACAAGTTAATCAAGGTAAAAGTAAAATATTTCAAAGTCAAATTGTCCAAAAACAACATCAACAACAATAATAAGCTACATGATTCCAACTTCACCCCAAAGACAAATACATATTGAAAATTAAATATCATACCACCCAGTTCTTATTCTGCTTCTTCTTTTTATTATTATTCTAAGAAACATTAAAAGTGAAAAAAAAAAAAAAAGTGAAACGATTTAGTAAGAACCATGCATATACTCATCCATTATTATTGTGCCTATAAAGCCTCAAGAAATTAAATGACAAAGCATAATAAATTTTTAGTGACTATGCTGAACCATTAGATAGGATTATTGCAGCATCGTTCTCCAGAGTAGGAAGCGAAAGTGGTTGTGATTGTGATGACGATGGTGAAGGATTCATTTCTTCCCAGCATTGAATCCATGTCACCATCGCATCGGAAAGTTTGATGAAATAATCATCAACCTTTCCGAGCTTGTCTCTTACTTGCTTTGAGAGCTCTATGTAGCATTGCTGCGGGGTGTTGCACTCCTTGGGAAGCGAAACGGATTGGAAGAATGGGATCAACTCTTCTTGCCAAAAGATACCCTTCAACTCTTTCTTGAGGTTCAAGAAAGCATTGCTTGCTTTGCTATGATATATGTATGGAAGTCCTGTTTTCACCCCTAATCCCAAATGGTCACTTATTACCTGGAGAGATTTGAAAACAATCCATCAACAGTTGAATTAGCATGATAAAATTACTTGATAAAATTATTTAAAAGTATTATTTAAATGAGATTTATCATTACTCAACTTTTACAATGACACTGATTTATTATAAAAGGAAAATAATGGACTAAAAAATTTATATCTTTAACTCTTTTTAAACTTAACCAAAGAAATATATAAAAATTGACTTAATCGTCGGAGTATCCTCTTTATAGAAATACACACTCGTGATTCTTCTTCAATTGAAGCCTATTTTATTTAAGAAAAGCAAAACTGAAACTAGAACTGAACACTGAACGAGCTATATAATATAAAAGTTAAGCACATAAGAACACTACTAAATATTAATTGTGAGTAATTTTTTTCAAATAAACTCAACTTTTAATAGATACTAATTTATTAGTTTATATTTTTATAGTAAAATTATCTGCATTTAAATCTATCATATTAAAAATATAGTTTATACGAGTAAAATCAAATTTTTTATGAATATAAAAAGAATTTAATTTTAATACGTTTTACACAGCCATACAATCGCATCAATTCTATTGAATGACCAGTAACAAAGTTAATAATAAAAAAAGTTATTTTTACTGAGATGATGTTTAAATTTATATAAAAATAGGCGAATAAATATACGTACCTTGACGCACCAGCCGGCCCACATAGAAGAATAGCGTCCAGCGGGCTGGGCCTCACCCATAAGCCCAAAGTACATAGCAGGCCCAATTAACTGACGGTTAAATGCCAAGTTCATAGCACTCATTGGGAACAAAGCCCCCTTTGGAATTGTCATCACTGCATCCACATACCTTTTGTTTCTTTCAAGAGGCTTCACAAGGTGTGTTGGTGCATCATAGTCAGCAATGTTAAGCCATATTCCATGTGAAACTGCTGTTGGAACTCCTTCTCTGAGACTAAATGGGTATCCACGTACAAAATCTGCACCTTCTCTGTATGGATCATAGAGTGTGTTGAAGAAATATGGTGTTGATGGTGTTACTAGATTCTTTATGTGTTGCTGCAATGCATTTATCTCTTTCCCTGTTGGATCTTTAGCAACCTATACATATCCATGCATCAGAATAATTCACAACAAAATAGTAATTTCTCGAATCAAGTTGCTATTCCTTAAATTAAGAAGGTAGAACTTACCGGTAATAAATGTTATAAATTTAAAAGTGATTAAATATTACTTTATTATTTTTATAAATTTAACAATTTAGATATTTTGTTTCCTAACATCTTTACTATTTTTGAAAATTTTATTTTTATTCACCAATTACGGTGTAGACGAATTTCACTTGTGCATCTAATTATGTACCATGACATTAGTAAAAATGATTAATTCGTTACCATAAATCTGTAAATGATCATATAAAATAATAGACAAATAATTGAATAATTGTGTAAAATAGTTTGGATCAAAATTAAACTATTTTTTCTGCTGAATACTCAGGTGCAGTCGACTTCACGTGAAATTGTTTGTTAAAAGTATTGGATAATTTAAAATATTTGACTAAATTATCATCTAACGATAATAAAGTATCAACTTCATATGAAATTAACTATACGTGTGTTTCCACCGTTTTTTTTTATTAGGGTTGAATTTATCCTTTAGTTATCTAGATCATTATATATATATATCTTGTTTTTAACGTTTTATATTTTTTTAAATATTAGAAATAAAATAAATGGTTGAAAATATTTCTTGTAAATAACGAACAAAGTTTACAATTTGTCAATAATAACATTATTAATAATATAATATAGTAAAATAGAAAGGTGAAAGTTTAATGTATTTATTACCTTCGTAATTTAAGAAAAATAAAACAATATATTTAGAGGGTACAAATAAAATGTTTGAAATAAGTAAGAGGATATTTGAGTTTGTATAACTTAACTAACAAAAGTAATCAAACAAAGCTGCCTAAGAATTTGAGTTGGTGAATATATAGATAGATAGACTCACAAAGCAATCATCATCAATGGTGAAAATGTACTTCTTCTTGGAAATCAAGAATCCAAAGCAACGGCAAGCAGAGTCTTTAATGGAGATGCAAGATGCCTTGGACCCCAAGATTCTGTTAATGTCGTTTCGGTTATAAAGCTCATAGTCGAATCCTTGAGGCACCTTGATGATCTTAGAAGGGTCGCCGTCTTGGACGATGATAAGGTGGTAGGGCTCGAAAAAGGCCCTCCACTTCTCCAAGAAATCTACGTTCCTTATAGTGGGGATCACGATATCCACTTCATCTTTTAGGACCGGTGGCGGCAGCGATGGTGGTGGCGATGATTCGAACATTAATGTGGTTTCAATGGGAGAGAGTGAAAACATTGTTGGACTTGGACAAGGATGGTGTTGTATGTTGTTTGTTTAATGTTTGTTGTGGTGGTGAGTTTGAGGAGGGCTTCTATTTTTATTTTGAAGCATTGGGAACTTTGTGCTTTCTTGTATGTGTGAGACAAGAATTACTAAGAAACAAATTCTCTTGTGGAATAATATTTTTCTTTCTTATTTATTAATTTGTACATTAAAAGAATTAGTATACTTTTAAAAATAGGTTTAATTCTTTTTTCTCTTAATTTTTATTTTTTTCCCTCTAAAATATACGCTTGAATAATATGTTTGGAGCACTCTATATATTAAACAACCCAACGATGCTACGGAACAATATTAGGGAGCCCGTAAGGGGCAAATAATTAAATTATTTTTCAAAACTAAAAAATTATCATCCGAAATTGAAAAATATTATCATCCAAACATAATAAAATTGATCATTTAAAAAATATATGAATTATTATCCGTAATTTATCTACTATCACTATCAAGTGCATTGACTCCCAAATATGTTGGCTCCTGAAGTTAAGAAAAATTTAAAATTTTGCATAATTAAAAAGTGGAATTATATATTAAATAAAGAAAAATTGTAATTTCATTAATTTGTTAATGAAGCTACTACAAATATATTAAAATAAGGATAATTTTAGTTGTATATTTATTTTGTCAAATCAAACTCAACTAATTTATTTATTTTTATGTTAAGTAAAAATTTATTTCGGTGTCAAATAATATAAAATATAGCATATCAACGAGAGTTTCTATTTTGCATCGAAATGCTATTTTATTTGGCATAAAATAAATGAATTGATTAGTTAAAAAAATATACATCTAAAATTATTATAATAATAATATAAAAAAATTTACAATATAATTTTTAAATTAATATCTTTAAAATTAGTGAAAGAACCATATCAAAAAATTTACAATATTGCATTCTCTTAATTCTCTTGATTTAGCTTATTTTCTTGTAGACTCATGATTTTCTGTGCTTTTTTTATAGAGTAATGCTATATGATTATCATTTTTTAATTTATTTTAGTCATTATATAGCCATCAACATTGAAAATTGATGATTAAAGCATGATGTTAAACTTCAAATCAAGATGTAGAGAGTTAATAGTTAAAAGTGATGGTTAAGATAAATTAAAATTGATAGTTATCTAGCATTTTTCTTTCTTTTAATGGGTAAACAATAAGTAAATGTTAGTGAAAATTGGAAGAAAAAAAAAAGCACTTCCTCAATCTCATGATTTAGGTTAGAACTTTTTTACTCCTCTTGATATATCTTATCTATTTTGTTTGACACTTGAACTTAAGTTTGAAAAGTTTATTTTGCAATATTACATTTCTTTGGAGGATGTGACTGTAATAGTTAGTGATAAGAACCTAATAGAGTGATTAAAAGAAAGAAAAGAGGAGTATTGGGGGTAACAAAGATTTATAAGAAATAAACCATTGATAATATAACATTTTCATCCATTGATTATTTAGCTTAGAAAAATTTTGCTATATTACATTTCTTATTTTCTCTAATTCTATTGTTTTCTACTTTCTCTAAAGATTATGATATTACATTCTCTTAATTATCTAGATTTAGTCTATTTTCTTGCAGAGTCATGATTTTCTCTTTTTTTCTTTAATCGGTTGTAAACAACAAGAAGATGCTCATGAGTTTCTCTTTTTTTTCTTTAATTAGTTGCAAAGAATAGGAAGATGTTCATGATTTTCTCTCTTTTTTCCTTAATTGGTTGCAAACAATAGGAAGATGCTGAAAGTAACATAAAAATTGAAAAAAAAAAAAAAACTACCTCAATCTCATTATTTAGGTTAGAACTCTTTTACTTCTCTTGATATATCTTATTTTATTTGCATTGACACTTGAACTTGAGTTCGAAAAGTTTGCAATATTACCTAAAAGAGTGGTTAAAAGTAAAAAAAGGAGTGTTGGGATAACAAAGCTTTAATTTATAAGAAATAAAGTTAACTTATTGGAATGTAAGCTCCAAAATACTTGGATCCAGTATAAAGGTATGAATGAGTTTGACTATAAATCTTGGTGGGGATAACTATTAGAAAATAAAAGATAGCATATGGATGGATACACTCGAATTTATTCATGATTGACTCTTGATTGTGTTCTTTAGGCTTTTACTCATGGTTGTTGTCTCATATTTTGGTGAGCTAGTTTGTATGTAAACTCTTGATTATGGGTGCTTTGGTGATCCTCAAGTGGTGAGCCCATGGTGATTATTAGATACAAGAAAGAAAGGCTCAAGGGTTTTCTATAGGATCGATATATGGCATGGTACTGATGGAATTTATTACAAGTGATCATGTTTTCTGTATTTATTTTGATTAGGTGAATAGCATGCATAATAGGTAAAATTACTATAGGCATGGGAATAATGTTACCTATGTGATCATGAAATTAATATTGTAATTTTGATTTGTAAATATTTTAGAGTATAATGGTGGGTAATCAATTTTTTTCAATCAATATTAGTTAAAGTTTTTAAAATCATTTTATTTATTTTAAATTTTAGACACTAAATCATAAATCCTCTAACTCTAAATTCTAAACTCTAAACTCCGGTTATAAACTCTAAAATTTTGGTTACTTAAAAATTGATTCTCTATATTTTTTTTACTTAAATACTTTATTATAGTATATGTTATATAGACAAAAAAAAAAATAGTATACGTTATATATTAGGTAACAGTAGAAAAACAAAAATAGATGTTTTTTTAAGTATGTTTATTTAGATTTAATTTTAATATTTCACATTGAAGATATTCGTTTATACTTTATATTATTATTATTAAAAATAACTAATGAAAAATAAAATAAAAAGAAGTGTATTTTTTGTCAGAAATATTTTTAAAAAGATGACATATTTTTGTCAGAATTTTGTTTTCGGTCTTGAATGCAGGTTTTCTCTTAATACAAGGCCCAAAATCTTAATTGAGACCCATCTACAAACCAAAGTGGAAAAAAAAAAAAAAGAAAGATGAGAAAAGAAAAGAAGTTTCATATATCATATTTTTAGAAGCTTAGATTTGTTGGGCAAAATTAACATTACATTTGTTTTCAATCAACTCCAGGATGCTTACTCTCTACCAAATTCCTTCAATTCACATGCTCACTTGATTGCCATATTTTATCATCATTTATCCTATTTCCTCTGCATAATAATAATAATAATAATAATAATAATAATACTGCTATGTTAGAGAATCAATAGGAAGCGTGTAATTAAAAAAATAATATGTGGTAAAAGAAAAAAAAAAAATATTGATTTTCTATTTTCTTCCTAATAATATAATAATTTGTATACATATTTTAAAAGTAAAAAATCTGGTTCATTGATAGGTAATTTAATACTTTTATCCTACACTTCAACATTGATGTATGTAGTGGACCCTTCAAACTCAAATATATAGCATCTATATACAAATACCCTATATAATATAAGAGACCTAATAATAATAATGATAAGAATAATAATAATTTATCCATATACATAAATGATCATCATCTATATTTTAGATTCTGATAAATTAAAAATAAATAAATACAAGTTAAATGAAAAAGATTTAAGGTTAAATAAACTAATAAAGACTGAAGAAAGTGGCAAGCCATGAAGCATAAGCAACTAGTTGAAGAAAGTGTTAGCTAGATTTTGCATGAATGAAAATTCAGTTAAAACCTTAAGAAACTGAACTTGTTACCACCTGATGTGTCCTGATGAGACAAACAGAAAAAAACTCTCTCACCACTGATACCTACATACATTTCAGATTTCAGAACAAACTTTTATGGTACCTTAACTGATGTGGGAAAATAAAATGATTAATTAACAAGATTGAGACATAATATTTTAGATGAACATGATATCTCAATGACCTAGCAACTACTACAATATATAATATATATAATGCAGCAAACTCTGTTCATATATAAGTAACACTAGAACCTGTGTTATATTAACATTTTGAAACTTGAGGGAAGAAGCTTTGATCTTCAAGCATGGAATTTGATAATGGTGGCAAGCTCAAGTTGGTTACCTTGGCTGCTATATGCTTCATGATACTTTCACAAGCAGGTACAATTAATTAATTAATTGACTCTACATGATTATTATTATTATTCAAAAGAACTTTGAAAATTTTTAATTAGCTGCTAAAAAATTAGTAATTCTATAACTTATTATTATTAATCCTTGTTCATGTAGATGCATTTGATCCATTGGATCCAACTGGGAATGTGACAATAAGATGGGATATCATGTCTTGGACATCAGATGGCTATATGGTAACTCCTAAAATCCGCACGACTCTAAAGAAATACCCGTAATTTAATCACATAAAAATAGTAAACTCGGTAATTATGCTATAGTTTTTCTGATATTATGATTTTAAATAAGTTAACGAAAATTTTATAAAATTTCTACTAGCTCAGACGATTTTAGCAATTACGACATTATTATGATTAACAAAATCAAGATTCTAATTAATATTGCAGGCCACTGTGACAGTGCTAAACTTTCAACAATATAGGACAATCATGAACCCTGGATGGACAATAGGGTGGACATGGGCAAAGAAAGAGATAATATGGGCAGTGATGGGAGCTCAAGCAACAGAACAAGGTGATTGTTCCAAGTTCAAGTTGAAGATCCCTCACAGTTGCAAGAGGAACCCTCAGGTTGTTGACTTAATGCCTGGAGCACCTTTCAACATGCAATATAATAACTGCTGCAAAGGTGGTGTCCTGACTTCTTGGGGTCAGGACCCTGCCGGCGCCGTCTCGGCTTTCCAGATAGGTGTAGGCCTATCTGGAACCTCTAACAAGACGGTTAAGCTTCCCAAGAACTTCAAGCTTCTCGGTCCGGGGCCGGGGTACTCCTGTGGCCCTGCTAAGCTTGTGCCTGCCACTGTCATCCCAACTGATGATCATAGAAGGAAAGCTCAAGCTTTGAGTATGAAATACACTAACTCTCATTAGTCCTTTTCTTTGTTGTTTCTTCCGTTTTTAAATAACTGTCCGAACATGGTGCAGTCAACTTCATATGAAGTTTGTTGCAGATGAGTTTCTAAAGTACTATTTTTTTGTATGAACAGTTCTTTTAATACTTTCGCATAAATAAGGCTTAAAAACAAAAGCACTTTTAGTATCTAATGTTATTTGTTTTTGTTTTTGTTTTTTGGGTACTTCTATGCAGTGTCTTGGAATGTGACATGTACTTATTCACAATTTCTAGCCTCCAAGAACCCAAGTTGTTGTGTTTCTTTGTCATCTTTCTACAATGACAAAGTCA
>JASCZI010060419.1:250027-266620 GCA_036250425.1 Stylosanthes scabra
ACCTTGCTCTGTGGTTTGTCCTCCCATCATGTTCCATATTACTTCTTTCTTGGCCCATGACCACCCTAACGACCACCCCGGCGCCTGAATGTGCCGGTACTGCTGGAAATTGTACATTGATACAACAGCCTGCTCAATCCAAAGCAAGATGATCAGATGTTTCATGTGCATTTGAATTCAAAGAAAATGAAAACAATTGGATTGATCCATAGAGACATACTACAACCTATTTGGTTCGTGTTTTCGTTTTCAGTATTATCTGTCGTAAAACAATATAAACGAAACCAGAAAATGTTTTATCAAACCAAAATCATATATCAAGACTAAATTCTACATAGTTTTAAATTGCACACCCTTTTGTTCAGGTGGCAATATTTGATCTAGCATTGGAGTAAGAAAGTTTGACGTCGAAAGGACATCAAAATTAAACTCAAAAAATAAGGATGACTTACAACATAGCCATCTGGGGTCCAGCTAATGACATCCCATTTGATTGTTATGTTGCCGGTTGGATCAAGTGCATCATAGGCATCTGTCTCATGAAAAAAAAAGAAAAAGAAATAATGATGATTTCTCTGCGGAAAGATAAGTTGAATTACAAAATCTGGCAAACATAAAAACTATGAACCAACACAGAAGTGAGTATAGATACAAAAAAAAAAAAAAAAACCACTTTGAGCAACAATGAAGATTCATGATCCATTCATTTCAAATCTTGGCATTTGCAATGGCAATAATGCCCTTCTATCTCAAACAAAGTCATGTTACATTACCAACTTCCTCGCTTCAAGAGAAGCTATTACGAGTCTCACATCTGCGAAGAATATGGTCCCTTCAGAGTATATAAGAATGAGGCATCCTCGCCCCTTGAACTGGTTTTTGGGATTGAGATAGGTTCACCTAATCTTAATTCTAAGGGAAGCTGAGCTTATATGATTTCAGAAAATGAAAACTGAACAATGTGAAGCAAGCTACGGCAATGGCAATACCTGTAGAAGTGAATGTGAAGCAAGAGAGCAGAAACAGAAGCAATGCTGTGGTAGTGGTTGATGATAATAACCACATAGACTCCATTAATTACTTTGCTTGGTGCAGATTTGCTCAACTTCTTCAAAGATCTGCACCAAATTAAATAAGGTATATACTATAGTTCTCTATATATATACATGCATGATATGCATATATACACAAAGTTTTTGTGTATCTAATTTGAATTGAAGTTTGGCTCTCATGAAATGAAACTACTTACTTACTCACGTTTATAAGCACACTTTGGATTGTTTATTTTTTTTGCCAAGATCTGATGCTGACATTTTTTTTTCCAAAACCAAATATCAATAATACCCTTCTTCTCAAATCTCAACTTTATATTAATTTTATGTGATATAGTTATACCTGTTATTATAAAATTGGAAGGTGTTTGGTATACCTCAAAAAGTAAGGTATACCGTATTCTATCACTTTTTAACCATTGATCCTCATTATATATAAACTTTATAATTAAAATGCTAAAAAGCAGTAAAATACGATATACCTATTTTTTGAGGTATACCGAAAAACTTATAAAATTACCAGAGTTTAATGCTATGCTATAAAATTCCCCACTTTCTCTGTGTTCTTACTTTTCAGAATAAAATAAAACATTGATTTCAAAACTGTTTGAACTTTGTCTTCCGTTGGATTTTGAATATTATTATTATATATTTATTTATTTTATATAAATAGTAAATTTAGTAGCTAATTATTTTACGTACACAAGTTATAAATTAATAAAAATGTCATAAATTGAATATTATTTTCGAATTGGTCAAATTAAATTCAAATACTAACAAAAGGTATCACTTTTTCATTAAGTAAAAAAAATGCTATGAAACTAATGTTAAAAACCCATTAAGAAGTCAATAAATGTAAGGATAATTTTTTGATGAAGAAAAAAGATGAAGAGTATAAAAAAAAATAATTAATCATTGGATTGATATATAAGTATAAACTTATAATTATTTTGATTTATTCAATTTGATTATTCTTTATTTTCTTATTTTTTTCACTTTGTTAAGATTAAAAAAAAAAGAAAAAAAAAATATTGATTATTATGAGTTATTAATTTATTGCCTCCACATATTTTCTCTTGAGCAAATCATATTTTATCTTCATAAAATAATATTATCCTAGGATATGCCATGAAAAGCAAGATTTATAAGTGTGGGTATAGTGGTGTAATAAAATAGTTAGATTTAGAAAAAAAAAATGTATTATAAATTTGATTGAGGGATAATATAGGAAGCATAAATTATACCGACAGAGAAGAAAGAACATGTGAAATTGTTAAAGGATGACAGCAATGGTTTGCGGGCCCATGATTGTTTGGATCCCTGTCGGTGGTCACTACTCACTAATGAAATTTCTTATAGTGTCTCATCTTTGATATTTTTGTTACATCTTTGCACTTTGAATATAATCTATCTAAATATCTAATAATTTAATCTATTCTATTCTACTCTAATCTAATATTAAATATAACCACTAGGTTCTCTTTTATGCTTAACGAGATAGATCATATATCATATTCATGTTGTATGTTAAATTTCATAAAAATAATACCAATGCATAAAAATAAGTTATTCAAATATTATAATACATATTAAAACTAAATTAAATAATAATTGATCTTTTGTATTCATATTTACTGCAACGTCTTTAACTATTTTTTAGTACAATAAACTAATTGAAAATAATTATATTGTACTAAGTAATTATAACTGCATTTAGTTATAAATAGTCCTCAACTATTAGTTATTGAGAAAGTTATCGACAATCCTACAGGTTATTCAATAAGAACTAAACGTGCCCTTTAGGCTTTAGGTTTTAATGTACTCTTTTAAGATTTTGTACAGGATATTCATTAAGAACTAAAGTACCTTACCTTTAGTTTTTAATATATTCTTGGAATCCTTATTTCCTTGGCGATCATTAACCATCCAATACAATTCAACTACCATAAGTGTTTGAGAACTTTATTCTTTTCATTTGTAATCATTAACCGTCCAATACAATTTAACTACCATAACCGCTGTGTTTATTACTGCTGTACATCAAAATTAGGTTTGAAAACTTTAAATGCAACATGGATACAGTCAAAAAGTTTCAAAATCATTGATTGTGAAGATAGTGCAATGTGAAGACACTCTATTAGATAGTGTAGTTGCTACGATTCTCTGGAAGCTCTGAATTCATTGTAATTTTTGAATCTTTGAAGGCGTCGCCAGCACAATAGATTTAGTTGTCTTCGCCTATGTGCTTAATCCAAGAATACCACCGATATCATCCTCATTAACTTTCCTCTTCATTTATGGACTCTTAGTCATTATAGTATAATATTTTGATTGTGTGCAGTTTCTACTTTTTTTTGTTTATTTTTCGTGTCCAAATTAACCGCATGTTCTTATGTATTCATTTCATTACAAATTATATACTGTAAAAAGGTTAACTAAAGTATAAATTACTATCACTTGGCACACATTAACTAACAACATCAATGTAATAAATAGTGAAAACTAAGAAGAAACTCCAATACTATAACCATTCCAATAATATCACCTTACCACAACATAAAATTTATTGTATATCAAAACATAAACCAAGCAAAGTTAGTTACTAATTAAGGTCAAACTCAAACCAAATCACCTCCTAATAAAAAGTAAATAAAATAAGTATTATATATTTGACAAAAAACTTATGGAGAAGGCATATATTTTTCTCTACCTCTACTATATATTTTTATGAAAGAAATAAATCAGATATGCTTTTTATTGTCTGAAATCCAAGAATCCACTTACTTTCGGAATAATCTTTAAGGTACCACTTATGAAGGCCTTCCTTCGAAGACAAAGACAAAGTGCAGCTTCCCATTGAGATCTCCAACACATTTATCAAACAAGTGATGTCCGAATCCAGCACCGGCACAGAAACCAACAACACCAGCTCCTTCTCAACATCAAAACTCAGCACTTGATCACAATCCGTCAAAATTGTAGGTTCCCGAACATGGAGCACTTGATCACAATCTGTCTAAATTGTAGGTTCCCGAACATGGAGTTGTTTCACAAAGATTTCATTGGAGTCTTTGCTTGAACTACTGTCAAAATAAAAAGTCAGCCCTATTATTTCACTTCTGTTAGGCATTTTCTCATGCCAAGGAGACCTGTACGGTAATCCATTCCTTATTGGAAGGGTTGGAGAGATACATAACTAGCTTTGAACAGGTAAATAGCTCCGGCAGCACACGAGTATCGCAGGTCCGAGAGACCAAAACTATAACATTTTCTGAAAGAAAATCAAAGATATTTTCCGTACGATAATCCCTCTTGAAGCACATGGTTCAAAAGTTCATCAAAAATATCTTTGAGTTCCTTCCGGAAAATGTTATAATCTTGGCCTCTTGCGACGGAGGCGTGTACTGCAGAAACTGTTCACCCTGTTCAAAGTCCATTGTGTACATCTGCAACACATCCAATAAAAAATGGATTACCGTACTATCCCTTGGCATGAGAAACTGCCTAACAAAATTACATAAGACTAACTTTTGATTTTGACGGTGGTTCAAGCAAGGGCACCAAAAAAAATTGTAGCATGTTTGGATACCTACAACATTTAAAGACAATAAAAAGCATATCCGATATATCTCTTACATAAAAATACATGACAGACGTAGTGAAAAATATATGCATACTCCAGATATTGTGTCAAATCTTTTACTCCAACTCCCTTCAGTCATGATATCATAAAATGCCTAGATAATAGAGAAGCGAAATTAGAAGCTAGATTGACGACAAAAGTCAATTGGTAGAAGCGCTACTAATCTACTATGATACAAAAATCAAACATCTCATCCAATCTTTATACAAAAATATGTACCTCTCATATCCAGGAAGATCTTTGAATTCTTCGGCAACCTTCAATAAGTCATTCTTTTTATCTACTAGATCAATCTTGTTCATACACAAAACACGCCTTTGATTTGGAACCAGTCGAGTTGAGCCCCCATACGCTTAATTAATTTTACTACTCTTGAATGAGGCCTGCATAGATGGAAATATCAAAAGGAAAGGGATGATGTCAATGACAACAAAAGCAACAACACAAAGTGCAGAAGAAAAATGTGAAGATGCATAAAAATGAAAGCAGATTGCATTTGTAGTGCTAGTGCAATAACGCAACAATGTGTAGTAGACTTCTACGGTTGAGACAGGAAGAGCGGTATATCCCATGTGGAATTATATATAAAGTATTTTGTGGGTTTGCTTGGTATTGACACATGAGCAATGTAAAATTGATCAACAAGCACATCACACTAAATGATCATTAATAGTAATTGATGAGAAAATTCAAGGCTCATTTATATGAAGATCGATAAAAGATAATTGTTTATTTACCATGAAGTGTGTGTGCAACAACTCTCAAATTTCTTTGAAGTGAACTACTGTAACAGAGTGAGTTACTTGTATGGATTTCTCCATAAATTTTTTAATACATACACAATGGTAGTAGTTAACTAGTTATTACCTGGTCTGTGAACATCAAAAATAACTATGAGCACTTCATAGAGATTGACTGAACTCCAAGCACTTTCCACCTGAACCTTAACATCTCTATAAGGAAATCCACCACAATTTAACATAAGCCCTGGTGTATCAAAAAAGCACTGCAAATAAAATATGATATGCTTATGAGTACCCAATAAAAAGAAAAAATGCATAAAAAAATGAAATGCGTCAAAATGTAATAAATTAGATGAAAAGGCGACCGAACTTTTCAAGTTCAGAAATACAATAGGAAAAAATGTTCCCACTGTCACTGTCATCTTTTTTTCATTTTGCAGAATAAATCCACAAAAGAAGCATAAAAATTAAATAAAGTTTTATAAAAGTAAAAGTTTGATCAAGTATATATATAACAATAGTTGTTTGTCTTGGTCCATCACTATAATTAATATAGCAATTTGAATACTTTGCCAGCTCAAACAAGTATTACTGTAGGTGAATGAAAATAATTTCTACACTAAGACGCATGTAATCAACCATTTCAACTTTCAAACTATACCGTGAATAGTGCATGTTTTGGCTTAGAAATTAAACTAAAAAAAAAAAAACTCATCCAAATTATACAAAGCTATCACATGCATATATGTTCTATTATATAATAGCCCATCCCTTTAACATGATTGATAGAAACCTCACTATCCCTTTCACAACAGGCAAGCTACTCACAATTTGGGTATCCCCTCTTATTAACACTCCCGCAACTTCATGAGTTGTTGTGTTTGTCTTCCGCGACACAGCTGCAACCTTTGTCCCAACCTACAAGAAACAACAAATTCAGAAAAATGAAGCCAACATAAGTTTATCCAAAGGCAAAACGTAACCAATGGTTCGCAACATTGCTTTAGTGTAATCAAAGCAGACTAGGGTAATTAACAAAAATAGCAACTCAAACTCTCTCCTTTGCTAGAGAAATTCAGTCATAGCATAGAATCACATATCCTTTGGTAAATGTACAACTTACTAGAGCATATCATAAGAAATGAAATCCCCAAACATAAAATTTAGATGTATCACTTCAACTTAGTCTTCCAGCAAGGAGCTACATTAATCCATACATTAATCCATACATGACCTAAACTCTCTTATAAGGAGAAATTACTCTGCAGGTCATTATATTTATCGAATTTTCAATTTGATCCTTATAATTTTTTTTAATAAAATCCATATACTTTATTTAAATTTTCAATTAAATCCTTCCTGACGGTAAACATAAAAAGAAAACATTAAAAAAACATTAACGTTACATAAAAAGACCAAATCAACCTTACAATTTAAATTTAATAGGATTCATAGATTAAATCCAAGTCAAGATGAGTTTTTTTTCTCATTTCTTCTTACATATTTAAACCAGACAAGAAAAACCAAAGCCCCAAGATGGACTATTTGGTGCCCAAAAACAGATATAGGAACTCAAAAAGGATGTAAATGTAATAACATTCAAAATTCAGAATCTTCACCTTCAACCCTTACTTAATTCAAACCATGAAAGGGGCACAGACATAGGAACTCAAGAGCTGACTAAAAAATATAATATCAACATTATATTATTTCTCATTATTCATCCAAATCTTCCAACATACATAAAAAGACGTCCATCCACCAAGCATGTATACTCAATTTTTTTTTTTTTATCATTGAGATTAACAACCCTCGACCACAAAAGGGGAGGAAAGACAGTACATGGTCTCTGACCAGCAAAACAAACAAGAAAAGTACAAATTCAACATTCTAACTCCAAGCCACGTCTACTATAAAGAGACCTACAAGATTCAATCGTCTATTACGAAACCACAATCAGGAGGAGCCACCCTAAGAAGCACAGCTTCTCCAAGAACTGTTCTTTAAGAGTGATGAGTGAGACTTAGAGTAAAAAAAGAAGAAGGTATTTTTGACATTTTAAAATTTCTGAAATAACTCTAATTGAATATTCTTTTTTAGAAAGGAATATTTTGTTAAAAGTAACGTTTTTGTAACGGTAAGGACCTAATTGAAAATTTAAATACAATATAGAAACCTAATTAAAAAAAAAAGTATAGACACTTAATTAAAAATTTGATAAAACTATAGAAACTTGCAAAATAATTTAAACTAATTATAATTATCACTTTCAGAAGTATTATAATTATGAATAGATATATACTATAAGGACAACAAAAAAAAATTATAAATACTATTCTAACTTTAATATTACAATTATAAATATATAACTTTTATTTTACCTTTGAATAGTTTATTATAGTTAAAAGATTTGACACAATTTCTAATAGAGCATGCATGTATTTTTCTCTACGACTCTACGTCTACTATATAAGTATATATTTTTATGAAAGAAATATATCAAGTATACTTTTTAATGTCCTTAAATCAGGAAGTCTCTTTGATATGCCACAATCCCAATTTACTTCATTCAAACTTTGATTCTTCATTTCGATGAAATGATTAAGGGTCCACTTAGTCTCGGAGTAATCTTCAACGTACCACACATGAATGTCGTCCATTGAATACAAAGACATAGTGCAGCTTTCCATTGTGATCTCCAAAGCATTTATCAAACACAGCATCGTTCAGAACCAATACAAAACGCTACCTATGTGCACACCTTTGTTCTCTATTGAAGTGGGGGTGACAATGAAAAAATTTGGATATCTTTCATTCTTTTGTTTCTGATTATTACAATTGAAATGTTGTAGGTTCCCAAACATTCTATAATTTCACAAAAAATTTCATTGGAGTCTTTGTTTGAACCACTGTCAAAATCAAAAGTCAGCTACTTTCACATACCAAGACGACTGTATAATAAGCTATTCCTTATTGGATGCAACTGGCTTTGAACAGCTTCGGCAGCAAGAATCCGTCGCAGGAGGCCAAGATTATAACATTTTCGAGAAGGAAATCAAAGGTATTTTGATAAACTTTTGAATCATGTGTCTCAAGAAGGATGTGACCAACTGTTTTGATGTCCGACTAACCATATGTTTTTTATTTATGAAAAAAATTTAAACCTTGAATAGTTTTATCACAATTTTGTAGTGATAAAAATCATTTTATCATATTGAGAAAACTATTCAAGATTTCATTTTCAATAAAAGAAACTGATGTTCAGTGGAGACATAAAACAGTTAGTCACATCCCTCTTGAGGCACATGGTTCAAAGGTTCATCAAAATATCTTTGATTTCCTTCCCGAAAAGGTTATAATCTTTGCATCCTGCAACGTTGCTAGCGGAGTTGTTTACCCTGTTCAAAGCATGTATCTCTGTGAAAGCGATTTTGACAGTGATTCAAGCAAAGGATCCAATAAAATCTTTTGTAAAACTAGAGTATAGTTCAGAAACAAAAGAATGGAAGATATTCAAAGTTTTTCATTGTCACCGCACTTTGATTAAGAACAAAAGCACACACATAGGTGACGTTTTGCATTGGTTCACATATTGTGATCAAGTGCTGAGTTTTAATATTGAGAATGAGCTAGCATTGTTAGATTGACGACAAAAGTCAACCGGCAGAAGCGCTACTATGATACAAAAATCCAACATCTCTAATCTTCATACAAAAATCTGTACCTCTAATATCAAGGAAGATCTTTAAATTCTTCGGCAACCATCAATAAGTCTTTCTTTTTCTCTACTAAACCAATCTTGTTCATACACAAAACACGCCTTTGATTTGGAACTAGTCGAGCTCCCATACGCTTAATTAATTTTACAAATCTTGAATCAGGCCTGCATTGATGAAATATCAAAAGGAAAGGGATGATGTCAATGACAACAAAAGCAACAACATAGAGTATATAGGAACTTGAACCTGAAAAGAAAAATGTGAAGAAGCATAAACTTGAAAGCATGTTGCATTTATAGTGCTAGTTCAATAAAGCAACAATGTGTAGAAGACTTCTACAGTTGAGACAGGAAGAGCAGTATATCCCATGTGGAATTATATATAGCGTATTTTGTGGGTTTGCTTCGTATTGGCACATGAGCAACGTAAAATTGATCAACAAGCACATTACACTAATGATCATAATAGAAATTGATGAGAAAATTCCTGGCTCATTTATATGAAGATCAATAAAAGATAATAGTTTATTTACGAACTATACCATGAATAGTGCATGTTTTGGCTTAGAAATTAAATTCACTCATCCAAATTATACAAATATATCACATGCATATATGTTCTATCATATAATAGCCCATCCCTTTATGTAACATGATTGATAGCAACCTCACACTATCCCTTTCACAACAGGCAAGCTACTCACAATTTGGGTATCCCCGCTTGTTAAAACTCCCGCAACTTCATGAGTTGTTGTGTTTGTCTTCTGCGACACGGCTGCAACCTTTGTCCCAACCTACAAGAAACAACATATTCAGAAAAAATGATGGTAAGATTGCCGAGAATGGAAGATGCTAACTAAAACAATCCCTTATGTATCAAAAACTACTTTTGAATAAAACTAGACTACCAGTTACTTACTATATAAGTAAATGCCAACATAAGCTCTATCCAAAGGCAAAACATAACCAATGGTTTGCAACATTGCTTTAGTGACATAAACTAAAATTTGAATAGTGTAATCAAAGCATACTAGGGTAATTAACAAAAATAGCAACTCAAACTCTCTCCTTTGCTAGAGAAATTCAGTCATAGCAAAGAATCCCAGATCCTTTGGTAAATGTACAACTTACTAGAGCATATCATGAGAAATGAAATCCCCAAACATAAATTTAGATGTATCACTTCAAATTAGTCTTCCAGCAAGGAGCCACACCAATCTATACATGACCTAAACTCTCTTTTCTTTACCCTAATTTCCAAACAATTTGAAACCAACAAATATAAAGAATCACAAAACAAGATAAAAGAAAAAAAAAAAGGCATTAGAAAACGAACCATAAACCATAAGCCCTAAGCCCTGTACTCGTCGCCGGTTTCAGTTGCGCGGAGAGGAAGCGATGAAAGAGGGTTGTGGTGAGTGGAGGGTTCTCCTGAATCCTGATGGATCTGACTGTTGTAGTGAAGGCTTTCATTGTTTTTGGTGACGCTTTTCTGTTTCTGTTGAACAGAGATGAAGGTAACTAAAGTGTGTTTTTATAAACCCTAAATCTTAAATCCTAAACCAACCAAAACCCTAAGGGAAGAGAATGAGAGGGCTAAGGTGAGTGAGGACGAAGAGAAGAGAGGGAGGGACCGGCGGCGTGAGCAGCAATTGACTACTGACTCTCTCCTTCATCATGCACTGCTGCTGGTGGTTATGGTGGTGATGCTCGATGGTTGTTGTTGTTGTTATTGTTGTTAGAGAAGCTTCTGCTGCTACCACAACCAACAGATCTGGATCTTGAAACCTTTCCATCAAACGAAGAGCAAATATAAACATCTTGAAACACCGCCAAGCGTCGCGACAGTTGTTGTTGTAGAAGTAGAAGGAACCGCCGACATGCACTTTTCTCGGGTAGAAATAGCAGTAACAAGGACCCTTGGAGTGCCGCCATTGTTGTTGGCATCAAGCTTCTTGGAGGAAGAAGAAGAAGAAGAAGAAGAAGAAAAAGAAGAAGAGAGGAAGAGCGAAGAACCAGAAGCCGTTTTTGGGAGTGAAGTGTTGAATGAACTTTCATACTGTGTGAGTCATATTTTGGTTTTTTTTTTTTTGGTATTTTTTTTGGTTAATTTTTGTTTTTGTTTTTGGGACTTCGGTTTCTATCTCTATTCTCTAGCATAGTTGTTATGTTTTTGTTACAACCTATCATACTTACTTTTTTTTTGGACATGGGCATTAAAGCCCAAGAAATATACATTGAAGAACCTTGAAGCGTTTCAGTGATGTTCAAACAATGGCAAAGGCTTTGTGCAAAAAAAAAAAAATAAAGCAATGGCAAAGCCAACTGCACACTGCCCAATCAATTACCACAAGGTCGCTCTGCATGTTAAAATTTAAAATTATTGCTTACCAAAATATTTAAAATTATTAAAAATATATAATTTATATAATTTTTATATTATTTTTACAAAATATAAATATTTTTATATGTTGTTTTTAAAATTATAAATATTATTATATAAATATAATATAGAAAATTTAAAATGAACATGATATTAGTGTCATGCGAATTGACATATATGATAAGGTGATTATGAGATTAGGTTTTTTTCAGAAAAATACTAGATAATCATTCATTTTAATTTGATTTACAATAAAGTTATATATATTATTGTATATCATCATACATTCTATTTACAATATGAAAAATGTAAATATTAGCACATAAAAATTTTACAAAACATATGAATATAATATATGATACATAGAAATAGTGTATTTCAACATAAAAATCAAAATAGAAAAAAAAAAAAATAAAGAGCATATGGAGATATATAATGATACCTAACAACTCTCAGCACCTTTAATTTATAGTTTATATTTTAACCAACACTTTTCAATGTTGATGGGTAAATAATAACTAGAATAAATTAAGGCAGTTAAAATATATATATAAAATGATGAATAAACATAAGAATAATAAACATAAAATTTACTTATTTCTTTTTTGAATAAAAATTTGATAATAATATCAAAATCAATCTTACAAGTAAAGGGAAACGGTTGTTTCATGTGATGCAAAATTATGGGGTGAAACCGTCTTTCGAACATTATGCTTGTTTGGTAGATATGTTAGGTAGGTTGGGGAAACTTGAGGAGGCATTAGCAGTAGTGGAAAGCCTTCCAATGAAGCCTAGTGGAAGCATACGGGGATCGTTGCTTAATCCCGGAAACTATGTGATGTGGGAGGAGGTGAAGAGAGTTAGATAAATATGGTGGGAATGAGGGGAATAAAGAAAGATGCTGGATGTAGTTGGATACAAATAAAGCATAGAAATTCATACATTTGTTGCATGAGGGAGCACTGATTTTCGCAATTCAAATTGTTCTTCTTGATATGAAGAGATGAAGACAATGTGGGTTTGTGGACACAGTGAAAGGCTTACAGCAGTATATGCACTCATCAACACAGGTGATAGAATGCCAATTAGGATTACTAAGAACCTCAAAGTTTGTGTGAATTGTCACTCATGGATGAAGGTAGTTTCAAGAGTTACAAGGAGAATGATTGTATTGAGAGATACAAATAGGTTCCACCATTTTGAAAATGGCACTTGTTCTTGTAAGTCACCGTTATTGCTTTATGTTAATCTTGTTAGTAAATCCCCAACAAAAGTTTTAGTGACATACAAAATTTTCAGGAAGAAGCACTCTGTTTTTACTTGTTACATGCACTATCTCTATTATTTATTTATTTATTTATTTTTATTTCTATGCAACTTCTCCAGAAGATGAGTGAACTAGAGAGCTGTTTGAATGATGACCTTAAGTCTGAGATTCTGTGTCGTTTCCTTCTTAAAGAATAGCTGAGAATTAAAATATCTCTCCGACGAATACGTTTACAATACCTCTCTCACTACTCCAAACCTCCAAATTCTTCGTCCAAAAGTTGTCAGTATCCTCTTTCTGCTATTTTTTTTCTTCTACATTTTCACCTTCTTATTGCAATTTCCTCTCATTTCTGTACTCTGAGTATGAGCCACGTTCCTACCGGGAAACAAGTACCACACTGCATTGGCGTGCCGCCATGAGTGAGTAATTATCTGCTTTGGAGCAAAACCAAACTTGGCATCTTGTTGAGTTTCCTGCTACGGTCAAACCCATTGACTGCAAGTGAGTTTAGAAAATAAAACGCCGACCTGATAATACTGTTGAGCGTTACAACTCGCAAAAGGATTTACACAGACTGAAGGCATTGATTTTCTGGAGACCTTCTCCCCGGTTGTTAAGCCTGCCACTATTCGAATTGTCCTCACATTAGACTCCATTCACAATTGACCAATTCAGCAGTTATATGTCAACAACGCCTTCTTCCATGAGAAACAACATGAAGCGCTTTATATGGCCTAGCCTACTTGTTCCTAACAAGCCAAACCAGTGTTGCCGCCTTCTCAAATCTATTTACGGCTTGCGTCAATTAAGTAGAGTCTGGTATAAGAAGCTGTCTAACTTTCTTCTATCTTGTGGTTATAAATAGACAAGTCACTTTATGAAGAATGTTGGTAGTGAGATTTGTATTTTGTTGATATATGTTGACGATACGTTGTTATTGGAGGAATTCTATTTCTAAGATTGCTGCATTAAAACAGAACACTCACTTTAAGATCAAGGATTTAGACGCTTTAAAGTATTTTTTTTGGGAATTGAAGTCGCTCACTCTTCAAAGGGCTTATATCGTTAGCAACATAAATATTGTTTGCATCTTCTAGATGATTCTGTATTATATGGGGTGAACCCGGCTAATATCCCTATGGACAACGCCGCCATCAGCCTTCATCAAGATGATGACCCATTTGTTCGATATCCTTCCATCTATAGGGTGCGTTTGAGACTGGAAGACTGAGACTGAAATAGATTTGTGTATTGTGTTTGGTTTAAAATTAATTAGAGATAGAGACCGAGAGGTAGAGATTAAACTAAGTTGATGAAGCAAAAACAAAAGTTAGAATTAGAAACTATAATGTTGATGAAGGGTATTTAAGTAAAAAAATATTATTAAAGTTTCAGTCCTATTCCTCAGTCTTCCAGTCCCTCCAATTTAGAGGTACTGAAAATACTGAAATTCTGGCTCAATCTTCCAGTCTCAGTCCCAATACTTAAAAACAAACAACAAACGCACTAGTCTAGAAATCTCCAATGCAACGAAACAATTTAGTCAAGCAGCTCTGACTTGCAAGTTATCCCGCTCCCTAAGCGGCTATTGCTGATTACTTTGAACATGTATATTTATGTATTCACGTTCAAAAATTTTTTTTTTCAAAATTCGAACTCAAACATCAAATTTTCTTTTCTTTTCTAAGTACATATACTTTTTCTGAGAATATATACTCTTTTGAGTACATTTACACATATGAATATGTCGAATCATTGAAGGGCAAGCTGAGACCCAGAAGAGAAAAATGGAAAAAATGGAGAGGGAAGTTGAGAAGAATGAAAGTAATACTCGAAGTCATATTGAAAAGATGGCTGCTGAAACAAGACAATTTGCGATAGCCAGAAAACTTGACCTGATCAAGCACAAAATGAGGATAACTATTTCAGCATCGGTCATAATAGCGGTGTTAAGCTATATAATTGGAAAGGAAAAATATCTCTTGAATTTGCTAATTTCAACATGTCTGTTCAATAGAATCACTATAATTTTCTTATATTATCTCCCATAAGCTTATTCCCACTAGCTTGAAGGATAGAAACTTTTTACTAAGCTTTTTTTATTTGCTTTTTCTCCAATTTTTTCTTCTCTATTCCGAGTACATATACCCAATGTGAGTACAGTGAATAGAACTTTTATTTCTGTACCTTCGCGTTGATCAAACCGCAGTAAAATATAAGCTTGTGATAGCATATTATCACAGACAAATAGATGAATAATTTTGAAAAGACATGCCAGGTTAACTCCGATTTTTTTTTTTAAAAAAAAAGTATTGAAATTGATAAAGTGTTACACTGATTCACAACGTGGTCCCTTTTTATGTAGAGAGTGATCAATGTGTGGTGTTTTATGACTACTGTGAGAAAACGTACTCTTATGCAGAATTGAATTTAAATAACGTGAAATATGAAATTTCTTGTTTTTATGTACGGTGTTGTTTAAATAGAATTCAACCTTTTATAAATACGATGATATCCATCCTATAGAATTTATATACTATCCTTTAATCTCTCTTTATATCTTAAGTTTATTTAGATTAGTTTAAAGGAATTTTCCACTGAGCTTTTTATATATATACATATATATATTTTTTTTCTATTCCAAAATTTTTTTTTAAAAATTCAAAAACTAGGATTCAATTTTTATTGTTCCTTACTCTGAGCAAATGTACTCATGTGAGTAAATATCTTTAGAGCACCAATAATGCTGATCAAATGTGTGAGGATAAAAAGAGTAATCCATACATTAGAAAACAAGAAAGGGGCGAGGAGAGAGAAGATTAAGTCTCTTGGCAAAGGGACAAAGAGAAACAAAACTCTTCAATTATTTTAATATTAAAAATAACTTTTTAACTTTTTCATCCCCCTAATTGCACAATTTTTTATCTCCCACGGCTCTTTTAATTTTGTATGTAAGGGTTATTTTTATTTTTTTAATTTTACCAATTTTATAAATACCAACAATATACATTTTAATTTTCACAATTCATTTCAATTTATATCAATCTCTTAAAATCTCTTTCACCAAAATTTTTCTTATATTTTTTTGCCATTGAAAAAATGGATCCAAACCAAATCAACTTTTTTTTTAACTACTATCAAAATTTTTCACAAAATACAAATTATTTAAAGTTTGATTATGTAATTTATGTTATTGTTGTTATTTATAAAATTATTAATTTTTGTCATTTATTAATTATTTTATAATTATGCATTACATTTAATCTATACATTATAATAATATTAAAAAAATAAATTTTAATTGTATTTTTTATTTTATTTTAATTAATTAAATAAGTGGAGTTGCAATGAAAACCATATGAGTCTTTACATTAGAGAAGAGAAGGAATGTTTAAATTTCTTTTTATTGTTTATGCCGTAAAAACTAACGTGAATTGTGGAGTAATTTTTGAAGGACTAGCCATTGTGGGTGCTCTTATGTAAATACGTGGTGATCAAATTTTGATGACTAGTGCGAGAGTAGGTGAAGTACTTATGCATACTAGACGAGGATTTGAGTGATATGAAATTCCTTGGTTTATGAACCCCGTGTTATTATTTTAGATATGTTCAACTTTTTATAAATATGAAACTGGGAAGGAGAACATTTTGCTCATTTTAAGATGTACGTTCAATAAAATCACCATACTTTCCATATGTTATCCCCATACTTTGAGTTTGTTCCCATTAGCTTGAAGGATGCAAACTTACTGAGTTTTTTTTTTTTTTTTTTTTTTTTTTAATT
>JASCZI010060419.1:266707-282857 GCA_036250425.1 Stylosanthes scabra
TTTTCAAAATTTGAATACAACCATCCAATTACTTACAGTTAAGGGGCTTATTGGGACCGCAATTTGTAGAAAAAATATTTATTGGCAATTCAACAAATAAATCTATTGACCGACAAAAAAAAATAAATCTATTGAAATTAAAATTTAAGGGTACTTTTGATTTGCATTTTATGTTTTCATTTTTTAGTGTTTTTTGTTTTCTAAATTTTGTGAAAGAAAAAATGAAAATAGCAGAAATAACAAAAAACACTGAAAATAAAAACGCAAACCAAACACACCTAAGAGTGTGACCTTGAAAAAAATGTGAATATTTTTAATGGACAAAAATATGAAAGATTTTATGATAGATAAAAATACACATGAAAAATTTGAAGGGACAAAAGTACATATGATAGATTGGAAATAATAGACAAAAATACACACACCGTCTGTATTTTTGTCCATCGTTAATTAAGAGTAATTGAACGAGATGTATACTTTTGTCTATTATTTTGAATATTTTATGTATATTTTTGTTCATTCGAATCTTTCACGTGTATTTTTGTCCATCATAAAATTTTTTGTGCGTGTAATTTGTCCATTTACTCAAATTTTCACTTAAAGATATACATAAATCGTCCAAATGATGTAATTAAATATAATAAATTTTAATAGTTTTTTTTAACAATTTTTTTAATAGTTTATAATACTATGTTTATACGAAAATGTCCTGATAAAAGTAATCACTTTTAAAAAACGGCTAACAATTTTGATATATTTACTCCAATGTTGCCGTTGTATAATTATTTTTGACAACTAAAAAGTTTGGACATTGACATAAAATATCTGATCGTTAAATTTAAAGTTGGATCTATTAAAAATTTTAACACATTTACCAAATTACAAATAGATAAAAGAAGCTCTATTATATAAGAAAGTAATTAGTAATAGTAAACTGTGTTAAATCTTACATGGCCAAAAATTTTCAAAACGTTGAAGATTAACACTTACCTTCTTAGCTTGTCTATATTCATAAAGAATTTTATTTATTTTATTTATAGAAATTAAAATGATAAAAGAAAAATACTGACTAATCATTTGCTGAAGAAAAAAAAATTAACTTTAGATTTCTCTAACCGTGGATTCAATGGTACACTTATTGAAGAATCAACCAAAGCTATATAATTTAGACATCCAACAACTTGATCCAATTCGAGTTTGATGATGATTGATCTTCACTCAGTTCACAAAAAAAGCTAAGTGCATTTGGACTACTCAAACAACAAATTCAGCTTTATCCCACCTCACGTTGAAAAGCACATTCCCTTCATGTTTTGATAAAAAGCAAGTTTATTGTGTAAACGTGACTTATGTTTTAATGATTTTTTAATTAAAATGGATTAGACTAATGCCCTAGTCAACGTTATGAAGCGCATGAGTATAATTAGGAAAATAATGGGTGGTAAAAGAAAAAAAGAAGGAAAATTGATGTTGACTCCCTAACGTTGGCTCCTAAGACTTTCTCAATGAATTATAGTAAATAAATGTTATTTAAATTACACTACTTAAAGTTACTTTTAGATAAAAAAAATTAACAAAGACATAAATTTATTTATTTATTTTATATTATCCTATTAGTTTATTTTAGATATTTGAATAAGTCTTATTAATCAATTTTATAATAAAAATTAATATTTACTTATTAAATTAAAAAATATAAAATTTGGTGAAACATACTTTATATTAAAAATAGAAATAATATATGAATAAATCTAATAAATATACTATTGGAACTAAAAACCACCATACACCCAGATATACTTCATGTGCTTCTATTTAAAGAAGAAAATAAATGGCAAGAAGAAAATAAAATTTCTTCAAATAAATTTATGCAACTAATTTATTTTCTTCAAATAAGCTCTTGGGGCAAATGTTTCAGCAACCAGAAGAGGGAAGGCGATGGTTGCATCACAGTGTACCTGGTTTAACGAAATCAACATAGCACACGGGTTAAGACAAATATTTATTCATGATTAACCTTACATCAATGTTTATAAGTCCATCATCAAACATAACAAGAACAATGGATATCAGCATATTTTGCAATTGTAGAAATCATGGTTGTATTTTATGATCTAAAAATGGATGAACCAGAAGTATGATGATGATTGATGGTATTAGTTGGCTACAATAATCGAAAACTATGAAACTATAACTATAGCATTCAATGCAGCAATTTAGAGAATTCTGACAAGAAGAAAAGCAATTGTGAAATCATTGAGGATGTACCTTAACAGCTTTTGCAGATTCTCGTATTTTTCCCCAGGAAACAGCTTCATCTGGACGAGCTCCAGAATCACTACCATCAAATTCATGCGCAGTATTAATATAAACAGCATAGTCTGCACCATTACGGAACATATTCGCATTGCAGATGTGATGCTTTGGAATGCCACCTCCTAAAAGAATCATGCCTGTCTTCCTAGGAGTCGCATGTACAGCTTCTCCATTCATGGCCCTTATATCTGTTGCATTGCAAAAGTGTCATTCTACACAGTTCACACTAACTCAGGAAGTTGAAAGTCAAAAGAGAGTAGGAAACACCTTGCAATATGTCTACAATGAAATCAGGGTTGCGGATCGCATGGAAGCCCAGCATTTTCCCCGATTTGCCACCTGTTAAGCCCGGACAAAATACTGGAATATTGTTCTGAAAAATATGAAAGAAACGCCAATAATAATTGTGATTTTGCTAAATTCATGCTGTTTAGATAATCAGGAAATTTAAATGATAACTACATTGCATTGCAATATTGCATACATACATGCTACAAGAAATATAGAGAAATAAAAACCTAATGCTCAGAAAAGGAACTAGGACGAAAACTGAATCAAGAACAAAGTGCAGGGAATAAAATGATTAAAAAAAGAAAGAAGAAGAAGCTCTCACAGCCTTACCTTGTATGCCCAATAAAGGTAAGAGCTTTCATCGTTTATTTCTTTACCCAATCGTGCAATCAACTTAGATGGTGACCACAACACATTCTGTCTTAGGAAGAAGAAAAAAGAGTAAGATGAACAAGTATCAAGAAAAACAAGTAGTACCTGCCACTCAATTTTAAAATGTCAATCTATTTTAGTTAATTTTGCGAGCAACTTACCATAAACTAAAAAATATAGAAGTAAAAGTAATAGTATAATACAAATACAGACGACACTAATATTGACCAACGAAAACAAAGACAGATAGTAAATAAGATTCCATGCATCCACAAAAACTGAACCATATAAGTTTTGTTAACACAATACAAGAGAGCTATAAAATAAAGTACCTCATTATTTTGTTCCATCAACATCTGATCAAAAATGGGAATAATCCAGTCCTCAAATTTGCGATAATTGTCCTCATGCACCAAGAAATTACCAATTCGCTTAAATCCTTTTGAAGGCATATAGGCTCCATCCAGAGAGAAATCTCCTTTGTATGTTGGTCCAAAGCACTTAATAAGATCTTCTTCAATGCCATCAGCTATTGTCACAATTACATCAACCTGCAGAATAGATGAAGGGGTTTATAATACTATCACAATTTCAATTTTAATTTTCTTTTTCAAAGGATAAAAACACTTCCAATAGCACATTCAACAAGCACACACTCTATCATTGTTTTACAAAATCACTCCAAAAACTTAAATTTATCTCCAATAAGGGGATTAGCAACAACCAGCCAATGTGATGCTCCTCACCCAATTGATGAACAATCTAAAAATGACGCTATGCTACAAAATACTTGGAACAATCATTTTATGGCACCACAAAAGACACATACTAAAACAGAAGATACAGCTAAAACGAAACATTTATCATGTGAAAACAAATTAAGGGGAAGGGGAGCCAAGTTCTCAGCTTTTTCTTATGGATACTCACCATGTGATGTTGAACAAGGAACCGAACAATGTCTCTAACACCAGAAGGGATGACATCAGAACTCAATCCCAGGAACACCTTGCAAGTAACAGACTTTCGGTAACCCAAATCCCTCTCTTGATCATTGCAATCATCAGCTACAGGTTCATCAGCGAGCCTCCAATCTAGCTTCAACCCAGTTCCCCAAAAGTTGCAAAGACAATATAAGCAAAAAGCCACAGAAGCAAAAAAACAAACAGATGGTGTGCACAAAGAAAAACAAACCATTTGATTAGTGATTTGGATTGCGTCTCCTAGGTTTGAAGCTTGAAAACCAGTGGTGACCATGGACATGAGAAGCTGATGGTAATTGAGGCCTTGGTTGAAGTCATAGCCTTCAATTTTGGTGCATTTTCCTTCTAGATTTTCGGATTCTTTGAAGACAATGGGATGAATTGAAGATAGAACATCATTGTCTTGCTTTGCCTCACCCATTGAAGCTTGAGCTTTTGACAAGTTCCTAAATAAACACGTGAGCTTAAGAATAAGAATAACACGAATTTGTGTGTTTTACTGTTTTCAGTTTTCACTGTTTTGGGATTTAGGGTTGTAAGGAATATATTTAAGGAAAAATTACTCTTAAGGATTATTAGGGGATTAAATTATTAAAAAGATCTTTTATACAAAAATGATTGAGAATGACTAATTTTTGTATGTAATATTTAAGAAGAAGAAAAAATCAAATCTTTATTTTTTTAAGAGAAACATATCCTGAAATTAATTTTATATTTATTCTTTTTTAAATATTATTTTTTTCCAATTATCTATTATATTCAATTTTAACTATACAGCATATATTTCAAAAGAATGCAAAATGATCGAGCTTGTTTGAGAGGGTTGTCCATTTTAGCAAATGATTAGTCGTTAGCCTTTCGATCCCATTAATAGCTTGGTTTACACCAAAACTATACAGCATATATAACAAAAAAAAAAAATTATTATTGCTAACTATCATTTCACCGTCAATAAATTATTTAATTTTAACTTTAAGTATTCCAATCCTCTCCTTTTATCGGTAACTTTTTTTCATATATTTTTTTCCAATTTTAACTCTAATCATAATTAAATATTTAATTTTCTTTTCATTTTGATGTTCTCATAAAGTAATTAGCGAATGTGTTTGATTTCCATGGACTGCACACTGAGACAGTCACACTGATGTGCTAGAATGTGTTTGGCAAGATAGACATGGACAATATGTCCATTGTCTCTTACCCACTTTTCCTCATTTTTGTGTGCATTCTTATATGATGAACATGGGAATTTATAAGTACACACAAACTTTTAATAAAATAAATTTCCTCTTATCCCCGTATCTATTTTTTATTATTCCATTATTATCTCTTTTTAATTTTAACATCACAAATCCTAATTTTTAGTTTCCTCTTTTCTTTGTCCAAGACAAGTTCTTCTCCTTCTTCTTTTACTTTCCTTCATACTATTTGAATCTCTTCTTTCTATTTCTCTATCTCTCTCTTCGACCCAAACAAAAAGTATGAAGCCCCTGCGAATCTTCCTCCCACAACAGCAAGGTTCACCACAACACCCTTTGAGAAATCATACAAAAGAAGCTCTAAATCAAGATTCTCTTTCTTGATCTTAGGAACAAGTTCAAGAAGGGCACTACTACTAGCCCTCAAACCACCACCACCGCACTTACCCCACTTCACAAGTGGCTGCATCTTGGAACTAAATACAAATATAAAGTCATGACTTTGCAACTTGAAAAGGGAAAAAAGATCAAGGAATTGAAGCAATTGGTGGTTGGTTATGGAGGGGGATTGAACCCTGAGAAAGAGTTGGATGGGAAGGATAAAGTTTGGAGCTTTGAGAGGGAAGAGAGAGAAGATGGGATGATAATTGACATGTGTGTTATTTGTTTTTAATTTAAAAGGATAAAGATGTCTTTTTAATTGTATTTCACTCATGTTTTTCATTGTCTTGTCCATTGTTACCAAATACAATACAAAAACACTAATTTTAGTGTCTTGTTCTGTCCATATTCTAGTGTCTTGTTCTATTCTGTCCTTCTAAACAAACGCAGCCTTATTGATGGATATGATTTGTAGCCTTTAATAAGGAGGGAAAAACATATTTAAAAAAAGAGCTTAGAAATATTTCATCTACTCCTATTAATTTGTCTCGATAAATATTCATTAATTCATTAATTTGTTTAAAAAGAAATATTAATTTGTTTTTTAAGAGAAACATATCCTAAAATTAATTGTACATTTATTTTTTAATAATTTTTTTGAATATAATAAGTAATTAGACAAACAAATGTTTAAAAAATAATAAATGTGTAATTAATTTCAGGATATATTTTTTTTTAAAAAAAAGAAAGATTTGATTTTCTTTTCTTAAATATTACATACAAAAATTAGCCATTCTCAATCATATTTGTATAAAAGATTTTTAAATAATTTAATCTCCTAATAGCTCTCTAGAGTAATTTTCACTTAATTACTTAAATATATTCCTTTAAACCCTAAACCCCAAAACAGTGAAAACACATCAAGTTCGTTGCTTGGGATTTAGGAACTTTCTTATTCTCATTCTTAAGCTCACGTGTTTATTTAGGAACTTGTCAAAAGCTCAAGCTTCAATGGGGGAGGCAAAGCAAGACAATGTTGTTCCATCTTCAGTTCACTCCACAGTCTTTAAGGAATCCGAAAATCTAGAAGGAAAATGCACCAAAATTGAAGGCTATGACTTCAACCATGGCGTCAATTACCATCAGCTTCTCAAGTCCATGATCACCACTGGTTTTCAAGCTTCAAACCTAGGAGACGCAATCCAACTCACTAATCAAATGGTTTGTTTTTCTTTGTGCACACCATCTGTTTGTTTTTTTGCTTCTGTGACTTTTTGCTCATATTGTCTTTGCCACTTTTTGGGGAACTGGTTTGAAGCTAGATTGGAGGCTCGCTGATGAACCTGTAGCTGATGATTGCAATGAGCAAGAGAGGGATTTGGGTTACCGAAAGTCTGTTACTTGCAAGGTGTTTCTGGGATTCACTTCTAATATCATCTCTTCTGGTGTTAGAGACATTGTTCGCTTTCTTGTTCAACATCACATGGTGAGTATCTGCAAAAATATCTGTTTTAGTATGTGTCTTTTGTGGTGCCATAAAATCATTGTGAAAATCTTTTGTAGCTGGTGCATATAAGTGTATATAGTATAATAGGTTCCTCACCTACAATTGATCATATAATCCAGTAGCAGAAATAGAAGACGAATAATGAAGAATTAGTAATCAAGCTGTGAATTAATCAATGAAACAGTAACAAGATAGCAAGAATAAAATGGAGAGTAATGGAATGTAGTATAATGAAAAATGCAGTTCTCTTGACTCAAGGGATACCTGCTTTAACAGCAAAATGCAATATGAACAATATCGAGAATCTCTTGCAAAATACAAAACACTTCCCTATATAGTCATTCTTCTTCTCACTCTGTTGTAACAAACTTCATGACTCAGCACTCTATAATAATTCCCTGCAACGCATACTCTTCAAGTCTCATAGTCCTTTATCCATGCTTGCGGTTTCCTTACTCTCTTACTTATTGGGCCTTCCACTTTATTCAGCTCAACGTTCTGCTCAACCAATTCCTGACTTGGGCCGCTGTTGTCATCCCTTGAATTCTTGTTCGTATCATAGAATATCGTATCTCTAGTTCACTACTAAGGATTTTGTAGAATAGCGTCCTGAAGAAGAGATTTTGTTGTTAGATTGTTCATCAATTGGGTGAGTTGTTGCTAATCCCCTTATTAGAGATAAATTTAATTTTTTTCTGAGTGATTTTGTAAAACTATGACAGAGTGTGTGCTTGTTGAATTTCGAAAATAATGTGCTAAAGTAAGTGTTTTTTTCCTTTGAAAAAGAAAAGTAAATTCAAATTGTGACAGTATTATAAACCCCTTCATCTATTCTGCAGGTTGATGTAATTGTGACAACAGCTGGTGGCATTGAAGAAGATCTTATTAAGTGCCATGCACCAACATACAAAGGAGATTTCTCTCTCAATGGAGCCTATCTGCGTAAAAAAGGATTGAATCGAATTGGTAATTTGTTGGTGCCTAATAAAAATTATTGTGAATTTGAGGACTGGATTGTTCCCATTTTTGATCAGATGTTGGCGGAACAAAAGAATGAGGTACTTTATTCTATAGCTCTCTTGTAGTGTGTTAACAAAACTTATATGGTTCAGTTTTTGTGCATGCATGGAATCTTATTTACTATCTGTCTTTGCTTTTCTTGGTCAATATTAGTGCCGTCTGTATTTGTATTATACTATTACTTCTATATTTTTTAGTTTATGCTAAGTTGCTCACAAAATTAACTAAAATAGATTGACATTTTAAAATTGAGTGGCAGGTACTACTTGTTTTTCCTGATACTTGTTCATCTTACTCTTTTTTCTTCTTCCTAAGACAGAATGTGTTGTGGTCGCCATCTAAGATGATTGCACGATTGGGTAAAGAAATAAACGATGAAAGCTCTTACCTTTATTGGGCATACAAGGTAAGGCTGTGAGAGCTGCTGCTTCTTATGTATGCAATATTGCAATGCAATGTAGTTCATGAATTTTAGCAAAATCACAATTATTATTGACGTTTCTTTCATATTTTCCAGAACAATATTCCAGTATTTTGTCCGGCTTTAACAGATGGCTCAATAGGGGACATGCTGTACTTCCATACGTTCCGCAATGGCTCATCGGGGAAAATGCTGTCTTTCCATATGTTCCGCAACCCTGGTTTAATTGTAGACATAATGCAAGGTTTTTCCTACTCTCTTTTGACTTTCAACTTTCTGAGTGAGTGTGAACCGTGTAGACTGACAATTTTGTAATGCAACAGATCTAAGGGCCATATATGGAGAAGCTGTACATGCGACTCCTAGGAAGACGGGCATGATTATTTTAGGAGGTAACCTTCCAGAGAATCACATCTGCAATGCCAATATGATGCGTAATGGTGCAGACTATGCTGTTTTTATTAATACTGCGCATGAATTTGGTGGTGAAATAGGAGAATGTACAAAAGCTGTTAAGGTACATCCTCTATGATTTCACAATTGCTTTTCTTGTCAGAATTCTCTAAATTGCGGCATTGAATGCTATAGTTATAGTTTCATAGTTTTCGATTATTGTAGCCAACTAATACCATCAATCATCATACTTCTGGTTCATCCATTTTTAGATCATAAAATACAACCATGATTTGTACTAGCAGAATTGCAAAATATGCTGATATCCATTGTTCTTGTTATATTTGATGATGGACTTCTAAACATTGATGTAACCTTAGCCATGAATAAATATTTGTCTTAACCTGTGTGCTATGTTGATTTCATTAAACCAGGTACACTGCGATGCAACCATCGCCTTCCCTCTTCTGGTTGCTGAAACATTTGCCCCAAGAGCTTATTTGAAGAAATACCGACTTTACCGATTAAGAGCTTACTTATGTGGTCACTTCCGAGATAAATATATTTTATTTTTATCATTTTTAATATTCTGTTTTGTCTTTTGGTTTTTTTATTTCGTTTTTATTGTATAGAACTGTTCTGCCTTTTTTGCATTTAAATTAGAAACAAAAATCCTAGTTACTTGATACAAAACATTTGGTGACCAATTATCAGGTCTGGTCAAATACAATATGAGTTTGATTGCCTTGGGTATTTTTTCTTTTTTACAAAAAAAAAAATTGTTAGAAGATATTCGAGACCTTTTCGGGAGAAATGAGACAAATATCAATTGAACTACATCACATCTCAATTGAACTACATCACATCGATATTGCCTCGGGCATTTTGCCTACCTTATAATTGCTTAGCATCATTCCTACTCTGCAAAGAAAAAGTAGACAAAATCAATTGGCCATGATATCAAAAGCTTAATACATCTTTTTTTTTTTGACAAAAAGCTAATACGTCTAATGATAAATAAAGTGAATATTGACCTAAAATAAATTTAAGATTTTTTTAAAAAAACATTTTCTAATATCTTAGGAAAAGGTGTTTATATTTTATAAGACCATGTTTTTCATAAACTGTGCTGAAATTAATAAAATTATGCTAAATTTATTTTCTACGTTACAAGTTTTTTTTAAGCTAGTTTATAATATGGTAAACCAATTCTTTACAGAATTTGATTAAAAATAAAAAATTTTGAAGATACTAATAAAAAATTTAATGTACATTTTTTGAAATTATTTTTAATACATTTGTATTAGCTGCATTTAAAAAATTACAGAAATTACAATTTTTATTTATTTAATAATAACTAATTCCATTTTTTAATTATGCAAAATTTTAAATTATTCGCAAGGTTGACTAGTGTGTGTTGACTGTTGACCACTGATTGAAGCAAAGTTCACTCGAGCGTTTCTTGGGTTTAGAGAGAAAGAAAAAAAAAAAGGAAGATTCAAACCCTAAACCCTAAATCAAATTAGAGAATTCTAGTGAATCAAATGATTAAAAAACTAGGATAGGGTTTCAGTTTCGGACAGAGTAGGGAATTTCTTGCAAGAAGAAGAAGAAGAGATCAGGAATTGATGGAGAACAGTAGTAGTAGCTGGGAGCAGACTCTGCAAGATGGAAAACTCTATAGGCACCTCAATTCCCTAATCGTCGCTCATCTTCGCGACAATAATCTTACTCAGGCAAAACCCTAAATCATTCCTTTTTTGTAGTAATTCAGTGATTTTCTTACATTTTTATCATATTACATTTGAAAGATAAGTTTTGTGTTGTTTGATTAGGCTGCAAGTGCTGTTGCTTCATCAACTATGACACCATTGAATGTGGAAGCTCCACCCAACAAGCTTCTTGAGCTGGTTGCTAAGGTTGTTCTTTTTTTTACCTAGTTGTTGTTGTTACTGTGTGATTCTCTGTTACTCTTTAGTCTTTATGTTAAGCATTGCCTGCATCTGCATGAGGAAGCTTTTGATTCTAAGGAGATAACAGGGTCTTGCAGTGGAGAAAGATGATGTTTTCAAAGGAACTTTGTCGACTCCTTTCGGTGACTTGGGTGCACCGGTGCTGCCATCTCATCCGGGATCTTCTGTCATCGATTTCAGGCAATTCTTTTCTGCTGATAGTTGTTTTTTTTTTTTTTTCTGAATTTGAAGTTAGTGTGACTGTGTTATGCGTATAGTTTTAATCGTTAGAAGTAGTTAATAGTTGATAATGTGTTGTTAATGCACCTTAAAATGCCAATTATGTCATTTCATGATGGCAATTTAATTTGATTGTTTCTCATGACACATTTCGGTGTGATTAGCATTTGATTCCATATGCATTGTGGAGAAGTATCGCTTTGACATTCAATCTAAAATGTATAATGTATTGGAACTTCTGAGTTAGGGGGCTAGCAACTGGTACTAATTTCTTTTCATTATATCATGAGAAAATTAGAAATTGAACATGAAAGATTGTTAGAATATTATATTCAAGTTTCACTTGAGGGAGGGTTTCTTTTTAGCTTGCACTTTTCACAATGATATAGTGAAATCAGACCACAGATATTGACTCATCGTTAGACTAATATAGACTTCTTCTAAAGTATCATTTAAGTTCCTTCATTTCTCAAAGTGAAACTCGGATATAGGTGATATGCTCTTATAACACAGCCCTCAAAAGAGAGAAATTCAGATAACTAAAAGCTGATATCTTTTACAACAGTGCTGTGCCAGATATAAAAGGTGCGTCAAAAAGCTTTCCCAAGCACGAGACTCGACACCTTTCAGAGCACAAGGTATGTAATATGCTTTAATGAAATATACATATCTTGCACTAACAATTCAAAGTACTATGCAAACCCTACTAAAAGCATTTTTTCCCCTAGTTATCTGTTTTTCTAGACTGATTGGCTTAATTTTTAGAATATTGCCAGATGTGCTAGATTTAGTCCAGATGGGAAGTTTGTCGCGACTGGTAGTGCAGATACATCAATAAAGCTTTTTGAGGTGCTGATTTGTTGTCACCTGTTTTGCTTTTCGTCATAAACAACTTTTGTACTCATGCTTCCTGTTTTTGACAGGTTTCAAAGATCAAGCAAATGTTACTTCCGGATGCAAAGGATGGCCCTGTGCGGCCTGTCATTCGAACATTTTATGACCACACACAGGTATATTTACATGTCCCTAGTTCCATTTACATGGCCCTGTGCGGCCTGTCCCAACTTTCGCGAGACTTGATAAAGTACCTAACAAAACAACATTATTTATCAAGACATCAGCTTTTGTCTATCTTTGTTGCGGCAACATATTTCTTATCAGCATTTATCTTCATCTAATATCAATAAGTTTTGTAGCTGCTTCTTTTCATTCATTTCATTTGGCATTTACTTTTTAAACTGCAAATATTATAGAATGGTGCTACAAATTTGTTCATTTGTATAAATAATGAAATGCAGCCCATCAATGATCTGGATTTTCATCCACAAGGTACCATCTTGGTTTCTGGAGCTAAAGATCAAACAATGAAGTAAGATCTCATGCAGTATTACAATGTAATTTTTGTTCTGTAATATATTTCTCATCTGCTTTTTATTAGGAAGTTAGACAATACGCAGTAATTACACATGACTCCCTGCTTATTTTTCAAAATTCCGTACCAACTTCCTCAAGTAGGGTGTCATGTGTAACTACTACAGAAGGGGAGAGTCGAGTAGTTAACTTTTCCTTTTTATATTTTTGTCTTTGTTATTCTGGAAATGCTTTTTCAACTTGACATGCTAGCTTTTGATCTTGCTTAGGTTTTTTGATATTTCTAAGACCAATGCAAAGAGAGCATACAGGGTTATACAGGTGGTGCCATCATATGTTTCCTATATTTAAGCTTTAGCAACGAATGAGCAAATATAAGAATCGCTTAGAAACTTTAAGTTTGTTAAATTTTGTTCCGCAGGATACACACAATGTTCGATCTGTATCTTTTCATCCTTCTGGAGATTTTCTTCTCGCAGGTATGTAAGTTTATCAAATATCAAACATATCCTGCTGAAGCTTTTTTTTTATTGTTTATGCTAGTTGTACCATTTTCTTTTCATAAAATAAAACTGATAAAGTATAAGCCCACCACAAATTACTCCCTAGCTCTTGTGACTTGTTGCTGTTTTTAAGATTATTCGTTTGACCTTGTTTTCTTTTTAGAGTCTTCTCGAGTCATCTCATCACCTAGGTAGTAGTTTGAATGATGAAGTGTCAAGCTATGTTTTTTCAGTTTACATCATGTTCACCCTCAATTGTCAAATGTTTTCTACATGTAGCCAAGCCTTAATTGTGTGAACTGCTTTTGGTCGTTCTCAATGCACTTGGACAATAGCTCAAAATATGCATTTGCAAATCCACTTTTATTTAGGAGCTTCAGTAATAACTATGTGCAATTTGAATGATTTTCTCTTTATAGACATTGAGAGAGTTTGACCAAAAACCATGCATTCTTTGTAGATTACCTTCCAATTAGTGTCGTTGTTTTCTTTGTTGATATTTTCACACAAAAAACTCATAACAATATCAATTTCTGACAGGAACTGATCATGCCATTCCACATTTGTATGATATAAATACCTTCCAGTGTTATCTATCAGCAAACGTCCCTGAGGTTGGCCCAAATGGAGCCATAAACCAGGCATGTCATTTCTCTTGTTAACAAACTATGTGTACCTGTATTTTTCTTCTATTGCCTCTATAGTGATGTTAATGAATTCTTTCTGTTTTATAGGTCAGATATTCTTGTACAGGTGCCATGTATGTTACAGCATCTAAAGATGGTGTTATTCGGTTGTGGGATGGCATCACTGCCAATTGTGTGCGCTCAATAACTGGAGCACATGGAACAGCTGAGGCTACAAGTGCAATTTTTACAAAGGATGAAAGGTATAGTTATATTTTGGGTCAGATATTAGTTCTAACCTTTGACGTGTTGCGAAGTTCAAATGGTGAGAGGTTTTGAATTTTCGATGTGATTTGTTGATTTTGAAGTAGGCACTTCCTTAGTAGTTCCAACTGTGGCATTCTTTTCAACTAACATGTAACATCAGAATTAACAATCTTAAATTTACATTGCTTGTGTTTTATACTTTAAATTGATCAAAGCAATTTTTGCTCAAGTATTTGCCAAAGGTATTGCATTCCGTGCTAGTTTGTTGAATTTATGATGGACCTCATGGATGTTGCTGCAAATGGCCATTAGTCAAATTGTTACACTTTGCCAAAGTTTCCTGATTGTTGTAGTGACATAACTTTTAACTTTATAGGTTTGTGCTCTCATGCGGGAAGGATTCTACCATAAAGCTTTGGGAAGTTGGTTCTGGAAGATTAGTCAAACAATATCTTGGAGCCATGCATACACAGCTAAGGTGCCAGGTATATATACATTTTTAAAAAAAAATTAATATTGGCCAGTTCCGTACTCACGAGTCAATTCTTCAGTATTAGTGATGCATATACTTAGATTTTTCTTTTGCATTAGAGAGAAATTGTTTTGAAAATGTTTTGCTTCATTTATTCACAAAACATTGCAAATAAAAGGTCTTCAATGGGACCTTAGATGTATGCTTATGGCTTCTCCATAAGTTTATCTTATGATGGTGCATCGGGAGTTATGTTGCAATTAGTGCCCGCACCTAAGTTCACAAGGCAATTCCATCCTTTTTTGCAGGCAGTTTTTAATGAGACTGAAGAGTTTATTCTTTCCATTGATGAACTTAACAATGAGGTTAGTTTAGCTCCATATACTCTGTGATGTTATCTTTATTAACTGAATCTTATTTGAGGATCTGGGGTGCATTGCAGATTGTTATCTGGGATGCAATGACGACAGAAAAAGTAGCAAAGTGGCCTTCTAATCATGTTGGCGCACCCCGGTGGATCGATCACTCCCCAGTAGAGCCGGCCTTTATTTCCTGTGGAACTGATAGGTCAGTTAGGTTCTGGAAGGAAACTCTATAATGAAGTGTAAGGAAGATGAATGTATTCACTATTCACATGCATTAGTTAAAGGGATCACTGAATGAAAATTGAGTTTCACAGAAAATTGTTATCATAAATTTTTCTCACTCTGTTAGTATCTCCATCAGCAATTAATGCATGTATTCCTCACTTGAGATTTGAAGATTGTTTGAGTATCTGCTTAGATATATGAGATTTAGAGTTATGCAGCATTGCAGTTGACACAAGATTTAAATTTTATAGAATTTTCATGGACATGGATTATGAGCCATTTGGATGATTTTTTCCCCCTTAATTTTAGTTGAGTTTTATTGATAATTTGAGTAGTATTTTTTTAAGCTTAATATAAAGGAACGTTGCCCAAGAAAATGGAAACTCCACCAAATTTGTTTTACCCGTCCATAAAAGCCAGCGGTTTCACCCCATCGAAATCGTTCGCCTTCTCGGAATTCAGTTTAGAATAAACAAGAGACCACTGACCCAGGCAGTAGTCTTCAATTGACCACGTAATGAAGCTTATTCCTTTGCATACCAATGCAAGCAGCCGCCCCACCCCTATTCAATTGGCGGGGTGCAGAAACAGTTAACGCGGAGCCAGTGGAGAACTCCACATCAAAAGTAACAACTTCTTTGGCTTTGTTTTTGTTAAAGAAACCTGATTTAACCTCAGCATGTCTTTTGAGAACTCACCCATTCATATGAGATATGCTGTCACGAGTATATATGTCTCTTGTATAATATATTTTCCATCCAATAAAGCAATACACATTTTGCATTCCTTTTGTCTTTCTCTATCATTTTTAATATATTAGAAGATTCACCAACAACCAAGTAAATTTTTCTCTATTCTCAGCACATATGTGAGTACATGTACTCATGTGAATATGTGATGAAAAAATTTTAAAAATATATTTGGCTATGGGTAATCAAGTCTTGATAATAACTGTGAAAGTAGATGGAGTTGTTTACTATGTAACGGGAGAAAAATAGGTTCGACACAAAAGCAAGCATTGCACTCACCTTTCAGTTTTACAGTGATTCAATAATAAAATATAAGCTTGTGACGTTGTAGATTATAGCTTACTTATGATTTTAAGTCTTCTCCTAGAAGACAAATCAATAGATACTTTTTAGAAAAAAAAAAAAATATTCCTGTTAACTTCGGCTTTTTCAACAAAAACAAAAGGTTGAAACTGATGGAGTGTAACACTAATTCATTGATGATCAAGTATAACTTTTAT
>JASCZI010060419.1:288237-303164 GCA_036250425.1 Stylosanthes scabra
ATTTGTTTCTTAGCTATTATAATTTTTTTTCAATATATATTTAAGACAATCATAATATAAATTCAATCTAAATAAAAAACAATTAAATAAATTTTTTACTGCGCAACGCGCGGGCAATACCCTAGTTGGGATTTAATTTTATAAGGGTGATATACTGATATACATCTATATGGTCACCAAAAACCTATGATTCACGGACACTGACACGGATACGGACACAAGACACGACACAACACGACACGCAACATGGAGATACACCAATTTTAATTTTTCGTATGACACGGGGACACGGCATATATATAAAATATAATATATTTTTAACAAAATTACGATAATATCTTGATATTTTATTTATATTAAAATTTGAATTATTATTTTAAAGTGTTTTTAATGTTTTTTTAATTATATAAAATATTTAAAATAACTTTTAGTTTAAAGAAATAGTAATATATACTACTTTTAAACTCATTTTTAAGATATAAGTTAATAATAAAGTTGCACACGCGGACACGTAATAATATTTTGAAATGTCAATTGTCAGGTGTGTCCGGAGAGGTATTTCTTTTTTTTTCTTTCAAGGATATGGATGAGACACGGAAGACGCGCGTGTCGAACGAGTGTCGGTGAGTGTCGTATCCAAAACGTGTCCAACATTTGAACACGCCAATTCAACGAAATGTCCGTGCTTCATAGAAAAACAAAAAAGTCTATACATCTATATAATAGTAATTTAACTTTGTAATGGCCATTTTGCTTTTCTTAATTTTGGTTAAAAAGTTAAGTTGATATCAAATGTTAATAATAAGTTCGGTAAAAAAAACCTAATATGTTCTAAGTAAAATATAGAATATAATGTTGTCTAAAAATTATTATCAGGGAGAATTAACCATGAAATCTTCTGGTAATGAATTTTTTTATAGTGTAACGTATATTTTTTAAAGATAAGACAAGATTTGACCAAAAAAAAAATTATACGATTTCAACATAAATAGAACGTTTAAATATTAGGAATATTTTTAACACTTATTCCAAATCAAAAACATGCTTTACTTAAAGGAAACATAATTTTTATTCATATAGAAAAACCTATCTATTTATATTTAAAGTGTTCTTTGACAATTTCACAAAAAGAAAAACTTAATCCAAATCCAAATCAAAATCCCACTACAGAAACACAGTCTCTTCTTTTCTTCTTCTTCTTCTTCCTAATTTTCACTGATAAACACAATTAACAACACACACCTTTCTGAAACTATTGGAATGTTCTTCTTTAATCTTTACCTCCATTCATTCACTCACTCTCTTTCTTAAATCCTTCTTCTCCTTCTTCTTCTTCTAATTTTCATTTTAAACCCTCTTTCTTCTCACTCTCCCACTCACTCTTATCAACAACTCCAAAACAAAAACCCTAGACTCCCTCCAATCCCCAATTCTCGCTTCCTATTTTGCTTCACCCTCGAGGTAAGTTTCCGATTCTTCCCCAAACATTCATTCGCCTTCTTTTCATACGCAAATGTCGATTGTAATAAATTATAATCACCGTGTTGACATTGCCCACTGTTAAAACTTGTTCAAAGAGAAAAAAAAAAAAAACTCTATTTTTTTTATCTCATGCTTTCTTTGTTGTATTAGAATTAAGCTAACAATGTTTGCAGAATCTGAATGATTGGATTTTTCTGTGGTTGTATTCAGGGGGTGGCTTTTGGAGGTTTGGATTGAAGTGTGGAAGGTTCTTCAAGTGGTTTTTCTTTTCTTGTTCTTAGTTGCTGTTAGATTGGTAGTTTTAGTTGAACATCAATTGGAGTTGGATTGGGATTGAGGATTCTGCATATATAAGATAGGATAAGATGTATCATCAAGTGAACCATGGCACTTCTTTCGGACAGGCTGGTTCTCGCCCTCCTCCGCCGCCTCCGCCGAATGGTTATCAACAGCAACAGCCTCCTCCTCCTCCTCATCATCATCTGCCACTACAGTTTCAGCAGGGTGCTCCGATTCCGGTTCCACAAGGTCATCATGTTTACCTACATGGTCATGGACCACCCAATGTACCTTCCTCTAGTTCTATGAATCATCCCTTTCAAGCTCCACCTGGAATGGTGCAAAGTGCAGGACAGTATGGGAATGGCATGGCAGCGCCACCATCTAGAGTATTACCGCCTCCCCCGCCGCTGCCTGCATCTTCCCAGGGGCAAATTTTGTATAAACCTCCTTTTGGTTTGCCCCCGCCGCCCCCTGTTGGATATGTTGGGAGTTATCAAATTCCTCCTGTTGCTACTCCACAGCCACCACTGCCGTCCTCTCTGCCGCCCATTCTGCCCCCTGCCCCTCCTATGACTTCCACCTCCGGCGAGGTTTCTGGCACTGAGTTGAAGGCTGTAGATTCCGTTGAGAAGAGTGTGGCACCAATATGCAATTATGATCCCAATGGGGACAGTGGAAATTTGGAACCTCGCCCACCTCTGCCATCAGAAGAAAAATATGTTCAGAAGATTGAAGCTTTATGTCAGCTTATTGCTGAGAATGGTCCTGATATTGAAGACAAGGTTCGTCGAGAGGAGTTTCAAAATCCCGAGTATCAGTTTTTGTTTGGCGGTGAACCAGGAACTGAAGCTGCAATCTCCCACGCATATTTCCTGTGGATGAAGAAGAAATGCAATTTGGAAGATAGATGGCATGAGAAGAAAACTGAATCACAGTTAAGACCTGTATCAGTAGACTCTACCGGGCCACCTTACCATCTGCATGATGCAACTGAAAGTGCTGACTCTGACATGGAGATGGAAGGTCAGTTTGCTTTGTTGTGATCCTGATATAAATTATGATACGGTGCTATCTCTCTTATGCTAATGCTCACAAGAACTACTGAATAAACATTTGTATAATCAGTTTTGTACTTCTGATATAAAGTATTTATCACTAATTTTATTTTCTTATGCTTGGATTCTCTAATGTAGAGGATGCAGTTTAGAAAGTAAAATGTAGAGCCGATGATAATTCTTGATGGAAAAGCCAATGCCTAGTTATATGAAGATACAAGCACCTAGATAGCAAATGATGATACACTTGAACCCACCATTTTAAAATTAGCTATCATATAATGTTACTTGCACTTTTATCTCTTAAGAGTACTTATAGACTGTTGTCTTAATAGGATTTCTCTATAAATGCCCTAAGGATGGATATCTCACCTGTTTAAGTCTGACATGCTGCTCTCTCCAACGTGTATGTAGCAGATTAGGAAACAGAATAATGTCTTGTGTAGTTGCTTATTTGTTTTGGTTCTTTTACTTGGATGATACCTCATAGAATATGGAACAAATTGGCTGGGTACGGGAGAAAAAGTAGTGACCTGAACATAGTCATATCATGCCTATTAGAGTTACTTTGTATATCTTTTATTGTTGAATTTCTTACAATTTTCTTAGACAATGAGCCTGATCTACTTTATTTAATTCTGTGTATGGGTTAAGATGATATCACTCTTTCCGACAAGGACCAGGCACCAAATTATGCTATTGAAGCTCTAACTCAGCAGCCTCATCAGGTTGGTGGGGAATGTAGCATGAATGAGAATACACATCAGCTGCAGAATTCAACAGAAAATGAGCCCTCCAAGGACATCTTAGCAAGTGGTGCATCAGGTTCTGGTTCATGTTTGATTAATCATTAATTCTGGAATAACTTGTTTGATTATCGTTTCCTTTTGATTGGTTAGACACTTAGACATGATTTTTCACTCACTCAAGTATTAATGCTGATGATTGATATTGACATTAGGCACACTGGTAATTTCTAATTGTACTGAAAGTCTTATAACTGGAATTCTGTAGTGTCTAGTGCTGAATACACACAGTATTCATTTTCATTGGTTGAAGTCTTTCTCACTTTAAGCACTGAGCTTGATTTGATTTGCATTCATTAAGTGCAGAAATTGTTTAAAATATATAGAGAATTTTCTCTAACATTCAATTTTATATTTTATCATATTACATGTTCAATGTTTCTTTGATTTGACAATTATAATAATTGTCGTTGTGTCAATAAAGAAGTGAGATCATAATTCCTGATGCAAAATGTTGATAGTTGTAGAAGATTTGGAGTGCTCTGTTATTGTGTTATTTGATAACAAATTCATCTAAGAGCTAACTCTGAGATATCCATTATTCAAGGTATTTGCTGCTTGTGTTAATAAGGCTCTTTAATAAAATACAGGGCCTGGGAATATTTCCACTTTTGAGCACATGAAATCTGCAATATCAGTTACCAAGGTTGATAGTCCTGTGAATGGATCAAGTGAAGTGGCTAAAGTCCCCATGGGCACAGGTTTTGAGAAACCTGCAGCTCCTCTAGCTGAAGGTTTCACTCGAAATGGGACTTCTGATCTTGTGGAAACCATTGATGCTGATAGAGATTCTGGACAACTTAAAAGGAGTGGCAGTCCAATAAAGCTTCTTCAAGATTATGCTTCTGATGATACTTCAGGTAATGAAGATGAAATATCAGCAGGAGCTGCCATTGGTGTTTCAATTGCGCATAAAGATTCCAAGAGTCACTTGGTGACTGATATTGGATCCAAGAGTCCCTCTGGTACTCAGAAGGGGTTTGGACAGCTCCCCAAAACAACTCCGAATAATATACAAGAATCTAAGGAACACATTGAAGATTACCATGAAAATCAGGTGGCCGTTGTTGCTTCCTCAGAAACCAACCCAGCGAAAGATTTGCTAGGTAGTAAAAGTAGCTATGCTGAACAAGTGGATGAGAGGAAATCCTCAAAATTAGAAAAGAATGTCGTGAAGGTAGATAAATTTGGAAGGCACCCCAAAGAAGCTCCTACAGATAGTGACTCTGAGTCTGATGATTCTCACTATCGTCAGACTAATAGGGGAAGCAAAAGAGGCAGAGGGAGGAGTCGTAGCAGATCTCCTCGATGCAGAAGTCGGAGTAGGAGTAGGAGTAGGAGGAGGAGAAAGAGTCCCAGGAGGAGAAGGGATAAAAGAAGTCGATCTCGGAGGTATGAATTACTGCCACGTGTCATTTTAGGATGCCCTGATTGCCTACCTTTTAACTTGAATCCTGTTGATGAGGATCATCTTTCTTTCTTTTCGTTTAGAGTTTTGGTCTTGATTACCCCATTTATCTTCTTGAAGAATATGGCTTTGGCTAATCTCATTTTGTTGGTTTCAGCCGGTCTCCAAGATATCGTAGAAGCAAGAGTAGGTCTCCAATCTTAAGACGTACAGGGGACTTTCGTGGGGAGAATGTGAAAAGGGACAGGGGCCAATGCTTTGGCTTCCTTCGGGGAAAGTGCTATCGAGGAGCATCTTGCAGGTACTCTCACCATGAATCTGACAAGAATGCTAGTTTGAGGCGCCATAGGAATAAATATGATCAAGAAGTCCATTATCATGGAAAAACTGTTGGTGATGGTATAAGAAGTCAGGATGTGGATCAAAAAGAGGAGAGAAAAGAAAAAGAAAATTCTGTTAGGCATGCTATTCTGCCTAATACTTCTGGTATTGACAGTCAACCTGTAAGTAATGATCCAAATAAATCGGAAAGTTTCAGAGAGACTGTTCTTGAGACGAAGGAAATCTTGGTTGATGTTTTTCTTCCTGAAGTTTTAAGTGGTGGTGATGCCTCTAAAGTCCCATGTCAGGGCACAAATGAAGATGATGTTCACGCTGAAGATGATGTTCACGCTGAAGATAATTCATTTGTTTGTAAAATACCCAACACATCTATTAGCCAAACTTTGCCATATCAGTTACTGTCATCTCAGCCATTTTCAGCCACTAGCTCTGTTGGTCCACCACTTCCATTACAACGACCTTTATTACATAATAATTCCTCGGCGGAATTACCACCTCATGCTTACCAGTTGCCTCCCCCACATGTTGTTTCACATGCACAGGGTGAGAATGCCGTGCATTTGCCACAAATTTCAAGGGACTACAGTGTACCACAACAAAATGCATCATTCCCTTTTCAGTCCAGTACTAGAGATAAAATTGAACCTTCCCCAGCTCTGCTACACACACAGAGTCCTCACTTCAGTGTACCATTACAACCCAGTTACCCTTGGACATCATTGCGGCTACCACCACCTCCTCCTCCTCATCCTTCCCAAGTCATGTATAATCCCAATTTAAGTTCAGGAGTTTCAACATCATATGCTTCCTCAGAATTTAATCAAAGTCAATTGCATTCAAGAGGTGACTTTTCTGGTAAGCCTGGATTGCCTTCTCATTCTCAGAGTTCTGAGTTTCAGGATCATGTCTACCCAGCAAATCAATTGCTTTCTGGGCCAAATTTTAGTGGAGAAGACCATTATAAGCAATTAACCATGCAAGATTCAAAACTTTCAAGCTCTGGTGGTCAACATCCTCTACGAAACCAATATTCCTGGCAGTCAGATGCAATCAGAATACAGCCTTCGGTTGGTGGGAATTTACCTCCGGAAGATCATTCCAAGACGTCTTCCCACACACTTCCCTCATCACAGAAGCAACAACCAATGCATAGTGTTCAACATTCTGCATCTGAGGGTAATTTGGGTGTGCCTGCAGAAACTGTTACCTTATCTAGATATCCACCTGATGTTTTGGATAGCAATCATTCGACTTCTCTTCCAACTTCTGTGGGGTCGAGAATTCCTGCTCACTATAATCCTTATGCTTCAACCTTTGAGCAGCCACTTGCTTCCAAATTCAGTTCAACTATTTTTAGACAAGAAAGTGATGTAATCCACGGTGACAATTATGGTTCTAGGTTGAACCCTACTTCTACAAGTAGGGAACACATCGATGATGTTGGATCAAGGCAGTTAGCATCCTCACCTAAGTCTTCTAGAGCTAATCAGTATGATCCACTATTTGACAGTATTGAACCAACATTGTCTTCTCTCAAGAAATTTGATTTTGAAAACCAGGAAGTTACAGGTGAATCCAATGTTCTAAGGCCCAAAAGTTCTAGTATCTCGTTGGATGCGGAAGAGCAAAATAAGCATGAGGAGGTTGGGGCTGTTGCCTCTACCACTTCTCAGAATAATGATGAATATGGTGAGACCGCAGATGCAGAGGTGGGTGATGTTGAAAATGAGAGCCTAAGTAATCATGTGGATGTTGCAAACATGACTCCAGGGGATGTTGAGATTAATCAGATCAAGTCTCCAGGGAAGAAAAAGAAGAGCAAGGATTCAAGATCAATGAGATTGTTCAAAGTTTCCATTGCAAATTTTGTCAAGGAGGTTCTGAAACCGTCATGGCGGCAGGGTAATATGAGTAAAGTTGCATTCAAAACCATTGTGAAAAAAACGGTGGACAAGGTGTCAGGAGCCATGAAAGGCCACCGTATGCCCAAGTCCCAAGCAAAGATAAGCCAATACATTGACTCGTCGCAGCGAAAGTTGACTAAACTTGTGATGGTAATTGATTTTCCTTTGCTTAATTGCTTTTCTCATTGTCAATTTGTAGCTGATATGAGTTTAGTTTTCACCGCATTTTCAAGTGCACTGCCATCAGTGTTTTTAACCAAAATGTTGCTCCTATGCTGCATTGCTGGTTACTAAGATCCAGAATTGTTGATAAGTTATTTTTGCAAAATCTGTAAATTACATGTCTGACTTTGGAAAGGGGATTTAAGCACAAGTCCATTCCTCTTACGTGTTACATAAATCTGTTACAGTTAGTGACATTCCTTTTGCTTCATTTTCTGTAGGGTTATGTTGACAAGTATGTCAAGTCATAAAGGATGGCAGCGGCTGGTTCCGGTGTCGATGAAAGGTTGAGTCACCCCCCTGCAGTGTAAGGCATGCTAGATTATGTGACAGTGGTTGATCAACATTCCTTTCCTCATAGGGTTCTTGTTTCTATCTCAAATATGTATGTATGTAATGTATTTATCTTTTTGATCCTTGAGGTTAGTTATATTTTCTACTTCCCTTTCCATGTTAATAGTATTTCTGATGAGTAGAGTTAATCTATTAATATTTTGCTTGACCGTTTATTATTTTCTGTGATAAGCAAAGTATACTAAAAGTTTTGAAAACATTCTTTGATTTAATTATGCTCTAAAGGTTCCAGATATCAAATACACACCACACAAGCTAAATTTGTGCATTATCTACATATAAAACCAAAATTAACATGATGAGAATTTTGATCGTTTTACTACAAAATGGGGAAAAAAAAGAAAATTGTTGGTAGTTATTACCTGATTTATTAGAATTAGAAATCAATAAGTTATTCATCACGATGGAGGAAGAAGGTGGAAAAGATAATGAAGGAGAAGAATTATTGATTTTAAAAAAATGACGATAGTGGAACCTTGTTCTTGGAAAAGGAGGAGGACAAAAAGTGAAAGGTTGTAATTTTAAGTAGAATACTCTAGTGTCTAATAAATTTTTATTCAATGTATTTTTTTTTAAAAAAAATTCTACATAGAAAGATTAGTTTCTCCTACAGCCTTCAATCAAATTTTGATATACATATCGAATATACAATACTCTGACAAATTTTATTATAGGATAGTTAAGTCTCTATAAAAAGTTTAATTACTCTTTTAGTTTCTATAATTTTATTAAATTTTTAATTATATTCTTATATATATTTTTTAATGAAATTTATATATGATATTTAATTTTTTAATAAATCTCTATCATGAAAAAATAAAATAAAATTTAATAAAATATTTTAGAGTAATGTTACGAAATCAATATTATGGGACTAATAGAGAGCCCCATGAGTGTAATTAGAGAAATAATAGGTGGTAAAAGAGAAGAGAGAAAAAAAGAAAAAAGCCTATTGTGGACTCCCTAAATTTTTTCAATATTTTATTATACAATAAAAATATAGCTCTCATTAAATAAAGAATATTCTTTTTATATAATAGATTTTTTTAAAAATTTAGTTTTTTTTAGATAGAGATTTAATTAAAAATTAGATATTGCATAAAGAAAAAAAGAATTAAGAACTTAATTAAAAAAATTTGATGGAATTATAGGAACTAACAAAATAATTAAACTCTAAAAATATTACTATAAAAAAATCAGTCTCCTGGAAAATATTAAAAGAACCCATTTATCAGACGAAAAAGTAATTTTCCAATACTTTTATTTATTGAATAAAAATTTGTTAAATATTAAAATATTAATGTGAATTTCTTAAAGACAATTTGAGTAATAAGTCTGCAATAATAACACTACGGCAACTGTTTAGTGGTAAGTGGTAACCCTAAACAACTAAGAGAACCTCTCTTTCTTTCTCTCTCTCTGAATCTAATTTTTCCCTCTTAAATTCATTTGTGACGTGACTCTCTCTGAATCTCATTGAATTCGAATCAGAGTTGTTCTTCGTCAAATTCAGGTACTTTACTTTCACTTTCAGTTTCTCCATTACGCTCTCTAAACCCTAAACCAGTAACGCAGCTTCCTCTTCCTTATACCGTTTTTGCTTAACTTCCCTTCCCGCTGTTTCAATTGCTTTCAACATTACAAACCTTTTTTTGTTTAATTTTTCTTTATTTATTTTTTAAATAGAATAATGGACTAATATTTGTCTCAATGGATACATTGTGTTGTGGAGATAGAATGTCAAAAACTCAAATTTTTTTTATAATGCTAATATGAAGTGCTTTTTTTTTTTTATTTTTGAAATTTTATGCAGTAGTTTTCCTGCTATTTATTTATTAATTTATTATTATTCTGTAAGGAAGATGGTGAATTTTGGACACAATTTGGTTAGATTAATGTGCTAGAAAAAAATTACTAGGAGAACTGTTGAAAAGTTTTGTTTCCAATGACTATGAACAATGAACGTGCGAATGTACAGTTTGTGATTTATATATGTTTCCGGACAAAGATTATTGATTTATTTGATTTTTGGATTCAGTGATTTATTTGTATATGAGGCTCCTGCAATAGCCAGTTTGGGAGGTACTTTGATAAGTACAAAGGGAATACATTTATCAGGGGAAGCTGAAGAAGAGATTAGGTAAAACCGTTTGACATAAAGTTGTGGTTGTTGTTCGATTGTTGATTCTCCTCTGAAGACTAGTGCTACTATGGAGGAGTTAAAATTACCATCGAAGCAAAGTCTGGAAGGAAAGGAAAAGGAACAAGATGAAGCTGCTGAACATTCTTCTCTGAAGAATGATGCTACTGCAAACAAAGTGAATCCATCACGGGATCGGGGACGGTGGAGAAAGAAAGAGACGAAACAAGGTGAAGTTGCCGAGTGTAAAGGCACTACTACAAAGGAGGTAGATCCATTGCCTTGTAAAAATGTTGATCATAAAAATAAAGATCCTAATGTTTTGCTGGATAATTGTTGGCGGGAGACTGATGCCACTTGTGAGAAAATAAATTCATCACCGAAGCCAGAAAGGGAAAGAAAGGAGGAGAAACTGGTTGAAGCTGTTGAACATAAAGGTCTTAATGTTTCACTGGGTAAATCTACTCCAAATACTGATGTGGATAATAAATTTTCTAATATTGATGCTAATAGAGAGGATGCAATTTCATCATCGAAGCGGAAAAGGAGGAAGAGAAAGAAGAAGCAAGAAAAAGCTCTTGAACATAAAGATCCTCATGCTTCCCCGGATAAGATTTCTCAGAAGATTGAGGATACCACAGGGGATTCCTTACACATATCCCCAGCTTTACCTAATTTGTTAGGCTCCCAAGATATTGTAGAATGTAGTTCTAAAAAGAAAACTAGAAGACGGAAACGGCGGAAGACAAAACATAATGCTGTTGAAAGCATTGCTAACACTTGTGATGCGCCAAAAGAGGACAATCTGGCCTTGCCTTCAGAACATCCAATTCGATCTGTGTCCACTGATCCAGTAAGAGGAAAATCTTGTGCGGAAACGAATATTTGTCAGCGAGACAATGACAAAGGGGAGCAGCATATACCAAAAAAGGGAACAGAAAACACCAACGGGGAGTATGTTGCTCAGAATATAAGCCTTTCTAACTCGAAGAATAAGCTTCTTATCCTTGATATGAATGGCCTTCTAGCCGACTTCGTCAAAAAGGTTCCTCAAGGAAGTAGAACACCGGATTTTAATATTTATGGCGGAAGAAAAGGGTCGATAAAAGGTGCGTAGCTCAAATATCATGATTCTTAATTTATCTGTTGTATGAATTTGACTGACATGTGGCCTTTGCTCTCTGCAGTTTTCAAGAGGCCCTTCTGTGATGATTTTCTACAGTTTTGTCTTGACAGGTTTCACGTGGGTGTTTGGTCATCTAGAAAGAAGTATTTGCCACTCCATGACTGTTCTTATCTTGTTGCATGTGTTTATTGGTTTGAAATAGGGGGTTTAATATGCCATTATGAACTGGTTGGTTGCATTTCAGCATTAGAAGAAGTGGGCTTCATAAATTTATTTATGCTGTGTCTTGATGCTTGTATGAAATTATTGGCAGGAAAAAACTTGGTAGAGCAGTCAACAAAATTTTTAGGCAATTGGGATCCAAACTGCTCTTTCGCTGGGTAATCTATTCTCAAAATCTGTGCTCTCTAGCACAATTTTTAGGCACTTTTGATCTGGCAAACAAGTCAATTATGAATAATTTCTTAATGTAGTTGTACTGCATCTTCTATCAAATTGTACCTGATGAACATTTTAGTTTTACATTTACTATCATGTCATTCCTTGCATTTATTGGTTAATATCTCACATCTCTGCATTATAACTTGTGCTGCTTCGCTAGGTTGCTGGTCTTCCCTTGTGTAGGATATTCCTTATAGCATTAATAGTTTGTTTTCTTCTTTACATCAAATTGATGCTAAACGTCTAATCCTATCCCATAAAGCTAGCTTGTCAGAAAAATCCGTGGTATTATTATTTTGTAACAATATAAGGATTTCACCCTTGGTCAAAATGGAACTTCAGAGTCCTATTTGAAATTTCTTTCGATGGCATTGAATCTTTCGATATTGTTTTATTATATAGGACCGGTCCCAGTGTACGAAAACACCAACTTGTACCCTTGAGGACAAAGACAAACCAATTGTGTTCAAGGAACTTCGAAAGCTGTGGGAAAAAGTGGATGACAGTCTTCCATGGAAGAAGGGAGAGTTTAACGAGTCAAACACGTTATTGTTGGATGACTCCCCTTACAAATCGTTATTGAATCCTGTAAGTTCTGTTCTTTGGTTTTCCTTTCATGCAGTAAGCTTTGTTTTTTTGTTGGTGTTCTGTTAATTTTCTTATGCAAATTATTTTCAGAGGAACTCAGCAATATTTCCCAATTCTTACCATTTTGATGACATTGGCGACACATCATTAGGTGAGACATCCTTCTTACCGTTATTTATTTATTTTTTCTTATGATAAATATATTCAGTCTTCTACTCTTCTTTCAAATTTCAAATACATAATGATATGGCAGTGAGACTTTATTACGTTGCATGACGGTTCATGGTAACTTTTCACAGGTCCGGGAGGTGAGCTTCGGGTGTATCTTGAAGGGCTGGCTGAGGCTGAAAATGTTCAAGAGTATGTGGCATCACATCCATTTGGCCAAGATCCCATAACCGAAGCACACCCATCTTGGAATTTCTATCATGAGGTTACCGAAGCACTTAAACAGCGCCAAATTGCTTATCAGATGCGGGGTAAATGTGGTTGAGATTATTCTTGTCATATTGATTCATTTGGCATGCATGGTTTAACTCTAACATTTAAGTGACTTCAATTATCGAAATCCTGTTAGGTTTTTGCTTTAGAAAGATGTCCGAAATAAGATTAGTCATTTATACTCCTTGCAGGTCAGGCATATAGTTTTCTTCGTCATGTCGTAACTTTCCATGACAAGGCACAATAACGTCATTTGATCCATGTGGCCGAACCCTCCTAGTGGGATTGGACTGTGGTGCTATTAATGAAGAATATTTTGAACATTGATAGAGAACGGAAATTTATTTTCATCAAAGTTATGTCTTGCCATTATTTCTCTCAATTCAAGTGAAATTTATCGCTAGCATCGGTGATGTGGATAAATTATGATTCTCAAATTTAGACTCCACAGCTAGAATTACAGGGATTGTTCAGCAAATATCATTGTTGTTGTTGTGCTGTTTAATACTTAATCTAAATACGGTTGTTGCAGCTATGTCTAGGGGACAATTGGGGAGCTCCACCGTAACGGACCAAAATACAATCCATTTGCAGCCTGCTGCCGGAGATTCTCCACAAGTGCCCTCAGCATTTGTTGCTCCTGTCACCGGTGATCCACGGCTGACCAAGGTGCCTCCACCTCCTGTCGCTCGGAATCTACTACAATTGACTGATCAGCTGCCACTTCCTTCCACGGCCACTGCAGCCATCCTTCCTTAATGCTTGTCACCCACACAAACCACACCTGAAAATTCCCAAGCCATCTGGCAGCACTGCTCCCCTTCAAGATTCCTGCACCATCCTGTGTCATGGTGAATGTTGCCTGCCTCTGCGAGAAACCACTCGTCATGTTTCGCCTCCTTTGCATTGTGCTGCTGCATTTCCACTTTGGTTCACTCAAATTTTTTGTGCTTTGGATCTCATTCTATTATCTGGGTTCTAAAGCTCTGATTGTTGTTGTTAGCATCATGCGGATTACTATTCCATTGAAATTGGATTTCTTGTTGTAATTTTTTTTAGTTGATTTTGAGTTGTTAGTTACCTTGCATTTTTGGGCACTTTTGTTTTATTTTTTTTTTCCTTTCTAGAAACTTTGTTTGTTATTGCTTTCAAGATATGCCATAATAATGAACCAAGTTTTAATTTCTCTGAATTTATTTTATTTATTTTTACATTATCCCTCTTCATGTGAGAACTTTCTAATGGTTTCGATTAGTTTGGTTTTGTTTTTTGTTTTTATGGTTAATGATAATTAAGTCATTTGTTTTTAGCAGGTGCCAAATCATGAATAAGATTGCATGTGCTTCATAGTGTTGACACATTATCATGTATGAATACATCACCCACCAACCATTCAATGCTTCTAATTTCCATCTACATGCAACTATTTTAATATATTTTTTTAAAAATGGGGCACAATTCTTTTTTATTATTATTATTATATATCCAGAAATCTGACATTCATTACTGTGTACATAAAATAAGATTCGAACTTTCGACATTTTAAAGCGAACTATATACAAGATAAGATTTAAACTTCCAACATTTAAAACGAACTCTTGAGCTAACCATTCTATAACTCAAAGTAATTAATAATATTATTTTTTTAATGCTTTGGTCAACAAGAATCTTTTGCTTAGGACCACCCCTACTATTACTAAATGGTCCCATTCAAAAAAAGCTAATCGTTTTTTTTTTTAAATGACCCATAAGTCCAAACTAGGTTTTGATATTGTAACACTCTCATCATTGTCCTAAAAATATTGATAATGATTTAGAAACTAAACAAGTTGGCAGTGATTACAAATTTACAACTTATAACATGTTAATCATATAACCTAAACTGATAAGTTATTTTCAATTAATATGTCATTAAATAATAATTATATAATTGCTTAAGTATACATTCGATTAGATTTATAGCTTGAAAAAAAAAAGTAATTACCATCATTTCTAGCTTTTCTTAATTAACATCATTTAAGGTATGTTTGAACTTTCAAGAAATGTTATTTGAAATGTCAAATTATATGTATATATATCTCTCACGTATCGAGTAAATAATTCAATAAATATCTTTTTCTCTTAAATAAAAAATATGTATCATCTTAACAAGTAATTACCTACTTGTTTATGCGACTTTTAACACACAACCATTGAACCATATATAATTTTTTACTTAATTATATATATTTAATACAAATAAATATGGGGAGAAAGAGGGACCAAAATTTTTTAAAAAAATTATATATATATATATATATATATATATATATATATATATATATATATATATATTT
>JASCZI010060419.1:328080-342143 GCA_036250425.1 Stylosanthes scabra
TGTGACAGATCACAATTTAGTATGTTTAAGCATAACACGAGTTTAGACACATTAATATGCCATGCCCAAAAAAAAAAAGACACATTAATATGCTAAACTATTTTTTTCTCTATTAAATATGTTACATTTTATTTAAGAAGTCTTTTTTTGTGTGTGTGTGTCTAGAAACACTTTAAGAAGTCTTAATTGAGTTTTAACCTTACAAATAATTTTTTTTACAGCAAATATTATCATTTACTTTATTGTTTCACTAGGATATATATAATTTTTAAAAAAATTCTTTGGTGACCACATTTTTTTTTCTTATCATGTTTAGGTGTCAGTTGTCACATTTGTTATGCCTGCAAAGGTGAAAATTCTAACCATTTTGATACCTTGTGACATTTAATTTTGTGTTTTTGCATATTTATTTCCTGTCGCTTTTGCTAGTATTGCTTTTGGGGACCCATTATTATATTTTACAACAACAAATACGTATCAAAATTAATTAGCATGAGTAACTCTGACTGCTATTTATTGCTATAGATTTTTTCTTTATTTAGAAACACTCCAACTCAAAAGATTGAAAAAATAAATTATCCATAGAATGAGAAATTTAGTAAAAATAAGAATATAAAAATAGAGAAAATATTGGTAATTAACAAAAAATAGTTAATAATTAGTCAACTTTATAATTTTTTTAAAAATTAAACATTCGAAAGCTAAAACGATAAAACATCGTCCAATTTAAATTATTGACTGATGTTGGCTAAATTTTTATTGATTATCTAGCATTACTCAAAAAAAAAAAAACACCTCATACCATTAAATTTATAATTTCTATTACCAGAGATTTTCATTATATTGATTCAATGGTAATTAGATCATCCAATCTTTTACTTCATCAATTTTCTTGTTTCAGAGGAATTTAATTAGGAAAATTGGATATATTTATCTACCTCTGAATTATTAACCAACTTGATATTCATAAATAATGTTATTATTTTTTTCATTACATTGATGACCTTAAGACTTTATATAATTATATATATTTTCATGGAAAATGTCATCCATCGATTTTATTTATATTAGCCAACAATTTTGACTAGTGCAAACATTTGATTTTTTATTTTTATAGTGTATTTCAATAATTTATTTTTAGATAGAATTAAGATTAGATGAGTATAATTCAGCAGATATAGATGGTTCAACGATAAGATCAAATATGTTGTGATATTATATCAGATAGGTGGTTCAACAATAGGATCAAATATGTTCTGATATTATATTAGAATTGAGATTAAATAGACCTAACTCAGACTTGTAATACACTCTTGTCACACCTAGGGATGATCGTCTAGAGCGTGAACATGAATAGGTAGATGGCCCAACAATATGAGATTGGGATAGGTTTTAATACCATATTAGAATTGAGATTAGGTGGGTCTAATTTAACCCCAAAAGCTAGTTCATGGAGTGAGAAATATTTCACACTTATATTCACTTAAAAGTTCATATCCTTCGTAAATGTGAAATTTATAATATATATATTATCAATAATAATAACGTGTTAAATCTTGTTTGTTTCAACAAGCAAAACATACATGTGGAGAGTGAAAGATTCATATTAACTAATAACCACCCATTCATCATCATGTTCACTACTCCTCTCTCATCATCACTTCATCACATACATAGTCAACACAAACTAGGGTAAAAGATTTAACACATTGTTTAGAGTATGTTTTTTTGTTCCTAATTCTTATATTATATCCCTACCTCCATGTATGTAGAAAATACAACTCCAAGAAAATCTGTTGCAATCCCACATTTCAATTCTACAAATCTATATTCCACTATCAAACGCTAACCCTAATCTTACCTGTGAAACAAGTACTATACACATAGATATATATATTTTAAATACAGTTATTAATACATTAAATATATGTATATATATTGCAAATAGGACCACCGGCAAATAAAACTTTTGGTCATTATCTTTGATGCCTTTGGAAGTCCAAGTTGCGGAAACAATGCAACTGGGGCTCATGCAACGGTAGCACCTCATTCATATATATATATATATATATATATATATATATATATATATCAATTTAATTTAATTTATCTTGGATCCTGTGATACATGCAGAGACTGCTTTCAAATTCAGTCTCATTTCATGTATCTTCCTTTTCATTGTCAGAAAGAACTGCAGATTCGAATACCCATTTTTCCTTTTATTTTTTTTTTCTTTTTTGACTTTTCCTTTACGTATTTGTGTGTATGGTTTGGTTGGAGATTAGATCAATGGTTCTTCTCATAGTTCTGAAAATTTCCCTTTAACTACTAATTTTTATTTATTTCTTTATTTTAATTTTAATTTACATTTATTTATAAATTAACTATAATTTTATTTATGTATCATTATTAATATAAAAATTATTTTTGTTAAATATTTATAAATTAAAATATAAACACTAAAATATATCTTTTGAACTAATCACATCTTATTTATTTTTTTTCCATAATTATATGATATTTACTAATATTATTTTTTAATAAATATTGGTGTATAATAATATGATAAGCATAAAATCATTAATAATTTATTAAAATATGAAAATAATAATTATTTTAATATAAAAAATGTAATATTGACTTTATATATTATATTGGAGTAAAATTATAACATATTACTTGATCTAATATTTTATTTGAAATACATTTTAAGGTTTATATCATGATATAATTATATTTTTTGTTTTATTTTTATTTTATATATTATTTTATTATAAAATGATCGAACCTTTAATTGAACCGGTTGAATCTGTAAAACCTCTAACCATTAGCTCGAGCGGTTCGATGATCAGTCTAGAACCTTGGTTCTTTTATAATAATATTTACTCTATTTGCTATTTATAATTTCACCAATTTTTTTTATTAAATTCTTATATTTTTTTATCCTTTTAATTAGATTTCTATCGTGATAAATAAACTAAATTTAATAAAATATTTAATTAAAAAACATATTTTTATATATTAAGAACTTGTGTAATAAAATATTTTTTTATCACGGTAAATACCTAATGAAAAATTGAATATTACATAGAAATTTAATTGAAAAAAATAAAATTTTAATAAAATTATAAGGACCAATAAAATAATTAAACCTAATAGTTAAAAAAATAACTTTATATAAAAGTTATAACTTAAATATTATTAACCCGTATTATATTAAATAATTTAGTGTAATATATTAAATTATTTAATAATTTATAATTATTATTTTTATATAAAAATATTATCAGAAGTGCCTTCTATTTAGATTTCTAATGAAGATGCTGTGAAAGAGGGTACAAAGATGAAGATGGAAAATGAGACTTGTTTTCTCATTATTTCACAGACATCTATTTATGCATTTTGAGAGAGACACATTTCTTTGTACTCTATCTAGCAACCAATTTCCACTACATGCTACCTTCCTTTAATAATTTTCGAGAGATCTATTATATATATGTTATAATCTTCTTTTTTTCTTAGCCAAAAGTTTAATATAAGTGAGTTACACATACATTAATTTAGTCTGCTAAAATTAATTAAGGTACACTCCTAAATTTAAGGAACACTTAGGTAGGTTATTAACTATATTTTCTTTTGTGATGTTCTTTTATTTTCTCCTTTGATTTTTAATCGTGTATATACCTTTTTATCATATAGTTCTAATGATAGGAGGATAACAAAAAATTAAATTTTATTAAAATTACACATTCAAAATCTATAGACTTACATCATCTGTTTTTTTTTTTAATTGTTTCCTCTAAATTATTGATCCTATATATAACTATCTTTTTTCTTTTTATTATTAATTACTTAGTTTCATATTGTCCAAACTATTTATGAATATTTCAACCATTCTTAGAGACAACGACAGTTGTTTTTAATAAACCGTCATGCTAAACGACGATTGACGGTGGTTTATATGGCCGTTCGTACCATGTACTGCTAGGTTTTTGGATTGATTCAAAACCGTCGTTATTTGTTGGATTTGTTATGGCGCTACTAATAGATATATTATTTAGTTTCAATTAAAAATAAAAATAAAAATAAAAAAGTTTATATTATATATATATTTATATGTAACAATAATCATACATTTTTAATTTATATAACACTACCTTTTCCTACTTCTTAACAAAAATCAATATAGTTTGTCCTTATTAAACCATTAAACGATATTTCCTAGCTAAACAATCATAAATAATTCATTTTCATTTTTCTTTTTTAAAAAAGTGTAGCTAGAATGCTAAGTTAGGAGGAAGAAGAATGAAAGTAGGTTTTTGGCAGGGATTCACATGCAACACTTAGTAGGCGTCGGCATGCATGTGAGAGAGAGAGAGAGAGATAATTACACTCATATTATTACTTTCCCATTTTTTATTAAAATTTAAAAAATATTTCAAAATAAGTTTAATTTGGTTGTTTAGAAGTTAATCATTTATCAATCTATAAATGATAAAATTTATGAAGGTAATACTAATATACTACTTTTATATGTTTTGGAATTCAATTGCAATTTTTTTTACTTTAAATTCTTGCAATTAGAATACGGTATAGTAAAATATTTTAGTTTTTTATTTAATTTGTCTACATAACAATATCACTGGATATAAATTAAAAAATTATTACATGTACACAAAAATTAACTATGAAATTATTTATTATATATTTGTATATTAATATATGTGTTATTTTACTCACTTTTAATATTTTTATTTCAATATGAATTTTATACAAGTAACAATTTTATTAACTAATTTTTTGTGTGTGCACAATAATAATACAATATAATTTTATAAATACTAAATATGTTCTAATGATAGTTTTTCTTGAATTATTTTCTTTGATATGAATTCTTGCAATCAAACTAGCATGCAATAAATAACATGCTTGTATAAATAATGATTTTGTACTATTATTATTATTATTGTATATTTGATTATTTTAGTATAAGTAGCTAATTATTAAGTCAAAAAATGTCTGAACTAATATATATATACAAAAGTTTTCTATGTACACTAAAAATTAACCAAAAAATCAATAACTATATATTTGGGTATATTTATATATATTGATTTACAAACTTTTTCAACTAATAATTAAGTACTAGAAGTCTAGAACAATCGAACCACTATAATAGAATAATAAAATTTTCTTAGACCATTGGTCAAACTTGTTTACCATAGTATAATAAAAGAATTTATGAGATACCAAATATGAATTTCTATACACAGTAAATGATTGGGTATTATGTTGATTTTTTATATACATTGTGTTCAATTAATAATGTTTAAAAATCACATTATTTGATCATAATATTAGAGTAGAGAGCTGCAATGGGAATCTTAAAATTACATCGTTTGTAAGGCCAACAATAACAATCTCTAACCCTTAATTACCTCCTCGTCGTCTAATAAATTTGCTATGTAACACCTTTACAAACTGCTTAATTAATTATAAATGAAACATTGTTTATTTGAATAGGTTTAATACAATAATAATAATAATAATAATAATAATAATAATAATAATAATAATAATAATAATAATGGGTAAGGCCATCATGATATAAAGAACAAATTATAATTAATTATAACCTATTTATTATTCAATTTTCTACATTATATATACCAAATATATTTTATAGAGAAATTATAGGTAACCAATATTTTTTTAACCAATAAATAAGCAAACAAAAAATAGATTATTCGTAACCGATGTTTATACAACGTTCACAATGAAAGTCATACAATATCTGAAACTTAATAAAACAACTAAAAATCAACTAACTTTATATTTTTAGAAATAGAACATTCGAAACCTAAAAAAATAGAATATTCAATTTAGATTATTGACTGATGTTAACTGAATTTTTATTGATTACCTAAGATTGTTGTAATTTAGAGTGCCTTAGCTTTCACACTCTTTTATGTATATTATGTATGTATATATTGACATTTAGATATTGCAAAACAACATTATTCAGCACAGCAGACACATACATATATATATTCGTCATTAAACCATAACAACATCATGAACATTATTTAGCAACACAGAAAAATATATAGAAATTTATATTTTTTTTACTAATCTTTATATTTTTTCGTGTTACTAAATTGTGTGTATATGTGTATACAGTGGTATATTTAATACTACCGTATATAAAATTCTTGCATCATGAACTATATAGCTTTAGAAAAATCAAATAACATAAGAAATAATTACCTAGTAAATTAATTACTATATATATGTATATATAAATATACATATTGTTTTATATAATTTATTTTGTATTTTTATATGAATAAATTTATGCATCTATGTATCCATCTATATATTTTCACACTTAATAGGTCCATATGTATGTCAAGTATAAAAATAATGATTTTAGTACAAAAAATTTTTAACACAGAGATAATAAAATGTAATACAAAAATCGGTTTTGTTAGGTGTATACATAAAACACATAAACTTTTTTCATTTGAGGGAGTGCTTAATTAAAATGTGTTTGTGTGTTTTATGTGTACACCAATATATAACGAATTTGAATAATATTTAAAAAAACAAATTATTTTTATTGAGAAAGAAACATGGTACTACCGTTTTTATATATAAGAGTAATTAATTTGTAATATACACCTATAATTGGTTATATATATAAAGATCTTTTCTTCTTTGAACAATACTATTCAAATAAACCTGCAAATTAAAACCAATTGACACACATGTTTGTGTTTCTCCATAGTATCTATGAAAGCACCACGCATTTAAGAGTATAGAATTGGAAATTGTAGCATTGAATTGACTGATGATAAAATTGTACGAGGTTATAACTTTTTTTTTTTTGTATTATAACCCTACATTATAGCCTCTTCTTCATTCATATATATATAGCTCATAGCTTAATCAGTATCAAGCTTAATAAACTAAATCAAGCAAAACTTATAATCAATGACAAATTAAAACTGCCACATCACTTATAGAAAAGATTTAGAGTGTCTTATCAGTTGTTAGTTTGATTTCTTAAACATTAAGTTAGAGATTCAAACCCTAACATTGTATACAGAGAGCATAATTTCATTTTTTTTGCTTAATAATACCTCTGCAATTTGAAATTTTGATTTAATTAACAAGTATTCCAAGGGTGTATGGGTTAATTAAGCTGTTAAATGCAGGATATTTGTATTGTAAAATAAGAAGTTTCATGTTTTCAAAGTATTTATCATATAAAAAAATGTGTAAATTGAAAATTATTTTTCAGATAAATAATCTTAATGAGTGTTTTCATAGGACTTGCTAGTAATAAAACTGTACTCTTAAAAAAAATTAAACATGTTTCTTCTGAGTTAATTAAATTTTAGGATCAAATTAGATCTATTCAATTATAATTTGATATCTAAGCATATTCTTATGTGATTGTTAATAAAGCAGCCACATATGTGTATGCAGGTTTATTAAAGTCCCTATTTTGCCAGAAAAAAATTAAGTGTTTTAACTCATTTTATTAGTTATCCTTGTAACTTCTAATTTAAAAAATTTTAGATCTAATTTGTATATTTTGATATTTACAACACATCTAATTTGATGAATTAAGTTCAATTAAGTCATTTATTTATATGCTATATAGAAGATTATTTTGATGTCAAATAACACAAAAAATAGTACCGAAATAATTCTCTATTTGACATCGAAATAGTTTTTTATTTAGCATAGAAATAAATAACTTAATTGAAGTTGATAAGCCAAAATACGTGTTCACATAGAATTATTGTTTTTAGAAACTAATTAACACACAGAAATTAATTAGGAAAGTGTTGAAGAAGATGATGATTGTTTATTAAACCATTAAGTAAGATTCAAAGAATAATTAATGTTGTTCATTGTTATTTAGATTCAGTTTTGTAATTTGAACTAACAGAAAAGTTTGCTTTCCTTCTTGTTTTAACAATATATATATAATACTATTTTTTTCAAAAAAAAATGATGGATTGCATGTATAAATATATGCTTAAAGGAAATAATCAAAATAATATAACGATAAAAAGTTATATATTTTAATAATTAAGTTGTACACACTACACACATTGTGAACAAATTGAAGTAGAATTGTATATGAGTAGTAAAATAAAAGCACAATTAATAATAATTAAGATTGAAAGACAAATATACTTGCCATACCTACAAAGTTCCAGTGCACGCATGTACTCATCACCTCTTATCTTTCTCAGAGTATAATTTTTCTCTACTTTCTTGATTTCCCTCTCTTGATCATCAAGTATAGATAGTAGTAGCAGTTGAAGATCACAATCCCCCAATCACTTAACAATTGTTGCTTTCTTCCGCAAACTATACGTATCGGGATTCAGAGAGTTCAGAGTTTAGGATTTAGAATTCAGGTTCGGATCGGATCAAGAACGAGCTGAAGTAGTAGTAGTACCCTTATTGTTACTATGATCCGGTTGGTGGCCTCCATTGCGATCCGAAGAAGAATCTAGAAGCTTGGAGCTGAAGGGTAGTGTAGGGAAGGGTCTGACAGGTGATGAGTTAAACAACGAATGATGATGATGATAGAAAAGGCTTGACGACGACGACGACGATGAGTTCAAGAACTGATGAATTTGGCTATTGAATTGATGTCTTATTTGATCACCACCACCACCATTATTATTATTACTTTCCACGACAGATGCTGGGGTTGTTACAAATGGTGGTGCATAAGGTGTGAAAATCTGCTGTGTAGCAGCACCAGCAGAAGATAATGGACCAAACAATAACTGTGAGGAAGAACCAGATGGGCCTACTTGCAAAGAAGACAAATGGTTAAATTGCATCAAGCCCCCACTATTATTATTATTTATCATTGGATAACAACCACCACCACCGTAATAATCTCCCCCATGATAATAAGAAGCTGAAGTAGACAACGAAGAAGATCCATCGGAGAAAGAGGAGGAGTTGTTATAGTTTAACAAACTCTGCAAAGGGTTGTTATTAGTTGTTGCATTCCCCATGGGGAAAAGCCTCTGAGTGGTTGTCCCAGAAGACAAGCCGTTATAACCGTAACCGTAACCATAACCATTGCCAATTCCAAATTGATTGTTGTTGTTACTACTCTTGAACATCCACTTCCCCTTGTTATTATCGGAATTTGAAGAAATCACCAAGTCTTTGCCTTTAAGGAACCTCGAAGAGGCGGGAGAATCGACAGCGGCAGCGGCAGCAGCGGCGGCGAAGGGAGAAATCGAAGGGTCGTGGAGGAGGTGGTGAGGGAATAGGGTTTGGAATTGGGGGTGGAGAGGGAAATGAAGAGGGGGAAGCTTGTCAATGTCAAGCTTGGTAGCTTCTAGAAGCCAATCGATGACTTTGCTTGGTTGAGAGAGTCCGAGCTTGTCTTGGAGATCGTACAATTGAATGGCGGTGGGAACGGAGAGCCTGATCCGACGGTCACGAAGGCCTCTTATCGTGCAAACCTTGCTGTGTCTGTCTTTACCGCCAAATGACCTTGATACCCTCACGATTCTTGGGTTACGGAATGCTGACCATTGCCTTGTTGATGTTGAAGATGATGCTCCTCCTTTGAGGGTAAACTTGTCTTTCTCATTGTTATTACTGTTCTTCTCTTCTGTTATGCCTTCTTGCTTTGTTTCCATCATCATCGTCGTTAGATTCATTCTTCCTCTTCTTTATCTCTTCACTTCTTCCATATCCATACCTGCATGCTTATTTGTTCCTCAAAACAAACTTGAATTTTTTTTTAAGAATTTTATTTACACACTAAAATCGACCACTCACTATAGGTTGAGAACGGAGGAAGTAAAAGAGGCTAATTAATTAAGGTAGCAAGAACAGAAGCCATTGCTAGTAGAAATTAAAATTAAAGTTAGAAGGATAAAGTGTATATATTTGGAACTAAACTTATCACTTACTAGCATGCATTTTGGTGAAGTGAAAAGGATTAGGTTATTAGCAGTTTAATTGAATTGAATTTGTTGAGATCACAGGAAACTAGACTTACGTGCGTGTGTGATGAGAGGAAATTATTCTTGTTCTGAGAGTTGATTCTTCTGCTCTATGCTTTTAGTTTTTCATCAAATACAAGAGGAGGAGGAGAATAAGGAAGGAAGGAAGAGAAGAAAGTTTCAGCAGAAAACCAGTAATACCCTAAAATTATAGTCTTCACAAAATGGCCACATAAATGTTATTTATTTTAGGTGATGACCCCAACTCCCCAACCTTACATTTTTTTTCAAATTATTTCATGTGGGCGAAACATATATATTCACTCTATATGTTCAGATTAATTACTATAATCGAAAAATAAATTAAAAAGTAAAAACATAAAATCATAGAAAAATTTAAATTGTAAAATCGTCTAACTTAGTATAAATTTGATAAAATCCATTCATTAATTAAAAATCGTAATATCGAAAGATTTTAAGAGTTTAATCGATATTCTAATAATCATGAATATGTGTGATATGTTAAAAAAAAAATTAAAAATCGGTTACTATATATATACATAAATATATGTATTATTTTACACACTTTTAATGTATATTTTTTTAAATGTTTTAACATAAATATTATAGTAGTAATTATTTTGTAGTTACTTTTTTTACTTTTACAAAAGATGTATTTTTAATAAATCAGTTTATACATTTATGTGTGAATATTTATCTAAAATGATAAATACAATTGAATAACTTGTTAAAAATTAAAGGTCTTATAATATAAATACAATAAAATTAATTTCTATATTTAAATTATAAAAAATTCTAATACTTAGTTATATAGTCTTTAAATACTTAATTATTATTTGTGTTAATAAATTGTATTAATAATAGTGTATTAATAATATTTTATATATATATAAAGACTTAGTGCGTATATATATATACACTACTATTTTTTGTAAACTTTTAATGTGTATTTTTTAATTTTAATATATTTATATCAGATCCGCTTGTAAAATTTTAAAAGGTAAATAAATTAAAAGAAATTAATAATATGATTTTAACTCCAATTATGTGGCTTCTTAGAGGTAGGGTGACACGTCAACCAAACTGTTGTAGTGAATTCTCCTCCATTTGTTCATACCACATACTGAACAATCACTGACTAAATGATTAACTATTTAATTTCACAATATAAATATAAAATAATAATTATTCATCAATTGAGTGTATGTGTATATAAGTATATAACTATGTATATATCTTCTATATCTATTATTATATAGGTAAGAATTAGTACTAGACATTGTGAATTTCATACTGGACTTGCCTGCCCAAAGGGAGAAAGATAAAAAGAAAAGAAGGGAAAAAGGAAGAGCTTTCATCCATTTATATCTTTATTATATTTTATTTTATGTTAAAATTAAAAGAAAATTCCAAAATAAATAATAATAATAATAATAATAATAATAATAATAATAATAATAATAATAATAATAATAATAATAATAATAATAGAAAGAAGGGCTTGCTCTTTCCGAGCAACCACAAATATCTTTATCAAGAAATTCCCCACTGAGAGGAAAAGGAAATAAAGAAAGAAAATTCCACATAGCGTTAATAATTAACTAAAGAATTAGTGCATTTCACATGCATGGTATGGAAGAAGAAGAAGAGAAGAAGCAAAAGCAACATCATATATATAACAGCATAAAATCTAAGAAATTATTATTAAGAATTAATTCTTTTAATTTTGGTGCTTTAATCATGAAGTATTTGAGCTCCCCTATTACACATACATCTGGTTTAAATTTCAGGTTTTGTGTTAGATTTTATCTTTTTCTTTTAGATACTTTCTAAGAATAGCTCACATACAGTTTTGTTAACTATATTTGGTGTAAAAAAATAAAACAAATAAAGTAATAAACAGCTTGGTCTATGAGTAATTAAGTATAGTAACCTAAGAGAAATATTAAAGGATTTGTACTTTTTTATTAATATTAGTTAATATTTTTTTTTGTCAACATCTTATTTTTATATTCTTAGACTTTGTAATTTAGGGTTTAAGAATTTGTTTGCCTAATATTGACCCAAAACAATAAATTCAGTTGTCATATAACATTGTTTACAACGAAAATGTTCTTATTTTACCGGATGAACAAATTTCCCATAATTTTAAATAATAATAAAGCAATACACATTAAAATATAAAACATACATTAAGAACGAGTTAAACTATAAAAAACAAGTCAGATACATCACATGAAGTACTAAATTTCAGGGTTTACAACAGTTGATTCTAATATATGAAAATTTATAACTTTTCAATCAATAGTTGTAAACCTTAAAATTTGGTACTCCATGGTATAATTGATTTACTTTCTATACTATATATATATATTTAAATAATAATCGATTTTAGCTTCGGCTTAACAAATTTTAAAAAAAAATCATGATAATAAGATTTTAATTTGCACAAATACAGAGAAATGAAGCATTAAAAGGGTAAATAAATAAGGTGTCACCAATAAATAAAGTAGGATATGATTTTGAGAAATTTGATTGATGAAGTTGGATATATATATAAGAGTCATAGTCAGTTTTAAAAAGTTGTGGTGTATGCAATTGGAGTCTGATGTGATGAGTAATTGGGATTAGATTATATAGCTATGTAGCTGCTGCAGCAATGTTCATAGATGAGGGACCAACGTAGCTTCTTTAAAGCATCCACTCAACTTATAGAAAATTTTGGGACCACAATTCATCACATACACATACAATGCAATTCAATAACCAGAGAAGAAGTGAGATTTGCACGGCATATATATATATGCACATCACATTACATAATATATATACTTAGAAAATTAAACCCTAGACTCTCTGACTTTTGTTTTCTAACAGTTACATAGTTTTGATTAGAAATTAAATACATTTTGAATATAAAATCGGTTAAATTTTAAGTTTGATTTATATCGAATTTATCAATTAAGGTCGATAATTAAATTAATTAAATTACGATAATTCTGATTGAAAGTTGAGATAATCATATCTGATTAAATAACATGATAATGAATATAAAGTCTAAACCTAATTTTAAATTTATACAAATGAACTCAAATTTTAAACTTCAAAATTTATGGTATATCTATAATAATAATAACTTGAATAATTTGGAGTAGGTAGGCTAGTTTCTTGCCTAATTTCCTACTAATTAAATTGTTGTATGTCTTGCATAGATAGATCATAGATCTTTAAATATATGTAGAGTAGTACTTTATGGCTTGCCAAACAAGTAACCCTAAGAGACAATTATTGATAGGCACTGAAAAATATATATATTTTTAGTTATACAAATATATAATAAAAATAGGTGAAATGAGTGTGTGCCATAGATTAGTGTTTCAATAACAGTAGTATGTATATATTTGTCTAGTGAATTAGGTCATTGCTGAACAAGAAACCCTAGCTAGCTTCTCACCATCTATCAGCACTATACTGTTATTTGATCAAAGTTTAATTTGTTAATAAAATTTAAAAAAGCACAAAGAGGGAAGAAAAAAGGATAGCTTAATTAGTAGTTGTATATATATATAATAATTTCTCTTCTCAAGATATATAAATTAATTAGTTAAGTATGTTAATTAATTGATGAAAATTGAGAGAGAAAAAAGGTGTATAAATAGAAAATACGTTTGTGAGAGTGAAAGTAAAATAAATGGTTTATATATTGAATTTATTTATATAGATATAAATAATATAAATATAAATTATACTAGAAGTAAGTAATAATTTGTATTTTTATTTTATTTTAATTTTTGCAGAATATAAAAGATCATTTGTATTATAAAAAAACTTTTATATTTATATTAATTTATATCTATATCGAGTAATTTATCGTGTATGATGTACATATAGCATTGTAGCAGAAGATTTTTCCTTCAAAATTAAGCAATACCTAAAAAGTAGGAATCTTCTTCACCCCAAAAATAATTGACAACTTCATCATCCTAAGGACACTACTGCACAAACTGCAGTTATACTTGTCTAAAGCTGAACCCTACTTTA